>JAKSZT010053809.1:4142807-4198277 GCA_026826555.1 Tolypeutes matacus
TGGGAGAGAGTGGCCTCTTTAACAAGTGGTGCTTGGAGAACTGGATATCCATATCCAAAAGAATGAGAGAAGAATACCATCTCACACCTTATACAAAAATCAACTCAAGATGGATCAAAGATCTAAATATAAGAGCCAAAACCATAAAAACCTTGGAAGATAATGTAGGGAAGCATCTACAGGACCTTGTAATAGGAAATGGTTTCATGAACTTCACAGCCAAAGCAAGAGCAGCAAGAGAAAAAATTGATAAATGGGATCTCCTCAAAATTAAAAACTTCTGCACCTCTAAGGATGTTATTAAAAAAATAAAAAGGCAGCCTACCCAATGGGAAAAAATATTCGGCAACCATATATCTGATAGGAGCCTAATATCCTGCATATATAAAGAAATCCTACACCTCGAAAATAAAAGGACAAACAACCCATTTAAAAAATGGGCAAGTGACCTGAAAAGACACTTCTCCAAGGAAGAAATACAAATGGCTAAAAAGCACATGAAAAAATGCTCAATATCACTTGCTATCAGGGAAATGCAAATCAAAACTACAATGAGATACCATCTTACACCCATCAGAATGGCAGCTATTAAAAAAACAGCAGACACTAAATGTTGGAGAGGATGTGGAGGAATAGGAACCCTCATCCACTGCTGGTGGGACTGCGGTATGGTCCAGCCACTGTGGAGGACAGTTTGGCGGTTCTTCAGAAAACTAGCAATAGATCTTCCATATGATCCAGCAATTCCACTGCTGGGTATATACCCAGAAGAACTGAAAACAAAAATACAAACAGATATATGCACACCAATGTTCAGAGCGGCATTGTTCACCATTGCCAAAAGTTGGAATCAGCCCCGGTGCCCATCAACAGACGAATGGATAAGCAAAATGTGGTACGTACATACAATGGAATATTACTCAGCTGTAAGAAGGAACAAAGTGCTAACACATGGAATAACGTGGATGAATCTTGAAGACCTTATGTTGAGTGAAGCAAGCCAGGCACTGAAGGATGAACAGTATATGACCTCACTGATCTGAACTGAGGAAAGTGAGCAGTCTCTGAGAACCATTGTCTGAAAGATAGGTTAACAAAGGAGAGTAAGAGAAGAGCAGGCTTTGAGCCATCACCCATATGGACATAATCTATGGTAAAGGGATAGAGTGTGGTTGCATGTTGGGGGATGGGGCAGATGAGTGGTGGTGTTCCTGGGTTTGGTGGTGCAGCACTGGGCAGTGGGTGGATTAGGAAGGGCTGGTTCAAATCCCCAGGGCATGTAACTGTGAATCTTGACATTCCATGGGTTGGGAGAGGAGGGTATCACGGGCCCTGGGGGGCTGGGGAGAAGGAAACAGTCAAGATCCAATGCGTTGTTTGGTGGTCATGGGGAAGGTTTTTCATTACCTTACAGTAATGGGCACAGGACATGGTAAATATCATCAAAATTATTAAACTGTATCATCTAAATTGTAAACTATACTGTAAATCACTGACAATGTTTAGTTGCTATATTTTGCTATCTGCATAACAGTTATAACATGCTAACAACCAAAAAAAAGCGGGGGGAGTTAATATGGGGTGGGGAAGGGGGTGTGGTTTGGTATCTGGGAGTCTCCGGCACTCCGTGTGTGACTTTGCTGTGACCTAAAACTTCTTTGAAAATTAAATGAAAAATTGGGAGACAATGGGGATTGAGAGGAGGAAGGTGTCATGGCACACCAGACATCCGATGACACAGTGATAAAGGGAAGGAAAAAAGGGAAAAGGGAAAAGAGAAAGGAAAAAAAAATGAATATATATATATATTTTAAAGGCATTTCCTTTGCTTTTTTGCCCATTTTTTGAATGTCCCAATTCACTAATTATATTTTATTTTGTTTTGTTCTTTGTTTGATTATTTGTTTTTTTTCTCCTCTTTTTTTTTTTTCTTTTTCCCCTGAGTTTCCTTATGTTTGTCTCTTGCATGTAAGCTTATCACACTTGTTTCTTTTTCCTAGTACGTGTATTTGATTATTCTATGGACTAAATGTTCATGGAGGATTTGGATCACAGAAGGGTTACAATGGGTACTGAGGGGGATTATTGGGGGGGTGTCTGGGGGGGGGTTTCGTGGGGATTGGTTCATCCGAATATACATGAAAGATATACAAAATCATTCAAAGGATCGGGGGATGGGGCATGGTCAGGATGTGTGGATAATCACACAATAAATGACGGAATCTGAATTCCTAGCCTGGAGAGCTCTGCCACCGTCTCCAAGGGAGCAGCAATAGTCCTCTGAGTGTAGGGACAGTGCCTGTCAAAATAGGATGACCCACTGATGTTGTTTTTTATATTGATGACTAGTCTTACGTGTCTTTCCTCTTGTAATTGAAATTTAGCCTTCTGTTATGGGGTGCCTAAGGTTTGCCACTTGAGAGCCTCCTTGTTGCTCAAATGTGGCCTCTCTCTAAGCCAAACTCAGCATATGAATGCATTACCTTCCCCCCAGTGTGGGACTTGACTCCCGTGGATGAGCCTCCCTGGCAATGAGGGATTACTACCAAGTGCCAACTGGCAACACAACTGGAAAAAGACCTTGAATAAAAGGGGGGAAAGGTAAGGACAAATGAGTTTATATGGCTAAGAGTCTTCAAAGAGAATCAGGAGGTCATCCCAGAGGTAACGCTTACACACACCTCAGTAGGATCTCATAGAACGACAAAGTGGATATCACCCCACACAGAGGGGCTCCTGAGGGCTCTGGAGACACCCAGGTCCTATATAAGGGGGGATAGATCCAGAGATTGATGCCTTATCAGTGGTCTATACTTTAGAATCTGTGCTCCTGAAAGTGACTGAGTTGGACTCAAGTCCTCCCTGCACATGGTCCATTAGACCCTTCTATTCAAACTTATACTTGGTGCTGAAGTTTGTAGGTACTTCCAGATGATGGCGCCTTTGGCCTACCTATGTGCCAGCTGTGCCTGGAATCTCGGTGGAGCTGCAACTCCTACTCTATAGCTCAATGGACTCACCCAAGTCACCTGGTGAGGAGATGATGATGAACAACGGCCATCCCGGGGAATGCAGAGAGTCTGCAGCTGCAGGCAGGATAATCCCATCCACCTTATCAATGGGACATAAGTCCCACCTCACTTGGAGGTGGAGTGGGCATCACCATCCCAGACTCTTCAGGATTGGGGGAAGAGCTATGGACTAGAGTGGACTTACTGGTATTCTGTTGTAGACACATTGTGATTCAAGGAATGGAAGAATTATAACATAGATGAGCCAGTGGCCAATGGATGCTTTCAGGGCAGGGAGAGGGGAAAGCAGTTGTAATACAGGGGCTTTTTTGAGACTTGGGAATTATCCTGAGTGACATTACAATGACAGATATAGGCCTTTTTACATCAGCATATAACATGCAGAACTGTGTGGGAGAGAGTGTGGTCTACAATGTGAACTATGGTCCATGCTTAGTGGCAAAGCCCCAGGATGTGTATATCCATTGCAGGTGATGTGCCACACTAATGAAAGATGTCTATGTGGGAGGTTATGGGAGGTGTGGGAGGTGGGGGACATGGGAATCCCTATAATTTTTGTGTAACACTTATGTAACCTAAGCATCTTTTAAAATATAAAAAATTAAAAAAATAAAATAAAAGTCCTATATCTGTCATTGCAATATCATTCAGGACATTTCCCAAGCTCCCAAAAATCCCCCGCATTACAACTGTTTTTCACTCTCCCTGCCCCAAGAGCCTCGAATGGTCACTGCCTCCACATCAATGTTGTAATTTCTTCCAATACTAGAACCACAATATGTCTATAGTAGAATACCAGTAAGTCCACTCTAGTCCACAGTTCGTTCCCCAATCCTGAGGATTCTGGGATGGTTATGTCCATTCCACCTCAAATTGAGAGGAAGCTTTGATCCCTTACAGCTGATGGATGGGACTCTCTTGCTTGCAGGTAGGTGTCTGCTCTCTCATTTCCTTGGTATGGTGGTTATCAAGCCTCACCTCCTTGTTAGTTGTCCTGGGTGAGTGAGTCCAATGAACTGGAAGTAAGTGTTGCAACTCCACTGAAGTTCTGGACCCAGCTAGCACATGTACCAGCCAAAGATTCCAGTCTCTGGACATACACCTACAAACTCTAGCACCAAGTATAGTTTTAAATAGAAGGGAATAGGTTTAAATAGAAGGAATTATTTCACCCATTTTGACCTTGAGGTTTTACCTGCCATATTTTATTTTCACCACTCTTTTGACACTTTTAGTTACTTTTACTGGTATAATCTTCATTTCTAGATTCTCTTCCAAGCCTCTTTCTCCTGTCTTTTCTTTTCAAATTGTAGCAGTCCCTTTAGTATTTCCTGCAAAGTCAGTCTCTTGGTCACAAACTCAGTTTTTGTTTATCTCTGAATATTCTAAACTCGCCCTCATTTTTTTACTTTTTCTAAAAGATACTTAGATTACATAAAATGTTACATTAAAAAATGTAAGGGATTCCCATATGCCCCACTCCCCACACCTCCCATTTTCCCCCACATTAACTTCTTTCATTAGTGTGGTACATTCATTGCAATTGTTAACACATTTTGGACCATTGCCACTAATGATGGATTACAGTTTACATTGTAGTTTACACTCTCTCCCACTCAATTCTGTAGGTTATGGCAGGATATATAATGGCCTGTGTCTGTTGTTGCAATGTCATTCAGGACAATTCCAAGTCCCAAAAGTGCCCCCATATTACACTTCTTTTTCTCTCTCCCTGCGTTCAGCACCTCCAGTGGCCACTGTCTCCACATCAATGATATAATTTCTTCCATTGCTAGAATCACAATAAGTCTATAGTAGAATACCAGTAAGTCCACTCTAGTCCATGTTTTATTCCCCAATCCTGATGATTCTGGGATGGTGCTGTCCACTCTAACTCTAACTGAGAGGGGGCTTTTATCCCACATGGCTGATGGATGGGACTCTCTTCCTTGCAGTTGTAGACTCTCTCGGTTCCTTGGTTTGGTGGTTGTCCATCCTCACCTCCTTGTTAATTGTCCTGGGTGAGTCCAATGAACTGGAGAGTAGGTGTTGCAACTCTGCTGAGGCTCAGGGCCCAGCTGGCACATGGACAGCCCAAAGGTTCAAGTCTCTTGGGAGTACACCTACCAGCTCCAGCACCAACTGTAGGTTCAAATGGAAGGGACAGAAGAGGCTTGTGTAGAGAAGTCACAACTGAGTCCAACTCTGTCACACTTGGGAGCATAAACTCCAAAGTAGGGCCCACTGGCAAGGCACCAAACTCCGGAGCTATCTGCCCTGACCATAGGACCTGGGAGTCTCTGGAGCCCTCAGGAGCCCCACTATTTGGGGTAGTATGTACTTTGGCAGTCTATGCAATCCTGCTGAGACTTGCATAAGTGTTACTTCTGGGATGACCCCCCAACTCACTTTAAAGTCTCTTAGCCATATAAACTCATTTGTCTTTACCTTTTCCCCCTCTTATTCAAGGTCTTTTATTAGTTGTATTGCTAGTTGTATTGCTAGTTGGTGCTTGCCAGGGAGAATCATCCCCGGGAGTCATGTCCCACGCTGGGGGGAAGGTAATGCATTTATATTCTGAGTTTGACTTAGAGAGAGGCCACATTTGAGCAACATGGAGGCTTTCAGGAGGTAACTTAGGCACCCTACAACACTAGGCTAAGTTGCAATTTCAAGGGCAAAGGTTCATAAGCAGAGTCATCAATATCAAGTGCCCATCAATGGACCATCCTTCTTCACTAGTCATTGCCCCTGTCTCGGGGGATTGTTGCTGTTCCGTTGGAGAATATTTGCGTTCATTTTTGAAAGACAATCTTGCCTGATATAAGATTCTTGGCTGGAAATTTTTCTCTTGAAGTATCTTAAATATATCATACCTCTGCCTTCTTGCCTCCATGGTTTCTAATGAGAAAACAGCACTTATTCTTATTGTGTATCCCTTTTATGTTATACATCGCTTTTCTCTTGCTGCTTTCAGAATTCTCTCTTTGTCTTTGGCATTTAGCATTCTGATTAGTATGTGTCTTGGAGTTGGTCTATTCGGACTTATTTAGATGGGAGTACGTTGTGCTTCTTGGACACGGATATCTATGTCCTTCAATAAAGTTGGGAAATTTTCTACCATTATTTCTTCAAATATTCCTTCTGCTTCTCTTCTCCTTCTGGGACACCCATGACACATATGTTTGCACATCTCTTGCTGTTATTTAGTTCCCTGAGATCCTGTTCAATTTTTTCCATTCTTTTCTTCACCTGTTCTTTGTATGTTCACATTCAGAGGCCATATCTTCAAGCTCACCAATCTTTTCTTCTGCCTTCTCAAATCTTCTGTTATATGGCTCCAGTGTATTTGTAATTTTATCTATTGTGCCTTTCATTCCCATAAAATCTGTTATTTTTCTATGTATGTTTTCAAATTCTTCTTTGTGCTCACCCAGTATCTTCTTAATATCCTTAATCTCTCTCTCTCTCTCTCTCTCTCTCTCTCAAACACATATACACACACACCCATACCCTACAATGGATCATACACCAGCAAATGTACATTGAAGCACTGAGTTCCTTATGGAGCTTACTTTAACAAATACAACTCTCCCACTTCACAGGGGCTGTGTCACACAATGAGATGGATGGGGAAATATTGATTTATCCTGGAGTCCAGTGGGTAAGAAGTAAAAGACACTCTTTCAGCAACAGACAGAACTTGAACTGAACAAACAAAAAAGTGCAGATTTGAGGTATGGCCTGCCCGGCCACCCTTTGGAGTCTGTCATAAAATAGAGCAAAGGGACTTGAGGACAATCTCAGATCTGGAAAATAAAAGCACCACACCATCACATCTTCCATATTTCTTCCCTCTCCTCTTCCAGTCCCTGAAATAAGAAGTGTCTAAGCCTGGGTGCCTACAAATGTCTTTTTAAGACAGGGAACATTTGACACATTGAGATTATGGACCCTTAAAGAAATCTGAATAGGTATATGCTGTTGTATTAGTCAGCCAAAGGGGTGCTAATGTGAAATACCAAAAATGAGTTGGTCTTTATAAAGGGTATTTATTTGGGGTAGAAGTCCACAGATATCAGGCCATAAAGCATTAAGTTTCTTCTCTCACCACAGTCCATTGCCACGTGTTAGAGCAAGACAGCTGCTGGCGTTTGCCAGGGTTCAGGCTTCTGGGGTTCCTCTCTTCCCGGGGCTGCATTTCTCTCCCAATGATCAGGCGAACGGCTTGCTTCTCTTCTCCTGGGGCCTTCTTTCCAACTTCAAAACTGCTTCTCAAAAGACTGCTTCAACTGTCCTTTGCCTTGCCTTTTATATTCAATTCCCCACCCACCAAGGGGTGGGGCTCAATGCCCTAATCCTAACCTAATCATGCCCAGATTAACAGATCAGTTTACAAGCATGATTCAATTATATTTTTGGAATTCATAATTACATCAAATTGCCACAGCTGTCAAACATGGTTTCAAAACACATAGTCATCACTAAGCAAACACTTTCAAAAAAAACTTACAAGCATTCCAGTCAAGTATTGTCTTTATCACAAGACCTGCACATTCAAACAGAAGGTAATTATATGTCTCTTATTGATATCTTAGTCCTACTTTCAAATTCAGCCAGTATTAATCAAGAGAAAAGATGACAGGGTAGGGAGCAATGAGACAATAGTTTACCTCCCCCAAATAAAAGTCTTATAGGACCCTTTAATACACAATTTACCCAGATGCTTTTTTTCTTCAAACTCCCATAGCACTAGGGATTCCTTTTTACCTACATGGGAGAAAATGATTTTGAAAGTGCTGAGCTTAACTGATTTGCAGCCATGCTAACTCAGACCCCAGAGACTCCAATTACATATCCCATCATACCCAGGGCTTGTGGGAAGCAGACTTTCCCCTGAGATTTGTAGATGGTTTTCACAGTCAAGTACTATGCTTACCCCAATGTTCTTCCATCAAGAGAGATAGAGGACACCACAGTTTTCTCATCTTTTATGCAGGCTTAAATAAGCTGACTCTATTATAAATGCGATGCACCAGCCTATGATAGCTAGAGTGAGTGGAATTCTGGAAAAGTCAAATGAATTGGTAAAATGCTTTGCTTTCTCAGCTTATATATGCCAGGATGCTAATGAAGAAAAAAATGGTAGGACACGTTTTCTCTTCTACAGGCAAAATGTTGATGGATTTTAAAAATCCAGAGATAGACCTTAGATAAACCAAGCACTTCTACGGGGTTTTGTATAAATTTTTAGGGGCTTGAAAATCTTCAAGCACTTTCAAGTGCTTTCAAGCATATTAGTCTTGCTTCACACAAAGCATAATAGGCCTGGCCAATGGCAGAGAAATAATAATGTTGTTAATCCAAGCAGCTTGGAAATGAATCATCTACGCCAACAATCCAGATTGATTTAATGCCCTTTGGACTGTATGACTCAGTCCTTTCATGGAGGGCTAATGGACAATCACCATCTCATTTAGTCCTCATTCACACTCCTCTTTGTTTCTGCATGGACAAAACAAGCCAATGGTTTCCTGTGATTGAGAATGATATATTGGCCTTAAGTGATTGTGCCTCTACTGGAAGCACTCAACTGTAAATGCAAAACTCAGGGCTGCAAACCCTTCTTCCTTAAATTTCTCAGCCCTCTTTAGTTAATTGATATTTACTAGGGAGGATGATAAGGATAACGGTAAAATCCAATTCATAAAACAATTTAAAAGAAACACAGTTTGGTTAATCACAATTATAAACTACTCAAACTTGACTCACAAGGGTTTAAGAAACTGTTTTTCCAGAGTGGCCCTTGAGAGACCCACTTAATGAACAATTAGGAATTATTTGTAATTGACCTATCAATTACTGCTATGTAAAGTGGATCTTCTAAAGTAAAGTATTTAGAGTTGCTTCAAATAGTTTAAAGTCTTAAAGGCAGTAAACAGTCCTACCTGAAACCAGTATTAAACTTTCAATGAAAAAAGCTTTGCTAATATTGGGAAAATGTTAATAAGTGCTGAAGTTGGGTGATGGGTACATGTGGGTTCACTATACTACTTTCTCTACTTTTGTGTATGTTTAACAGTTTCCATAATAAAGTTCTTTTTAAAGACTTTGCTGAACAAAGGTAAATTTCAGGTCAGCCTTCTGAGTTATTATAAATTTGAAATTACTGGTATTAATTTAGAACTTTGACTCTATTAAAAAGTTATTGAAGCTCCCAGATCCTTGAACTTCACTCTCCCAAACTCAGTTTGCCTATATTCAAGCTAGAGGCAGGGCAATTGGGATCCTACAAAGCCATAACTTGTTCTGCTTCTAGTTAAAATATCAAGGAGGAGACTAAGAGAAAGGGAAAGAGAAGATATTGGATCAGGAGATGAAGGGCTAGCTTTGAAGCCAAAACCTGTTTTGATGGCATCACCTGCTGTCAACGTCCCACTTTCAAATGGGTTATGGAGAGGAAAGAAAGTGTTCTATACTCTCTCTCTCTTGCTTTAGTTCTGTCAGTCACCATCATAAGTAGGCCACCTTCTCCTGGCCAGAATAAACTCAGCAAGATGGAGAACCTATGGGGATGGGGGGCTGTGGCTTTGGTCCATTGCTTTACTCTAAGGTGGGAAAGACATTTCAGGATCTGGAGCATCTTGCATACTGGGGCAATTCTTAGCCAAACACATTTCTCATTTGCCTTTGTTCCACTGAACATCTTGGAGATGCTTGGAGGAACTAGGCAGTGAGGCAGTGAGGCTTGGAAATCCTCCTTTATGTGAATTTTTAAATTTTACCAAGAAAGTATGTTCCAGGCAAGAAGCAATAAGTACATTGCACTCTCCCCATGGCAAAGTAAACTAAATTCAAGAAGGAAATATTTTACAAGGTGAATCCCATATAAGTTATACGGTGCAGTAGGCTTTATCAAGACATCTGAACTATAACAAAAAAAGGAAAGGTTAGATACACTGTCTGCTGCAGTTAGTCACTTGAAATAACTAGCACACTCAGAAACCTACCCTTGTCTCCATGGAAACAGATGGGCCTAGCAACTTTCTAAACATTAAACTACAAGGAATTACAGATAAGGAGCAGGACCCACCGAATGCTATGGGTAAAAATAAAAACATGTCCAACCATCTCAGACTGTAATTCTACTTGTTTTATTTATTTATTTATTTTATTTTTTATTAGAGAAGTTGTAGGTGTACAGAAAAATCATGCATAAAATACAGAGTTTTGCATATACCATCCCTGCCTTGTTTTACTTTTATTCTTATTCCCATTGGACAGATTGCCTTCCCTTTAAGCAAATTCTAGTCTTCCAAATAGGAATATAAGGTTAAAAGACTTAGGAAAATTGAATACTTATAAGGGAAATAGTCTCAAAGGCAGCCTTAAGTGTGCATTAGGCCAAATTACCTTTCATATTGTTTGGTAAACATTTTTGAGACTTAATATGTGCTATTAAGTCTCATTTAAAAAAAAAACACTATGTGGGAGATACTATGCTAGACATTGGGAAAATATCACTTAAAATTTTTCAAATGCTTTCACACCTGTGACTACATTTGATCCTCTGACATAGATAATGTATCATTGACCACATTTTACAGATAAGGAAATTAAGAATCTGAAAAGTATAAAGCATAGTCCAAGGTCACACAACAATATGGTTGTGGGTTCAGGTTTTGAACCCTGGTCTCCTGACATCAAATCCCATTTAGTTTTAACTACAGCACCCTAACACCACAAGGCTAGACATGTGGGGGACATACTAAGAGGATATAAGTCACCTGACTCAGCATGGCCCAAAAAATTTGCTCTCTATGAATCCAAAACAATAAACCTTATTGCTGATTTTCAATTTGTGAAATTTTATCAGCTGTATACTTATGATATGTGCACTTGCCTACATATATATATATTATACTTCAATAAAAATTTTTTTAAAATCTTTATCTCCTCACTGTCCTGAAAATGTGCTTTACTATATGACTGGTCCTCAGTCCTTGTATGTTCTATGCATTCAGCCTTTATACCCTGGAGTCAAAGAGGTAAGGTTGTTCACCTGCAAACCCTCTTGGAGTTCTCCATCCTAAACAACTGTCTGCTGTCTTAAATCTGCTTCTCTCTTATGGGGATACTACAAGATCAGCAAATACTGCAGCCTTTGCTGCCTTGTCTAACTCTGAGCCAAAGGAGAAAGGGTGCTCTGACTGATTCCGTGTAGACTGGTCCCTGTGTCTTCCCCAACTGCAGTTCATTTTAATGACCATCTAGTTAGCTGAGTCAGCTGTTTCAACTGATTTTCTCACTGTCATATCAAAATCCCAAATCTAATAGCCCTGTGTAGAGTCTACCCAATTGACCAGAGGAAGCCATGGCAGTCAAAACTAGCTTTTTCACAAAGCACCTGTTTATGAGGGCAATACCCTGTGTGGTCATTGAACTGAACTGCAGTTTGTGGAGGAGAGGATAAGGGGCACCAATCTAAGTACTCTTTCCCTTTTGGGAAAGACTCCCTGAAGCTCATTCATCTCTTGATCACCTCAAATAACTTATCTGTCCTAGTGTTGGCACAGTAGCTATGCTCAGCCATTTCCAACCCTATACCCATAGCAGTTACTCTTCCCAACTGAGCCCAGACACAAACTCAATAGGCCTCAGACAGCTAACACCAATGAATCAGAGTTGGCACACAAGTTGAAACCTATTTGCCATCACTGTTTTAGAATCTTTTTTCAGCAATGTCTTCATCCATATGATCACTTTCAACATAATAACCTTGTCAGAGAAATAACTAACAGATATGTATCACTATTTTTTTCCTCAGATAGGTAAACCAAGGCCCAAAGAATAAGCAGCTTTCTCAGAAGTACCTTTGTAATTAAGATTTGGCACCATTTTCCCCTTGATACAACAGAAATAAAATTGTATCCATAAGTTTCTTCTTAACAACTTTCAAATGTGCAATAATTTGTCAATACCAAGAAGGTGGGTTGAATCTGGAGATAGAAATTAGGATCAAAAATGGAAAAGTGGGAGGGATCTGCTACATCAGAGTGATGCATTCCCTAAAATCTGAACTACCCAATACCCAAATCACTGGACATTTGGATCATTTCAGTAAAACAACAGGTCTATTTTCTTGGTAGGTGGGTGGGTGAATATTAGTATATCAAGTTATTTACTATTATATAGATAACAGGATGGATCATAGACTCAGAAATAAACCAAATATTAAAGATTAATTGTTTTATTAGAGATTGTATTAGTCAGCCAAAGGGGTGCTGATGTGAAATATCAAAAATGGGTTGGTCTTTATAAAGGGTATTTATTTGGGGTAGAAGTCCACAGTTACCAGGCCAGAAAGCATAAGTTTCTTCTCTCACCAAAGTCCATTGCCACATGTTGGAGCAAGACAGCTGCCGACGTTTGCCAGGGTTCAGGCTTTTTGGGTTCCTCTTTTCCTGGGCTGCATTTCTCTCTGGGCTCAGCTCTTCTGGTTCCTCCACAAGGTCAGCTGTAGACTATGAGGCTCTCTAGGCTTTGCTTCTCTCCTCAAGGCCAGCTGTGAACTCTCAGCTAACAGCTTGTCTCTATCCCAGGGCCTTCTCTCCAACATCAAAACTCCAACATCAAAACTGCTACTCAAAACCTGCTTCAACTCTGTTCTTGCCATGCCTTTTATATTTGATTCCCCATCCACGAAGGGGTGGGGCTCAACGCCCTACTGACGTGGCCCAGTCAACGCCCTAATCATAACTTAATCATGCCCAGATTAACAGATCAGTTTACAAGCATGATCCAATTATATTTTTGGAATTCATAATTACATCAAATTGGCCAACGGCTACAGAGATTAAGATACTGAGACCCAGATTATTTAAGCGAACTGCCTAAACTCAAGCAGCTATTTAGTGAAAGAACTAAGTCTAGACTTTATGTTCACTTTTTCCACTTCATTGACTGAATCCATCACTTTTTAATTGTGTGTTTGGTCTTCATGCAGATGTAACTTAAATAGCAAAAACATGAAAACTTGGCTATTACTGAACAAAAAGAATAGAAGTAAAGACCAAATAACATGCATCGCCCAAAGTACACCTGAAAGTTGAGGTTTAGAAAAAGATGTTTATCCCATGAACCAAAGAAAGGAAGCTCTTCCAGGAAAGAAGTAGGTCTAATAATTGACATAAATTCCTGGGAGATATAAATCCTGGTTTAACTTTGACAAATTACATAGTCCCTATGCCTCAGTTTCTCCATCTGCACATTGATGATAACTACATACCATAGTAACATAGCTTTCAATTATCTCTGAAAATGAGGTGAACATAAAGGTATCTTGACTTTTTAAAAAAAAAACTTTATTTTTAAAAACATTCAAACATACAGGACAGTTAAGGAAATAATACAAACCCCATACAGAGAACCCCAACATACCCCTATTACCCCAGATACCCAGATCTACCAATTTTATCATTTTGCCAATTTGCCATATTATTCTAGCTATCTATCCATCTATCTATTTATCAATCCATTTCTGAACTCTTAAGTGTAGGTTATATAAATCATGCTCCTTGAACACTTAATACTGCCATTTACATTTCCTAAGAACTAGGATATTCATTTTTGTAACCACTTTAAGTGCAGCTATCAAGTTCAGGAAACTTAACATTGATATAAAACTTAAAGTCTTTATTCCAATTATTCCATATGTCCCACTAATGTCCTTTTGAGCCTTTTCTCCTCCCTTCTTAGATCACATCCAAGATCATGTATGCATTTAATTGTCATTGTTTCTTTAGTTCTTCCTTCATATGTTTTAATTGTGGGAAAATACATATATAGCACAAACTTTCCCATTTCAACCCCTCCCAAACACACCATTCAATGTAATTAATCACATTTACAATGTTGTACTACCCTCTCCAGCATCCTTTACTATAACTTTCCCTTCACCCCAAACAAAAACACTTATTTTGCATTAACTCCACCTTGCCCTGTCCCCCACCCTTGGCAATATGTACTTTAATTTCTGTCTTTATGGATTTGTATATTCTCTGATATTTTCTTTGTAGTTACCATGGGGCTTAAATTTAACATTCTAAATCTGTAACAATCTCATTTGATTGATACCAACTTAATTTTAACAGTATAAACAATGTTCCTATACCCCTCCATCCCCCACCTTTATGCCGTTCTTGTCACAAATTACATGCTTATACATATGAGTCCAATACCACTAATTTATCATTACCTTTTATGTATTTGCCTTTTATATCCTGTAGGAAGTAAATGTGGAGTTACAAACCAAAAATACAATATACTGTCATTTATATTTACCCATGTTGTTACCCTCACCTAGAGATCTTTATTTCTTCATGCAACTTTGATCTGTTGTCTATTGTCCTTTCCTTTCAACCTGCAACATTCCCTTTAGCATGTCCTATAGGGCTGATCTAGTGGTGAAAAACCCCTTCAGCTTTTATCTGGGAATGTCTCAATCATTCCCTCGTTTTTAAAAGAGTTTTTTAGGCCTCCAAATTAATTTTTTTTAATTTCCATGTTTATGAATTAAACCCAGGTTCTGAGTTACATCCATTTGGATGGTAACATTAAACAACAGCCAATCATATTTAAAGTTGAACCTGGGATAGAAATGTGGAAGCACCCTAATGCAGGTCAAGAAGCGTCAGCAGTGATTCTGGCACTCTCTTAATTCTAATTGACCGCTACTCAGTCGCACCAGTAGAAAAGCAGCGTTCACCATCTAAGTGTTGAAAACCCTCCCGCCTCATATTGCCTCTTTGCCACAAACACGCAAAAAGATCGCACTGGGCTCCTCCACGGCTGAGAGCTAAGCCATCCCCCTGCAGTAACTATGGGCTGTGTTAGTTGTAAAAAAAAAGAAAGTTTCACAAATTTGCATAAAGAATCGCCTTACTAAATCTCATTCTGCAACTTATGGGCACAGATTGCCAAAAGCCACCTGGCTTACTCCCTAGTCTTGACTCCAGGATGCCGTCTAATAAAAACGGGAGCAGAAAACATTCACATATGACCAAGCCTCTGATACCCTGAAACTGCAGAGGGAACCACGTGTGTGTGGTCACACATACCTTCTGAGGGGTCACTCCCTCATTTTTATCTTTATTTTTAAAGACGTTTTAGATTACATAAAAGTTACATTGAAAATATTAGGGATCCCCCATACCCCACCCCTCTCACATTTTCCCCTATTAATAACATCTTTCATTAGTGTGGTATATTTGTTACAGTTGATGAGCACATACTGAAGCATTGCTACTAACCATGGTCTAGTTTACATTATGTTTTACATTTTGCACTGCACAATTTTATAGGTTTTACAAAAATGTGTAATGGTCTGTATCTGCCATTGCAATATCATGCAGAACAATTACAATGTCCCAAAATGCCCCATGTTACACCTATTTTTCCCTCTCCCTCCCCTCAGAACCTCTGGTGACCACTGTCTTTATATCAATGGTACAAGTTCTTCCATTACCAGAATAATATAGTAAGTCTATTTTGGTCCATGGTTGCATTCCTCCCTTATGTTTGTATATTCCTCAATTTGAAGATTTTGGGATGGTGATGCCCATTCTGCTTTCGATTGACAGGGGGCTTAGATCCCATGGTGCAGATGGATGGAACCGTCTTGCTTGCAGTTGCAGATACTCTCTGTATTTTGGGATGGGTGTCAGTCATCATCCATTTGTTAGTTGTCCTGGGCAAGTGCAATAAACTGGAGAGTAAGTGTTGGCTGCAACTCTACTGAGATTCAGGGCTCAACCAGCATATGAACAGACCAAAGATTTAAGTCTCTGGGACATATATTTAATGGGTATAGTGCTAATTATAGGTTCAAATAAAAGGGGCAGAAGAACCATGTGTAGGAAAGTTATAAATGAGTCTAACTCTGTTACATTGGGGAGATAAGTTAACATATATTCCAAGGTAAGGTCCACTGACAGGGTGCTGATTTCCTGGGGTTGTCTGTCCAGATGTCTCTAGAGCCCTCAGGAGCATCCCTCTTTGAGGCATTGTTTACTATGGCAGTCAAAGAGATCCTGCTGAACTGTGCATAAGTGTAATCTCTGGAATAACATCCCAACCTATTTTGAAATCTAGCGGTAAAAACTCATTTGTGTTTAATATTTCCCCTTTGGATCAAGGTCTTTTTCCAAATGCATCACTAGTTGGTGCTTGGTAATAATCCCTCGGTCACGGGGAGGCCCATCCCCAGGAGTCATATCCAATGCCAGGGGGAGGCAGTGAGTTTATATGCTGAGTTTGACTTAGAGAGAGGCTATATTTGAGTAACAAGGAGGTTCTCAGGAGGTAATTCTTAGGCAGTGTATATTACTAGGCTGTTTCAATTTTACAAGAATAAGTTTCATAAGTACAAGTATTAATGTCAAGGGCCTGGCATATTGGTCTGTCCTTTTTCACTAGGCACTGACAATATACTCTAGAGATTTTTGCTACTCTATTTGAGAATGTAGCATGACTCCCTAGAATGGGAATTTAATATTTTGTTGGTTATTGTGTGGGTCTCCACCTACTGAGATTATACCTCATGATCACATAAACATCCATATTTCATAGATGCATGCCCCGAGTGCATCCTTCCACACACATCCCCCCACACTACTGTCACCCTGCACCAGTGATCCTCCCCTGCCATAGCTGTAACTTTCCAAAACCTCCCCAAAAGCACAGCCAAAAAAAATGTTTTTTGCATTGTGCCTTTCATCACCTTAAAATCTGTTATCTTTTATGTATATTGACAATTTCTTTTGTATGTTCCCCCAGGGTCTTTTTTTTTTTTCCACTTTATTTTCAAAGAGGCTTTAGGTTATAGAATAGTCACATCAAAAATATAGGGTATTCCCATATACCCCACAACCTCCGCCTCTCACATTTTCCCCTATTAATAACATCTTACATGAGATTGGTACATTTGTCACAGTTGATGAACAAATATTGAGGCATTGCTACTAACTATCTTCCTCATTTTTGAAAGACAGTTTTTCCAAGTACAGAATTATTGGTTGGCAATTTTTTGCTTTCAGCACTTTAAATATGTCATCCCATTGCCTTCTTGTCTACATGGTTTCTGATGAGAAATTGACACTTAATCTTATTGAGGCTCCCTTGTGTGTGACATGTTATTTCTCTCTTGTGACTTTCAGAATTTTCTTTTTCTTTGGCATGTGACAGGTTGCTTATATTATATTGCAGTGTGGGTCTATTTGGTTTTACCCTGTTTGGAGTTCTTTGAGTGTCTTGAATGTATATCTTCATGTCTTTCATTAAATTTGAGAAGTTTTCAGTCATTATTTCTTTGAATATTCTCTTTGCCCCTATTTTTCTTTCTTCTCCTTCTGGGAACCTCACATGCATATATTGGTGCCCCAGAGATTCCTCGGGCTCTGTTCACTTTTCTTCATCATTTATTCTTCTTTATCCTCCTCAGACTGAATGATTTTAATCATCCTATCTTCAAGTTCTCTGATTCTTTCTCCTGTAAGCTCCATTCTGCTGTTGATCCCTTCTATGGAATTTTTAACTTCTGTGACTGTGGTCTTCAGCTCTGTTTGGTTCTGTTTCATAATTTCCATCTCTCTTTCAATATTCTCTTTGTGTTCATCTTTTGTTATCCTGATTTCCCTTAGTTCTTTGTCCATGTTTTCCTTTAGCTCTTTGAGCATGCTTAGGACCATATTTTTATATCAGTCTTTGTCTGATATATCCCATGTCTTGTCCTCCTCATTGATGGTTTATTATGCTTTAATATTCTCATTTGCCTGGGTCATCATTTCCTGTTTCTTTGTATGTTTTGTAACATTTTGGTGAAACTTGGACATTTTGATATTTTAATATGTTATCACTAGAATTTAAACTCTGAGGTGTCTATTCCTTAAGCTTGTATCCAGCTATTGTTATGACAGCTTTTCTTGAATTCCAGAAGCTAAGAAAAAAAATAGAAGAATAAAAAAGAACACATCTTTCCCAGTATTTGCAGATTGACCTGCAAGAGTGTTTTCCTTCAGAGCTTAGCCAATGAATAAATATTAAGAACTCATTTAATACTTACTGCTTTCACCCCCCAAGGCACAGATGTTGCAGGCTATCTTTTTTTTTTACCTTTCTCAGTTCATCAGTTCACTGAAGTTATCAACCATCAGGTTTTTATTTGCCATCCCAGTGATCTGAATGAACTGCTGGTCATCCACATTCTCAATGTCAACAGAGTAGATGTTGATGCCTTTGTATTGCAGCTTTTCAGCTGCCTTAGCCACCTCACCTTGGGACTGTTCATCTGTGAGGATCAGCAACACCTGTGAGGTACCTGATTAAACAATGAGTTTAGAGAATAACTCAAGGCCACATTGTAGGGGACTCCCTTGTCTTTTCTGTGCATGCACCTTGTCTTGGGCATGTGCATGTGGCTCTAGGAATTCCCCTGGTTACACAGTTCCAAATGTCCTCTCTTCCTTAGGAAACAGTTTCCTCACAGTCTTGGGCACTGCACTTTATGTCCTTCAGCTAGAAATCCCTTGTCCCAGGCAGCATAACTTGGCTTCTCGCTCTCACACAGTGTTCTGTGGGAGAGCTCTGTGAGTTGCTTTCTACATAGAGAGTAAGTTCTGGAATCGTGAGCCTGTGACGAGAGTCCTGGATCAGTCTCTCAGTCTGCCACCAGAGGGATTGGGTCAGACATACATGCTCTTTGAATGTGCATGAGGGCTACTCTGCTCCCTCTGGAACTGGGACCATGAGCCAGCTCTGCAGGGAGCCAGTTAGGGGATGGGGGAATGACCAACCAAGGCTCTAGTATATCCCACTGCTTTTATATTGTTCTTTTCTTGATTGGGCGCTCATCCTGTTACTGCAATCCTTTAACTGTTTTCTGGAACTTTGAGAAAGATCATTCTGCCAGTATTTGCTGCTTGTTCAAAGCTTCTGTAGGGGGACCAAACCCTGAAGCTTCTCACTCTGCCGTCTTGTTCAGGGCATGGATGGGCATCTTGACTTAACTCTCATTTTCCTCACACTTACTTGGACACCAAGTTCTGTTAATTGGCAGTCTCAAATATTCCTTAAATTCAAACCCTCCTTTCCCTCTCAAACATTCTTGTCTTAGTTCAGACTCTCCTTATCTCTTGCTGAGAACTACTTCATCAATTCCTGATCCCACCCCCTGCTTCCAATTTCTTCCCATTCCGGTCCATCCACCACACTGCTACCAAGATAATCTCTAAAAGATCAACCTGGCTATGTCATGCTCCCATTGACTCCTCATTTCTTGCATGATAAAGTCCAAACTCTCTTAATATGACATACAAGACACTACTCTTTTTGCCCCTCATCTGCTTCTTATACAACTTCATCTCTCCTCACTCCTCCTGACAGCCTATCCCCACACAGCCAATGTTCCAGTCACATTTAATTTTTTTACCATTCTACAAACACAGCACAGAGTTTAATGTCTTTTTACATTAGCACATCTTATTCCCTCTGCCTGAAATACCTGTCTCCTCCTTTCCTTTCTAAAAATTCTTATTTATCCTTTAAGAATTAGGTCAAATGTTGTCTATTCTGCAAAACCTTCTCCAAGCTTTCCATGAAGAATCCCTCTTTTATACTCTTATATGCTCTCATAGCATTACCATAGTACTTATACATTTTACTGTCTCCTGAGTTTCTCAGGGGGAGGGCTGTATCCTATTCACTAAACATATAGCACTGGCCCAAAGTGTTGTTCAATGAATGGATGAGCTATGTTAAGAACTGATATGTATGGTCAACATGAATAAGGTATGATTAGGCCACTTTGATGCCCCCATTCTTTATCGGAAGCTTGCTTTTATCTAAAGAATTAGGTGATTTGAAATTGCCAGCTGGAAGAAAAATTTGCCCTAACTATATTCTTTGGGAGCTTTTGACCAGTTTTTGGATATGAGGAAAGGAGATTGACTGTCAAAATCTATTTTCAGTCTTTCAACAGCAATGAGCATCTAACTGTAGCACTCCATTTCTAATTTTGATTTAATTATTTGATTATATATTTGATTATATCACACATCCTGAAGATTAGAGTCTATTTCCCCCTTCCCCCTGAATACCACCTTACTTTATCCCCAACCAAGGTATTATTTTCATTGCATGTATTTAAGTAAATTGAAAACCCATTATACAATTTATGCCAGAAGGCTGGTAATAAAGTAGATCCTTCTCCAAGGTTATTCATATATTCTCTGATACCTTAGAAAGTGCTGAGTGGAAATAGGTAGATAACTCAATCTGTCATGTGGATCCAAGGAGACTGTACAAATACCTCATTTCCATAACAACATTGTACTTGATGTCCCAACATAATGAATGAATATGCTGTGACAGAAGACTAAACAGAAGCTAATGGTAAATGCATTAATTAGTGACCTGTTTACACTTCTCCTGGGAAGGATGGCCATTTGTTACAGCTGCTGTCAAGCAAGAATACTGACTGAAGTTGGGTCTCTACTCTGTGAATGCATATAAATTTTTGAGAGTCTCCACAATTGTCATTTGCTGACAGGCATTAATGAAACTAATGAAGACAGGAAACCTTGATTCAAACACACAAATGATGAGAGTTATAACAAATATGTGAGCAGGTCCCTCATTAGTGAATTTATTAATGATGGAGATGGAAGTATAAAAAGGGGTATCTAGACACATATTTATAGCACCTACACCTCCTTCAAACAAAGATAATTCTTCTATCTCTTTGATTTATACACTTTTAGGTATAAATCACACAGAAAACAGAACAGTCATGATCTGGTAAGAAAAATTCTGAGGAAAGAAAATATCCAACTCTATTAAATTAATAACAACTATGAATAAGAATGCATGAAATCAAAAGATCCCCAGTATCTATGGCAGATGAGGGTCATAGTACAGGGTGTCAGTCGTGGGGGATGTACGGGGAAGGGTACACCTTAGGCATGCCTCTATGGAATATGAATGTGTTCATGTGGTCATAGGGTGTTATCTCAGTGGGTGGGGACCCACA
Source organism: Tolypeutes matacus (assembly GCA_026826555.1). NCBI lineage: Eukaryota > Metazoa > Chordata > Mammalia > Cingulata > Chlamyphoridae > Tolypeutes > Tolypeutes matacus. Next base: position 4,163,925 of record JAKSZT010053809.1, read on the forward strand.
GAATAACAGACAGAATATTTAATTCCCATCCTGGGGAGTCCTGCTACATTTCAAATAAAGTGGCAAGAATCTTTAGAGTACATGGGCAGTGCCTAATAAAAGGAAAATGGACCAATATGTCAAGCCTACGATATTAATGCTTGTACTTATGAACCTTATTCTTGTAAAATTGAAACTTAGCTTAATAATAACTTTTGCCTAAAAGTTACCTCCTGGGAAGTGGCTGTGGCTCAATCAGTGGGGCTCCCATTTACCATATGGGAGGCCCCGGGTTCAGTTCCCGGGGCCTCCTGGTGAAGGCAAGCCCGCCCACACGGCGTGGTTGGCTGACCCAGCGAGCACAAGCAGCAAGGGGGGGATAAATGAATAAATAAATAAAAATCTTAAAATAAATAAATAAATAAAAATAAATAAATAAGTAAATAAAAGAATGTATCAAAAAATAAATAAAAATTAAAAAAAATAGAAGTTACCTCCTGAACACCTCCTTGTTACTCAAATGTGGCCTCTCTCTAAGCCAAACTAAGCTAATAAACCACTACCTTCACCACTCCCCCGGCATAGGACATAACTCCTGGGGATGAGCCTCCCTGGCCCCGAGGGATTAATACCAAACACCAACCAACAATGCATTTGGAAAAGACCTTGACCAAAAGGGAGAAACATTAAATACAAAGTTTTTATGGCTAAGAGATTTCAAAGTGAGTCGGGGAAGGTGTTTCAGAGGTTACACTTATGTACATCTCAGGCAGCTCTCACTAACAGCCACAGTAAACAAAAACAAAACAGGGGTACTCCCAAGGGCTCTAGAAACATCCAGACACTATAGGCAAGGCCTTGAAATCAGCACCCCACCAGTGGGCTTTACCTTGGGATATATGTAATCTATTTCCCCAGTGTAACAGAGTTAAACTCATTTATAATTTCTCTATACATGATTCATCTACCTCTTTTATTTGAACCAACAATTAGCACTAGACTTTTTAAATATATGTCCCAGAGACTTAAATCTTCGATCTGTTCATATACCAGTTGAGCCCTGAATCTCTGCAGAGTTGCAGCCAACACCTACCTTCCAGTTCATCGGATTCATCCAAAACAGCTAACAAAATGATGATGATGGACAACCCCCATCCTAAAAAAAAAAAAACAGAGTATCTACAACTGCAAGCAAAACAGCTCTTTTCATCTGCCTTATAAGACCTAACCCCCCACTCAATCTGAAGTAGGGCAGACATCACCATCCCAAAGTCCTCAAATTTGAAGAATGAAACAAATAAGGGGGGAATACAAGCATGGACCAGAATAGACTTATTATTGTTGTTGTAATTGAAGAACTTGTAACATTGATATAAAGATAGTGTTATCAGAGGTTCTTTGAGGAGGGAGGAAAGAATAGGTGGAACATAGGACATTTTTAGGGCATTGGAATTCTTCTACATGATATTTCAATGACGGATACAGGCCATTATATATTTTGTCAAATCTTATGAAATTGTACAGTGAAAATTGTAAACCATAATATAAACTATAGACCTTGGTTAGTAGCAATACTTCAATATTCGTTTGTAACAAATGTACCACAATGATTTAAGATGTTATTAATAGGGAAAATGTGGGAGGGGGAGGGGGTGAGGTATATGAGAATCCCCTATACTTTCAATGTAACTTTTATGCAATCTAAAACTTCTCTATAAATAAAGTTTATTATATGGGAAAAAAATCACCAGTTCTTTTCTTATGAAACATGTGGTGATGGATGCAAATGAGAAGATTTATTCAAAGCAGAAGGAACATTTACTAATCATGTCCAAACCTACTTGAATTCTTCTAGTTTAGAAAAAGATGAATGCATTTTTACCAATTTGCTTTCTCAGGTAACTACAGCCTTGCCAAATAGTCGCATTTTATTAGGAAAATAGCATGTGTTGACAGCCTTTCTGTTAACATTTTACACTTGCATTATCTTTTTTGTCATGATTGAGTAGACAAAGAATGTCAATATTTGCACAAGGTCATGCTTTGTAGTCATTAAACTCTCTGCATTGTCTAAGCAACTTGTTTTACTAACTTGTAGATGGAATTTATTGAGGGCAAAACTACAGAGTGCCAAAACAACTGGTTAGGGCAAGTAACTCAAACAAACTGCTTTGGTCAGTGTAGGATGAAATTAACAAAGCCAGTTGCATTATTAAGTTAGTCTTTTACTGAAAAGGCCCATTACTTCAAGCAAAGTGCTCAGACCAGAAGCTCTGAGTAGGTATAATTATATTAAAAGTGAACGATATGTTAGTTTCACCAAGTTGCACTATCAAACTGAGAATTTCATTGATTAAATCATGGATGTAGCTATGGGTTCTGAGGCACAAGATGGACAGGGAAGTCTATGCCATCTTTTAAATGAAAACTTACTCTCTTAAAGCCTTAAAAATTGTATAATGCCACATAAGGGCCCCAGAGTGAAGTCAGAGAGATTGCATTTTAAAGAGTGATTATCCACTTAGGTTGTTAGGCTTTTTTAGGAGTCTGTTTTAATAGTAATCTCATTTGAATTAAGAGTAAAATGAAGCTGTAACACACAAGAGACCTAATGCTGGCCCTGAATTTGGCCTCAGAGCTAAGAGACAGATGGTTTCCCATTGCCTCCTAGATGCTTTTATGTTATAAGCATGTTGATTACTTCATTTTGTTAAGAATCTGTATACTCTGTGATCACATGATCAGGCAGTCCCCCAGAGAACATGCAGGATATGAATAGTTTCCAGCTGTCTCTTTGCTGCCTTTGTGTTAAAAATCTAGATTTTTTAAAATCAAAATTGGTACTCTCTCCAACTAGGTTCCTAATGCTTCTGAGCCCAAACAGCTTCAACTCAGCAAGTGGCATCTAGGGTTCAGCCACAGTTTAGAACTAGGACTCAGAGCCAGGAGATCCTCTTTAACAGGCTTAATCACTAAGCCTGTGGGGCAAAGCTGATGCTGTGAGCAAGGGGTATTTAGGCACAACTCTAATTGCCCAGCTCTTTTGCATTGCATGGAAACAAACTGTCCTATTTGCAAGAAATTTCACCATTACTAGGTAGCTATCTGGTAATAGGATGGTTCGGTCCATATAGCCATGTTAGATATGCATCTTGAACAAAGTTTATTTACTTATCCATTCCTTCATCAATGTAATGAATGTTTATTGAGTATCTATCATCACCAGGCATTCTACTAGGTGCTAGGGATATAGCAGTGAACAAGGCAGACCCCGTCCCTGATTTCAAAGGGTTTATTATTTTATTTGAGCTAGAAGCAGTAAAGTGTAGAAGTTAAGGGTTCTGCAGCCAGACTACCTACGGTGTAAATCCTAGCTCTTCCACTTGCTAGCTACGTGACCTTGGTAAATCACTTCCCCTATCTGTGTGCTTTAGTTTCTTCATCTAAAATATTGAGATAAAACCAAGACCTAACTCATTAGGTTGGTATGGGGATTAAATGGGTTAATATTTGTAAAGAACTTAGAACAGTTTCTGTCACATGGTAAGCACTACATAAGTGTTGGATGCATGTATGGAGCTTGTACTAATGTCACATACTAAAAAAGTGGAGGACAAAGATAGTACTTTCCCAGTTATTTATTTGCTTCTAAAGTGGAGGAAAAAACTCTCAAAATATTTTGCAGATGTCAATTTTTAATACAAAAGACTTCCTTTAAGTCAATACAAAAAGTATTCATTGCCCTCCTATAATGTGCCTAGCACTGTGTGTGATTCTGAGGCTATACAAGAAATCAGACATGGCCCCTGACTTTAAGATATTTCTAGTCTCACTGGGAAAACACAAGCTAACCGCATGAAAGAGAGAAGAACAGATGGATAAAACTTTCATCCAATTATCTGCTATGTGCTTATTTCTTTACCTCTTTATTTATTTATTTTAATGAGGTAGCTGTGCCCAAGCTCACTCCATGAGCAAGAAAACAAGTTCAGATTCAAACCAGGACTGATGCCAAAGCCATCATTTCCAGTATACCACACAGCCAAATAATTAAATACCAAGTGAAGCTTACAGATTAAGTATTACTGACAAAAGAGGCATTACAGCATGTGGCTGAATTCAGAGAATTTGAAGTCAAACTGACCTGAGTTCAAATACCAGCTGTGTGACTTTGGACAAGCTACTTAACTTTCCTGAGACCCTTCATTGTAAAATAGGTACGGTAATAATATCTATCTATAGTGTTGTGATGATTAAGCAAAATAATGTACATAGATTTCATATAGTGTTTTCCATAGTAAATAATAAATAGGAACAAAAATACAAAAAATCATGTAATGCTGATTTTAAAATTTTATTTTTTAAACTCCAAATTTTTTCAGCTTTTACAAAGAGGGAGGAGGCATACTTCATACCAGTGGGATGTTCCTTTCCCCTCAAAAATACTGGTGGGAAAAGAGAGGAGATATACATTTCATAGCCTCTGCCAGTTCTTTTATGCTGCTAAAGTAAGGGATTCTGGAAAAAATGGACTACTATATAAAAAGGATGTTTTAGATATGCAAAGGGAAGCCCTAAGCAATAAAGGCCAGAATGCCAAATTGTTCTCAGTAACATGGCAAAATAAAAATTCTCCATCAACCCAATTCTTCAGCTGACATCTGGATAACATATATAAGAACTGTGGGAGTTCATAGACTAGGGGAGGGGATAAGATGGGAGGCCATCTGTGTCATGCCAACCCTCTGATCACCAGGGTTCATTCAGCTAATTTGGCTGTCTAGAAGGAGACCCTCTTTTTTTTTCCATTGATTCATGTGTATTGTTTTCAAACCTTCTAAGATAAAGGAGGCTTCTGTTTCCTTCCATCAGGGAGTAGCAAGTAGGTGATCCTCCCTGCTAGAACCTCAGAACAACTGTTGAGAGGGAGCTAGAATAATTAGAGAGAGGTAATTGAAAGATATGGGACTTGGACTTAACCTAACAGGGTTAATTAGATTCAACATGCAGTGGGAAATGGGAAAGGTATTCTAGGAAGAAGGATGGAAATAGAAACATCTGGACGAGTCCAGAAGAGAACTCTGCCTTGGAAAATAAAGGGTCCTACGTGCTTCTTATGTACAATTATCAATGTGGTCACAGTCTTTTCATGACTTCCACACAGAGGGAAAACGTCAGTTAATGCGCCAGCAGCTTTGCTTGGGTTGGGGGAGGAGGGTGAAGGTAGAACTGGGTATAAAATGGGTCTTCTGTCCAAATACAGGCCTGGCAAATTCCACTCTTCCCAGAACACAAGCTGGACTATACAAGGGTTATTTAACTACTACTCTCCCCTAAATCCAAAATTCTGACTCTTACTGAGTGACTCAGCTGTAAAATGAAGCTATACCTTCTGCCACACATATTGAATCAGCTAGGATTGGGTTTGGTTGCACATAACAACAAAAAAAAAATAGTAAAAATAGTGGCTTAAGAAAGATAGAAACTTATTTCTCTCTCATATAAAGAAATCTGGAGATAGGTAGTCCAGGTACAACACTAATGAAAAGTATTAATAATAAGGTGGTATATGGGAACTTTATTTTCTGCATGGTTTTTCTATAAACCTACAACTTCTCTAATATATATATATTTTAAGTCTGTCAAAGAAAAAAGGTGGGGATAGTTCTGAAAAAAAAACAGCACAAACTGAAACCTAATATAAACTACTGTGGACTCTAGTTAATAGTGTAATTATAATGATATTGTTTCTTCGATTGTAATAAAGATACCACACTAATGCAAATTGTTAATTATAGGGAAAAGCTGTGTGTGTGTGTGTGTGTGTGTGAGAGAGAGAGAGAGAGAGAGGGATATGCGAACTCTGTATTTTCTGCATGATTTTTCTGTAAACCTATAATTTCTATAATAAACATAAGTAATTAAAACAATAATGTCTGTGAAAGCACCTTGAAATACAGTTAAAAGCAATATACATACATATATATAAAATACTGAGTTAGCAAGTTCCCCAGAGAAGTATTAGATAACTCTCTTGGAACTTTGGGACATTTTCTCTTGAATTCGGCTAGGAAAAATACCTGACAAAACACCATATCTTCAGTATAAGAATTTGAGAGTAAACTGGTGCTTGGTAGGGGTCCCTGGGAAAATCCCATTTCAGGGGAACATAGACCTTTCCAAACAAAAATCATGTCATAAGAAACTTTCTGTCATCACCAGGCTATTCCCTAAAGTAACCAAAGCCTGTAGGCTTTATACATAAAGCTGGCTGATGCAAACTGACTGCATGATAGCTGCCTGAATTTAGATGCCATCGTTATGTGTGAAACGGAAGTGTGTGGTTGGCTTTTAGATATGTCTTTTTAAAAAAAACTAGAGGATTAATTTCGCATGAGGTGCCCCAGATCCTGACTGCCTGGGCACCCCTACCCCTAAAACATCTGGTCACCACCATCCTCCCCCCATCTGACCAGGCTTACAGGCTAGGCTACTGCTTTTGGGCTACTCCCAGATCACATCCATCTGGCTCTATAATGATGGGGGCAGGCGATATTGGACAGGAGCTGAAGTCTCTCTGTTACCATCTAGAGAAATAGGCCACAAATACAACCAGTGAACCTGCTAGGACCTACTGATAAGAAGTGCAGTCCACCTTATGGCCAGAGGAGAAAGATCTAGCTCCTTCTCTCTACCAGAATGTTATAAACTTTGAGTGGAGTGCTGAGAAACCATAACCCTTAACACCCTCTCTTTGTCTAGGGAGTTCCCCCTTTCTTTCCCACTCTATGTGAAGGCCAGAAATGGCCTTAAAGTTTGCTTGGATGTATATCCACACTCTGTGAGGCTGGGACTGTGTAAAGGTCTATACAACTGGAGAAAGTATCTACTTTATTCTTACCAGAAACCAGAAAATTAATATTTCAGCTAATTCAACTGGTTAAAAAATTTTCTTAGGAACATTTTCTTCTAAAGAAATCTTATCCCCAAATCTACTATTTTAAACAGATAAAGGCAAAGCTTCTGTGATTTCAAATAGAGGCTCTACCCCTGAGCTCTTCTGGCTCCCCATTCATCCTGCCCCCTTGAGTGACCCTAAGGTTGGTTCGCAGAACTCCTAGGGTTCAGCCAAAAAAGTTTGATGCAATGGAAAGAATTCTTCATCTCTAGCCAGACAGACATGGATACACATCAGGAAAGCACTATTGTGTTGAGATAAAAGCATAACTCAGGAAACTTTAAATCACAGCCCTTTATCCACAATTTTTCGACAGTTACTTAACTTCTTTAGGGTACTTAACCTCTTTAAGCTTTTAAGTTTCCTCACCTGACAATGAAATGATAGTAACTTCCTCAAGAAATTACTGATAGGATTTTATGTAATAATGAGTATTTTTTAAAAGCTGTACAAAAGTTAGGTGTTATTATTTACCACAAGGGTGCTTGGAGATTGAAGTCTTGTCTGAGGGTAATTCAAGCTGGCCTTAATGGCTAAGGAAGATTTTGTAGTTATAGCATCATGACTCATAAACTGCTTAGGAGAGCAAGCTGCCCAGGTCAGCCACTGCCTCCTGATTTGTATGTCTGAAGCAAAACTACATAGAGCTTGAAAAACCTGTCTGAGTTAGCTGATCCTCTAGCCCATTTGTCCCATTTGAAGAAGGTGAACACTTAAGGAGGCTAAATAAGATGGGAAAACAATAGATTACACAAAGTTATGCACATTTCTTTACAGTAGGATTTCTCAGAGACTTAAAATGAACAATGTATCTCTAAAAGAGCTTTAGACTATGTGGCATCAGAAACATTTAACAGCAGAACACTTTTTAAAATAGAACCTCTATTTTCATTTTATGAAAAACCTGCAGAATGCAATTTGAGAAATGCTGCTTCACAGAGATGCACAGTACAGGGCAACTTCATCATTATCATTTATCAGGATGTCCTATCATTTCTACCTTCTGCTTGTCCTTAATCCTAAACGATCCTGGAAGGTCCCTGGTACGCTTCAAAGAGTCATTAGAAAACTTCCCAAAATGTCACATGATCTTTCCCTAGCTACCTGAATTCAAAACACCAGCTACAATTTTACTAGAATTGAAATTAAAATTGAGATTTTTCTACTTAAAAAAATAATACACAAATGGAAATTCAGGAATCTAGAAGCTTCCTGAATTTCTAAGAGGCTCCTTGACAAAGGGCACCTTCTAGCATAATGCCTTTATGTTTCTCTTCAACAGTAGTACCTAAAGTGGAATGGACACACCACAGAGCTTTTTTGGAAACAATGCCTGTGTCTACCTCTGCCACCTAGCTTTTCAAATAATGCTTAAAGTCAGCCAAACAACTGGGGGTTTTTAGAAAAACCTGGCTAATTTGGGGGTTTATCAAAATTAACTTTACAAACTCTTTTTGCATGTTTAGGCACAAACTATGGCATGGGTCTCACTTCCACCCAACGCGGCAGAACCGTAACTTCCTTGTGTAAAACTGAGCAAACCCCTGAGGAGGTTACCTATACCACTGAGCAAACCTAACTTGCAGGTGCAGTGGTTTTGTAGGACCCTGCAAGGAAGTATTAAACACTTGTCAGCCTACCAAAAATTTTTTCAGTCTATCATTATCCCAAAGGATCCATGAAAACTATAATCATGGGTCTCCTTTCTGACAATTATGTCTCTTAACTTGGTTAAAAGGTACAGTAATTGCTTTGTGGCAGAGATTTTTATTCCTCCTAGTCCAGTGGTTCTCAAACTTTAGAGTGCATCAGAATCATCTGGAAGGTTTGCTGACTGCAGATTCCTGGGCCCAACCCCTAGAGTTTCTCATTCAGTATCTGCATGGTTCTCATATTTGCATGCTAAAAAGCTTCTCCCCACCTCTGATACAGATGGTCATTTCATTGTCAACTTGGACACTTCAGTCAACTGTCACCAAATAAACACTGGTGACTTGGCTAACTTAGACTCAGTACATAAGCTTTCTTCAGATGTGATAACCTAAGAGAAGTAGGGTTATAACACAATTCAATCACAGGTTCATTTTCTTACAGAAATATAATTATTTCATTAGGATCATATATTATTAACTTATTAATAATTTATCAAGATAGTAAAAATATGTTGTTCAATCCTTACTTTTAATTATAAGCAACTCATTACTTCGTGAAAGCAAAAACTAAAAGAAAAAGAAACTTCTAAGTACAAAGCAAATACCTTTGCCTTTATTGAAATGTTATAATGAGTGCCATTTACGTAAACACTTTTTTTGTCTTCATTTCTCTTTCTCTTTTCTTTCTTTTTCCTTCTTTCTTCCTTTACAAGAAAAGAGATCTGAATGAAGGTCATTCTTTCTTATTTGTTTCTAGACTATTCTGGAATCTTTCTCAGGGCATTTGTCCCTGTCACTTGAGACTCTAATTTATTCATAATTTCATTCAGCAAATATTTATTGAGCATCAATGATACGTCAGACACATTGCTAGGCATTAGTGATAGAGTAGTGATTAAGAAGGACAAAATCTTTGCCTTCATGGAAATTACCTTCTAGTGGGAAAGACATACAAGTAACAAAGCAATTAAAATATACAAAATACGGGATGCAATGAGAGCACATTAAAGGGGCACGCAATCCAGATTTGAAGGGGGAGGCAGATAGTGAGGGCAGTCAAGTGGCCTCAAAGAAAATGTCACCAAAATTGAATCCTGAAAGATGAAGTACAACTGAGGGAACAGCAGAAAGAACACAGTGTTTTTAAGGAACTGAAATGATTTCAGTATAGCTAGAGCATAGCATGTGGATGGGGGTAGAGGGGGGTAGAGAAAGCAACAGGAGAAGGGAAGGCAAGTGACAGTACTAAAATGATATGCATTGCTTCCTCAACACCTTCTGTTTCTGTGTGAGCATTCTTACCTTATAATTTTGTTCCATCATCATTGGGCTACTGAACTTTCACGTTTTAAAAACCCCAATTGAAGTGACTACATGGCTCACAAAGATATCCAATGGCCCTGTCTGTACTGCCTCCACACCCCTTCTTTTGGTGAATCACTCCTCCCCTCCAGCTCTAGCCATGTGGTCCAAATCTTAACTATCATCCTTTTTATATGATTCTACATCCTTGTCTATAGGAACTGGCTGAGGAGGGAACACTTGCTCCAAGACTGGGGGCCATGGAAAGTACCCCATACTCCAGGCCACAGTGATTAGTCTGCTGCTAGGCACATGACTCAGAACAAACCAGAGTTCTTCCCCAGATTTTCTTGGACTGGAGCTTGCAAGGAACAACCCCTTCCTCTCTGGTCACAGAGCTGTGAAAATGTCAGCTCAGAGCTGGCAGCAGCCATGTCCAACACCATTCAGGGAATCCTGTCTTTAGTATAAGAAAAGGCAGCCAACACAGAGAGATAAGCAGAGATAAGCAATGGAGTGTCCTAACAGCTTTTTTGTTCACTTTAGATAATTATATTCAATATATATTAACGACAAAAAGTATGAACAAGAATGTTTATCACACCATTATGTATAATGTCAAAGATCTGTGAAGAATCCAGTTTTTAGTCTGCACCACCACCACTGAGGCTGCTCTAGTTCCTGACTTTCCCAAGGCCTGGTTATTCAGCATTTCCTCCAGCTCTGTGAGCCACCAGGTGCCCTTTCTATAAAGTCTCTTTTAACTTAAGGTAGCTCTAATTGAGACTCTTTCAAATGCTTGTCTACTCACTACTTGGCATGTTCCTCTGCACTGCTTTTTTCAAAATGGGTATGTAACAGTCATGAATATATAGCTTATTTCTAACTTGCTTAAAGCTGTTGCTTCACCTCAGCTCTTTAGATCTTTACTCATTTTCTCTCTTCTGAAGATTTTTAAACAAGCAACCAGAAAAGGATCATGTTTCATATAGGAATGAAAAGGCTTCTTCACATCTGCCTTCTTTACTATCCGCCAGCAGAATCTATTGCACCATGGAGTCAATTAGCTACTTAAGGATGAAGGAGAAAATGAGTAAAGTGGACCTTCTCAAAGAAACTATCCACAAACCTTCTAGCCCCTGGCTTAAATCATTTGAGCCATTCAAGCACCCTGCCCTGACAGGGTATCCATATATTTTGAAAGGGAAGTCACAGACCAAAGAACAAAAATAGAGATGTCCACTTAGATATCTGTCCAGGGACTCATACTCAACATGGCAAAAACAGAACTCACCATCTCTCCCCCTAAACTCCTTATCCCACCACCCTTATTCCTTACCCTTTACATTTTCCCAGTCAACCAGATCCAAAATTGTGATATTTATCACTAATATCTCCCTCTATACCAGACCTTGCCATGGGTGACATATTGAGTACTGCCAATTTTTAAATATTTTTTCTTCATTACAGAATTTGTGGGTTTATAGACCAATCATGCATAAAATACAGGATTCCCATGTAACACTCCACCAACAACACCTTGCATCAGTGTGGACCATTTGTTACAAATGATGATATCACATTTTTATAATTTGCTATTAACTAGAGTCCATGGTTTGATTTAGGGTTCACTGTTTGTGAAGTGTAATTCTATGGATGTTTTTAAATTTTTTATTCTGTTACCATATATACAATCTAACATTTCCCATTTTAAGCATATTCAGATATATATTTCAGTCCTGTTAATTGAGTTAACAATGTTGTACTACCATCACCACCATCCATTAGCAAAACATTTCTGTCATTCCAACTAGGAACCCAGATATTTTATGCCTTAACTTCCCATTCTCTATTCCCTCCCCATCCTCTGGTAACATATTCTAGCTCCTGACTCCATGAGTTTGCTTATTTTAATTGTTTTAAATCAGTGAGATCATGCAATATTTGTCCTTTTGTGTCTGGCTTATTTCACTCAACATGATGTCTCAAAGTTCAGCCATACTGTTGCATCTATCAAGACTTCATTCCTTTTTTGGCTGAATAATATTCCATTGTATGTATATACTACATTTTATCTATTCATTGGTTGATGGACACTTGGATTGCTTACATCTTTTGGCAATTGTGAATAATGCTGCCATGAACATCAGTGTGCAAATAAATGTTTGAGTCCCTGCTTTCAGTTCTTCTGGTACATATCTGGTAGTGGGACTGCCAGGTCATATACTTAGATTTCTATATTTAGCTTTCAGAGGAACTGCCAAACTCATTTCCACAGTAGGGTGTTCCTATTTTTTGACATCCTCTCCAATACTGCTTATTTTCTGTTTTTTTTAATAGCAGTCATTCTAAGGTGTGTGAAATGGTATCTCATTGTGGTTTTGATTTGCATTTCCCTGATGGCTAATGATGTTGTGCATCTTTTCATGTGCTTTCTGGCCATTTATATATCTTCTGTGGAGATGTCTATTCAAGTATTTTGCACATTTTTTAAATTGGGTTTTCTTTTTCTTAAGTTGAAGAATTTCTTTATATATTCTGGATATTAAATGCTTATCAAATATATATGGTTTCCAGATATTTTCTCCCATTTTGTAGGCTGTAATTTTACTTTGATGATAAAGTCCTTTGAGGCACAGAAGTGTTTTTTTTATTAAGTCCCATTTATCTATTTTTTTCTTTTGTTACTTTTCCTGTGGATGTAAAGTTTAACCTTGCCTAACACGAGTACCTGGGGATACTTCCCTATATATTCTTCTAAGTGTTTAATAGTTCAGGATCGTATATTTAGATATTTGATCTATTTTGAGTTGATGTTTGTATATGGTATGAGGTAAGGGTCCTCCTTCCTTTTTTGCAAATGGAAATTCAGCTTTCCCAGAACCATTTACTGAAGAGTCTACTCTTTCATAAATGAGTGGTTTTCCCTCTTGTCAAAAATCATTTGACCATACAACTCAACAATAAAAGAGAAAGCAATCCAATTTAAAAATTGGCAAAAGACTTAAATAGACATTTCTCCAAAGAGGAAAGACAAATGGTGAAAAAGCACATGAAAAAAATGTTCACTATCACTAGCTGTTAGGGAAATGCAAATCAAAACTACAATGAGATATCATCTCACACCTCACAGAATAACCATTATTTTAAAAAAAAGAAAAGAAAAAAAAACAGCAAGTGCTGGAGAGGATGTGAATGCAGAATGGTGCAGCCTCTGTGGAAGACATTTTGGCAGTACCTCAGGAGGCTAAATACAGAACTGCCGGATGATGCGGCAATCCCTCTACTAGGAATATATCCAGAAGAACTAAAAACTGTGACCTGAACAGACATTTGCACACCAATATTCATAGCAGCATTATTCACAATTGCCAAAAGATGGAAACAATCCAGGTGTCCATCAACCGATGAATGGATAAACAAAATGTGGTATATACATACAATGGAATACTATGCTGCTGTAAAAGGAGATGAAATTGGGTCATGAATAATATCAAACTGCCACACTACTGCATAGAAACACTACTGATTTTTGCATGTTTATGTTATATCCTGCCACTTTACTGAATTCATTTATTAGCTCTGATAACTTTATTGTGGCTTTCTTAGGATTTTCTGTACCTGCAAATAGGAAAATTTTTACAGAATTCTTCCTTTCTTATTTGGATGCCTTTTGTTTCTTTTTCTTGACACATGGTCTGGCAAGAACTTCTGATACAATGTTGAATAACACTGGTGACAGTGGGCATCCTTGTCTTCTTCCTGATATTAGAAGGGAAGCTTTCAGTCATTAACCATTAAGTAGGATGTCAACCGTGGGCTTTTCATGTATGCCATTTATCATATTGAGGAAGTTTCCTTCTATTTCTATTTTTCTATATGTTTTTCTCAAAAAAGAATGCTGGAAACCCAAATGTCCATCAACAGATGAATGGATAAGCAAATTGTGGTATACACATGCAATGGACTACTACTCAGCTGTAAGAAGGAATGAAGTATTGACACAAGTGACAACATGGATGAATCTTGAAGACCTTATTTTGAGTGAAGTAAGCCAGTCGCTGAAGGACAAATATTACATGACCTCACTGATATAACCTAAGCTAATTGCACAGACTCACAGAGCTAGAGTCTGGCAGATAGATTATCAGGAGATAGAAAGGGAGTGTGATGATCTGATGCTCAATATGGGCAAAACTAATGATAAGGTGGAAGGGGATGGTTGGGCAGTGGATGGGGGTGATAGTGGTGCAAGGATGTGAGTGGGGTCGACAGTGCTGGAATGTGAGGGTGAGTAGAGTGGGGGTGTTGGGTTGGAGTATCCATGAAACTAGGGGGGAGGGCTGGAGGAAGGAGCAGGTGAACTCTGGGGATTTGTAGTTCTGTAGTTAAAACTACAATGGTGGAAATGTTCTTTGGGCAAATATGACAGGGGAGGGTTACTGGTGCAGGGTGCCAGGGATGGGGGGATATGTGGGATACAGCACATCTGGGGCATGATTCTATGGAATATGAAAGTGTTCATCTTGTCATAGGATGTTATCTCTATGGGTGGAAACCCATACAATAGAAAATATTACCCCCCCCCCCCAAAAAAAAAGAATGCTGGATTTTGTCAAATGCCTTTTCTCTGTCAGAGATGATTGTGTGGCTTTTCCCCCCCTTCATTCTGTTAATGTGGCATATTACATAAATTTGTTTTCTTAGGTTGAACCACCCTTGCATACCTGGGATAAATCCCACTTGATCATGGTGTATAATTCCCTCCTCTGCAATTTTTTGGAAGAGTTTGATCAGAATTGGAGTTAATTCTTCTTGGAATGCTTGGTAAATTCTGCTGTGAAGCTATCTAACCCTGGTCTTTTCTTTGTTGGGAGGTTTTTGATTACTGATTTACTAGTAAATCTTTACTAGTAAAGTAACTGGTTTGTTGAGATCTTTTATTTCTTCTAGAGTCAATGTTGATAGTCTGTATGTTTCTAAGAATTTGTCCATTTCATCCACCTTATCTAATTTATTGGTGTATAGTTGTTTATACAATCATCTTATAGTCCTTTTTATTTTAGTGTGGTTGGTAGTAATGTCCCCCTCTTCATTTATGATTTTAGTTATTTTTAACCTCTCTTTTTTTCTTTGTCAGTCTAGCTAATGGTTTATCAATTTTATTGATCTTTTCAAAGAACCAACAGTTGAAAATCAACGGTTGTTGATTCTCTCTATTGTGTTTTGTTTTCGCTTTCATTTATCTCCACTCTAATCTTATTCACTTTGGGTTTAGTATGCTCTTCTTTTTCTAGTTCTTCCAGTTTTGAGGTTAGGTTTCTGATTTGAAATCTTTCTTCTTTTTTTTAAAAAAAAACAATTTAGTGAAGTATATCATTCATACATGAACATACATAAACTATAAGTGTTCAGTAAACATTGTGAACTTACAAAACAAACATGCATAACATCACACAGGGCTCCCACACATCACCCCCCCCACACCAAACACCCTGCATTGTTGTGAAACCTTTGTTAACAAATCATGAGAGAGCATTGTTAAAGTATTACTACTAACTATAGTCTGTATCTTCCTCCCCTATACATTTTTTAAGGATTTATTTATTTATTTACTTTTATCCATTTTTACCCGCCTTCCCCCCCCACCCCGTTTTTTGCTGTTTTTGTGTCCATTCACTGGGCAACTCTCTGTGTCCGTTTCCTGCCCTCTCTTCTCATCCTTCTCCTCCTGTCTTCCCTGGGATTCGATCCTCGGAACCTCCGATGTGGGAGAGAGGCGTCCTACCACCTGGGCAACTTTAGTTCCTGGTTTTTCAGTGCATCTCATCTTGGCTCTCCCTTGTGTCACTCTCCTGTTATGTCATCATCTTGCTGTGTGGCTCACGGGGCCTGACGGCGCACCCACACATGGGGTCTGACAGCGCACCTGCACATGGGTCCTGGGGGGCTCACTTGCTTGCGGGGCCTGGCAGCGCACCTGCACACAGGGCCTGGTGGCCCATGTGCCTTCTATATTTTTCTTTTTTTAATTTTTACCGGGAGGTCCTGGGGATCAAACCCAGGTCCCTCCATATGGTAGACAGACGCCCAACCACCCGAGCCACATCCGTCCCCCTGCTTTATCTCTTAAGGCTGACCAAAGATACCCAAAGTTACAGTCTTTTCCCATACAGGATGGTCATATAATAAATCAGGCTTAGTTTATCACCAGCATTCTAAAAACCAGACCTAGGGAGAAAAACTAGGTCTGGGGACACATGCATGGTTCCTAATATAGTGAATGTTTAGCCTACCCTGATTATCACAAAATCAGGCAGCGAGAATATTCACATTCTTCTTTTTCAATGTAAACATTTAGAGCTATAATTTTTCCTGCTACATCCTTCACTACATCCCATAAGTTTTTGTATATTGTATTATCAATGTCATTTGCCACAAGATATTTCCCAGTTTTGCTTCTGAGTTCCTCTTTAACCCATTGGTTGTTTAAAAGTATGTTTATGAATTTCCACATATTTGTAAATTTTCTCTTTCTCCCTCTGCTATTGCTTTCTGGCTTCATTCCATTGTGTTCAGAGAATATACTTTGTATGATTTCAGTTTTTTGAAATGATTGAGACTTGTTTTGTGACCCAACATATGGTCTATCCTGGAGAATGATCCATGTGCACTCGAGAAGAATGTGTATTCTGCTTTTGTTGAATGAAATGTTCTATTATGTCTGTTAGGTCCAATTGGTTTAGAGCATCAATCAAGACTTGTACTTCCTTATTGATCTTATGACTAGATGTTTGACTCATTATTGAGAGTGGTGTATTAAAGTCTCCTACTATTAATTTATAACCATAAATTTCCTCCCTTCAAATCTGTAAATATTTCCTTCATATATTTTGGGGCACTTCTGTTCAGTGCATATATATTTATAATTCTTACAT
Organism: Tolypeutes matacus; assembly: GCA_026826555.1. NCBI lineage: Eukaryota > Metazoa > Chordata > Mammalia > Cingulata > Chlamyphoridae > Tolypeutes > Tolypeutes matacus. Next base: position 4,180,754 of record JAKSZT010053809.1, read on the forward strand.
GTTCTTGTTGAATTGTCCCCTTTATCAATATATAATGACCATCTTTGTCCCTTGTAACTGTTTTATTATTTAGAGTCTATTTTATATGTCCTAAAACATAAGTTTATCATTACTATTTATTCATTTGCTTTTTTGTACCTGTAGGAAATGAAAATGGAGTTATATAGCAAACAATACACTATAATAATACTGGCATTTATAATTACCCAAAAGGTTACTTTTACCACAGGTCTTTATTTCTTTGTGCTCCTTTGAGCTTGTGTCCTTTCCTTTCAGCCTGAAGAATTCCCTTTACTATTGCTTGTAGGGCAGGTCTAGTGGTGATGAACTCCCTCAGCTTTTGATAATCTGAGAATATATTAATCTCCCCCTCATTTTTGAAGGAAAGTCTTGCCAGATATAAAATTCTTGGTTGGCGAATGTTTTCCTTTAGCACTTTAAGTATTTCAACCCACTACTTTCTTGCTTCCATGTTTTCTGATGAGAAATTGGCACTCCATCTTATTGGGATTCCCTTATATGGTAACAGGTTGCTTTTCTTTTGCTGTTTTCAGAACTCTCCTTGTCCTTTGCATTTGATAGTGTAATCAATATATTACAAGGTACATTTTCCTTCATGTTTATTCTGTTTGGTGTTCTTTGAACCTCTTGGATATGCATATACATATCTTTTGCTAAGTTTGGGAAGTTCTATGTCATTAATTCTTTGACTATTCTTTCTGCCCCTTTCTTTCTTCTCCTTTGGGACCCACATGATGTATATATTGGTACATTTAATGATGTTCTATTAGGTTATTTTCACTTTTTATAATTCTTTATTCTTTCTGTTCTTCAGCCTGACTCATTTCAAGGATCTTGTATTCAAGTTCACTGATTCTTCCTTCTGCCACCTCCAATCTGCTCTTGAAACCCTCCTGGGAATGTTTCATTTCAGGTATTGTGGTCTTCAACTCCAGTAGTTCTGTTTGGTTCCTTTGTAAATTTTTTATCTCTTTACTAAGATTCTCATATTGCTCATTCATTGTTCTCCTGATATCCTTTAGTTTTTTCTCTGCATTCTCCTTCATCTCCTTGAGTATTCTCATGATCATTTTTTAAAGGATTTGTTCAGTATGTCCACATTCTCATCTTCTATGATGGCACTTTGTGGATATTTTTCCTCTTCCTATAGATGGACCATCATTTCCTGTTTGTTTATTTTCTTGTACTCTTTTGCTGTACACTGCACATAGTAATATTTTTTAAATGTTAACTCTGCCAGTTATTCTCTGTGATGTCTGTTTCTTGATTTTGTAAGTCACTGGTGATAAGGCAGAGACATTCTTGTGCTTCAGCCTTCCTAACAGGAAGGTCTTCCCAAGGTGAATTCAATATGCAAGGCTTCCTTGTCTTTCTGGGCCTCTGTCTGGTCCTGGGCTTTTGCTTGTTAGTTCTTTTGAAGTTACCCTGTTTACAGGAATTTGGTTGTCCCTTCTATTTCCCAGGAGACAGACATCCTTCTCCCAGGTGTTTGAAGCCAGTAGACCTTGGCCCCAGACTTTCAGCTTGTATAGTTTTTGTACTCTTTTATTGTCTCAAGCTGCATTTGCATAGAGGGCAAATTCTGGGAGAAGAGTCACATTGGAGAGGATTTTCCCAAGTCAGTATTTCCCAGCCAAAACAGGGCCAGGGACCTACATAGGAGGCACAGATTGTCTCCAAAGTGCCTCTGGCAGGGGATCTGGATTGGCACCAAGAGCTTCTTTAATAGTTCCCCAAATCTGAGCTTTCTTGGCCTTCCCAGCAATGCAGCCCTTCATCCAATTTTCCCCTACAGCCCTGAAGAAGTGCAGTGTCTTTAAGTCTCCACCACACTACCAGCCACTCCTGTCCATGGAGAGCTGAAACAATGGCTGCTGCCACCTTTGTCCAGGTGGATTGAAACAATAGCTGCCGTCAGACCTGGGCCCCCAGCAATCCGAAGTTTCTAATCAAAAGCAATGATCAGTGATCAGCCATACCAACCTCCCTTGTTGGGGAATATGATTTTTAGTGTCCCTTTCTGTCACCAGCAAGCTAGCCAGGGGCTGGGCCCTTCTGCAGTCTACAATGAGAGTGGGTGATTGGCACTGGTGGGCACCAGTAGCCTCTGTGCAGAGACAGCAATTTACTGTTCTTTACCATAATTTATCAGTTTCTTTCTACTGCGGTTTCCTGAATGCTGTACAGTGTCCTACTGACCTCTAGAGTTCAAAATAGTTGTTTCAGACAGTTCTTGCTTATTCAATAGCTGGTTTGGTGGAAGGACTGAGTCTTAGAGCTCCCTACTCCACCATCTTCCCACAATCTTCCCTGCCAATTTTTTAAAAATGTATTTTATATCCATTCTTTTCCCTTTATTCTCACTGCCAGAAACTGCATCTAGGATCCCATCACTTCCTCCATGACCAATCACTTATATGGTACCTTGACTTTACCTCCCCTCCCTCAGCCACAGCTGAAGGGGCCAAGAATAGGCCACTGACACAAGGGCCATCAATCTGGCAGTGACCTAAGACAGAGCCTGGGGCAAAAATATGAGTGAGTACAATCAGATTCTCTCTCTCCCTCATCTCTCTCTCTCTTTTTCTCTCTCTTGCTGGAATTTGGCCTAAAAATAGAAGGAATCAGAAAGTGAAGCTGGAGTTTAAAGGATGCCTAGAGAGAAGCCATGAGGAAGAGTCAGATCTATAAAGGGTGGAAAGCTGGAACCTTGATGGGCCATGCAAACTGATAGTATAAGGAAGCAAAAGCAATGAGTAAAATAGAAACTACCAAATATAGAAAAGATAACTAAGCAGCAGGAAAATTAAAGCAATTAATAGTAAAGGGGAAAGTATTAGCTGAGTTGAGTCATGTTAATGGCAGGATATTAGAGCGAAGAGACTCCAAAATCCTGCTGCTGAGGTCCCTGAAGCTGCCATGGATCCAGGTCCAATTCCCATGAGGTTCCCCTGTACTCTAGTTCCTGATCTTGGATTCCCCCTGAAATCTCTTTCTCCTTTGCTGTCCTTTAACAGCATTCCCCATACCCTTTTACTTGAGGTAATTTGAAAGACACTATCCCTTGAAAACAAAAGAGCCTAATGAAACAGTTCAAATCAAAACTTGCCTGGCTTCTGAGATGTTCATTATCTGGACTTACCATGTCTGTCCAGCCCTTTAGTCCCACAACTCTTCAGCAAAAAAACTCTACTTCAGAAATCTCAGTCTTGCTGGACCATCACTACCTCCCTACACACACCACAGTGAGTCCTCTCTCTATACCTTTGTTTATATATGACCCTTTTCCCTGGAATTTTTCTTCACCCAACCAAGTTCTAGTTATCCTTTAAGCCAGGGGTTCTTAGCCTTTTTTGTTCCACAGACCCCTTTGCCAGTCAAATGAAAACCATGGACCCCTTACTAAGTCCACACTATATTGTGTATTATTTAATAAATATATCACACTCACACCAACACGTCCCCACAAGAATAATGACTTTTTGAGTTTCAATTCAAGCTCACGGACCCCTTGTTAAGAACCCCTGCTTTAAGCCTTGTATACTCCAGGAAGACTTTCCTAGCCTTACCATGTCATATTACTTCTCCTTCCTCTTCCCACTTATAAACCCTATAGTCTGAATCTTATAATATAGTCCTCTTTTTTATGCTGCCTTGTTTTTTTTCTCTACTTATGCCATGTATTTTATCTCCCCAAATGGTTCTTGAACTCATGAGGAGCAGGAATATATTTCATATTGTTTTCAAGTCCTTCATTGTATCATGAACTAGTACTTGTTGTTTGAATGGTATCTACACAGAGCACTAACAGTCCAACAAGCATATTATATAACTTCATTAATACAAAACAAATACTAATGAGAAGAATGCACTAATGAGGTCCATGCTGAAAGGATGGTAGTTGAGACAATCACTCCAAGAGAAAAAGGCTCAGCTCAAGAGCCTGGTGAGAAAACTGCACTTTTTATTTCCTCCAGCAGGGGCAAGAGTAGCAATGGCCTGAGCTCTGGAAATGCTTCCTAACTGTTTGATAATTATGAGGTCTCTCCACCTCATCTAGGGGAAGCATACAACCCTCATCTCATTCTGCTTTAGGAACAATTGCTTCAAGACACAGGCCAAAGAAATGCCAGTTCTTCTCTCCTTTCATCCTGGCAGCTTGGGTTCTGGGCTTCTCCACGCCAGAGAATCAGTCTGAAACTCCAGGAAAGATCAATATGTTGCTCTGAAAGGATGCCCTTTCTTCTCTGAGAACAGCTGACTTTCCAGGCCAAGCCCATGTTACCTTTGAACAAGGCCACCATTCAATGTGGGACTTTTAAATATCAAGAGATACTAAATCTGGTTAGAAAACAAGTACTTTCCCACAATCATGGCATTTCAATGCAAGAGGAAACATTGCTCTACCCAATGTCATATTCAAATATGGTAAGGAACCCATACATCAGTAGTGGCTATTTTGACACTCTATTCTGAGTCATAAAATTATTATTCCACACCCACTTCCTGAGTCCAGAGCATTATTTATTCCAAGGATTCAGTAAGAGGTCTTAACTAAGTGCAAGATAATCTGCTTCTGAAAACCATAGTTTAAAAAAGGGCAAGTTTCTTGTCATCCTCAGAAACTGATATGCAAAAAATAAATCTGACTAAGAACATGTGGGTGGCAAGATATATGGTAAAGAGGATTTAAGAAAAACTTCTCCTATGTTACCTACTCAGAAGCTATTGCTTAGCTACGCCTTTATTTCTTGGTTTCCTGTTATTGCTTGCAGCAGATAAAAACTTGATGGTAATGATCTTAATCTTCTCTGTCAGACCTCCAAGCTTATTGGGGGGCGGGGGTGTTCTTGTCTTCAGGCAGGAAACCAAAGTTCAGGGAAATGGGCTCCAGCAGCAGATGGAAAACACAGATGGTCCACAGAAGCTGCTGTGCACACATGTGGAACTGCCTCTAGGTCTGGGACAAAAAAGGCATGTTAGCAAGGAGTCTAGCTAGGTATGGAGACATGTTCCCTGATATCATGAATCTGGGAAATGTAGATAAATCATGTTTATAGACTCAAAGAGAATTTCTCTTTTACCTAGCTAGCCAAGGTTCTGAAAGTCCAGTGTTTGTTCAGTCCATTCATCCATTCATTCTTATATGTGTTGTCTTTTCTCTGAAGTCTTCTTTAAAAAGGCAAAAACCCATAGAAGGGATTACATTTAGTCATTAACATTTTAGTGTAAATTAGTCCATCACATTCTCTCACTAGGTCTATGAGAAGAGAACTCAGAAAGTGAGCCAGAGAGAGAGAAAAGGCAACAAAGTCATGCTTTCCTACCTCCTAAAAAATGGGGAAGCAGATGTGGCTCAAGCGGTTGAGCGTCTGCCTCCCACGTGGGAGGTCCCGGGTTCTGTTCCCAGTGCCTCCTGGAAAAAAAAAAAAAAAAACAACAATGAACAAAACAAACCAAAAAACCAACTCAGGGAAGCTGATGTGGCTCAGTGGTTGAGCACCGGCTTCCCACATACAAGGTCCTGGGTTCAATCCCCAGCCCCCGGTACCTCAAAAAAAAAAAAAAAAATGGATTCACAGTTATTATCTCTGCCAATTCATGAATGTCATAATGAATATCAGAGACTGTGAAAGCCTCACTTTCATCTCTGTCTGGTGACAGGCTTGCCTACTGTTTTGAGTTCTCATGTGTTTGGGGACATATTGATGGAAGGAAATCCAACTGAGAAGTGCCCACAATACCACATACCCCCTGTCCAAAACCCATCACTATAGCCTTTTGCAAAGACTATCTGACCAAACGTGACTTTATTTCTATTCACTCAGCCAATAGTGCTGAGTCCCAGCTCATTACTTCAGTACTAGCTGTACCCTCTGCCTAGAATTCCTCCTAATAGTTACATAAATCATACCTCCCTTTCTAGACAAGCCTTTCTTACCTAGCACATATCTACTCTAGCACATCCCAAATTTATTTTTCTTTTATAACACTTGTCATTACCCGATTTTATATGATTTGTTTACTTGTTTAATGCAGTTCTCCCTCCATATCACCAGCTATAATTTCATGATGGTAAGGATTGTATCTGTTTTGTTCACATATGGACCATAGAAAACACTCAGTAAATATTTGCTGAATAAATGAATGGATGGGTAGATTAATGAATGAGTTCTTACTCTCCATTCCAACCATAACTGTATGGCCCCATGATTATATTTTTAAGAATACTGCCCAAGCTGGCTATCCTCAGCAAGACTTACCACTAACCCATTCACTGAGAGTAGAAAGAGCAAGCACCCTGGTGACTCTTCATACAAAGTGCCCCTGTCCTAAGTGCTGTCTGCTTGGGTATGACCTCCAAGGGACAGAGCTGGAGTAAATCCTACTGACTTTAAACAGCCCTGACTGTAGTCTCTAAAAGAAAGAGTCACAGTACTGATATTGATTCAATAATGTAAATGCCTTATTACAGCACTGGTGTTGGGTCAGGATGCACATCTTGTTCATAACCTCACTGTGCTAGATTAGACTCTTTTAATACATAGTTTTATAAAAGCTTGTAGTACTAGCAACATGGGCAGGAAGATCTAGGGCAGAAAGCCAGGTCCCAGAGAGCAGGGATATGCCAAATTGAGGTATTTAGACTAAGCAATAGGTTAAGACCTTGGAAGGAAGTGTAGCCAGAGATCCAGGAAGCATAAGTGAACCCAAGGTCAAGGCAGATCAACAGGACAGAAACTAAGCAGGAAAATGAAAAGTTGCAGGCTCTCAGATTTGACAACCAGACCAAGCTGATATTTTAAGGTTGAGAAAAGCTTTCGGAAACAACATTGGCATGTGTAACAAAGAGCAGGTGTTCAGGATTGTGAAGACCTGCAGAAACCAAATGGTCAGGATAAAGAGAACAAGAGAGCAAGTTAGTGGCACCAGGCTCAAGGAGACCCAGCTTTAGAGGCCAATCCCAGTCCTGATTAAGAAATTTCTTAAATGTTTTTTGTGATGAAAGAACCCTGTGAAAGGAAACTAGGAAGTGAATCAGCTTAATTTGAATAGGGAGGATAACAGGTCAGGGTGAAAAATAAAAACAAGGACAAATTCTGTTAAATAGCTTTATTGGAAACTAGCTAAACTCTGAATCTAGAGAAGAAAGTGGGGTGGTGAGTGTGCTCTTCAGAAGTTTTTTTGTGTACAGAAACCAAAGCCAACATTTGACTGTGCTGCAGCTAAGCGGTTTTATATTCGGCAGCTTTATTCTGAGGGGTACAGGGGAGAGAGCCCCATACCTCATAAGAACATGGGGGAGCTATGAGAAACTGTCTTATGACTGCCTCCCAGAGGAGATATGGATGTGAGTGGGAGATGACTTTGAAGAAGCTCCTTATAGGCCTCTCAACCTCTCACATTCCAGGAGGATCACAAAGCATTCTGCCAAGACTCAGGTTGCAGCTCAAGCCTTTGCCTGTGCAACCTATGTGGATATGTGCAAGATCACTAGGGTGCCTTGGCAAAGCCTTTTCCCTGGAGTGCCCATTCTTTCTTTGGAGCCCACTCAAATGTTGACTGATAGTAGCTTTGGTTTCTGTATATGAAAAACCATCTGAAGAGCACACTCACCACCTCATTTTCTTGCATTGCAGTTCCCAGCCTCTTTTGTTTTTCTGTCATTCTTTTTAGTGTATAGGACAAGGATCATGGGAAACTGGCATGTTAGCCTTATTCTTCTTTTTTCTGTCTTTGTAAGTAATAAAATGTCTAAATCTAAAAGTGGCTCATTATATCTTTACCAATGGAATCATTCAGGCCTCAGCTTTGCCTTTGCCTTTTGTTGCATATGAGATTGACAGGACCCCAAAAGAAAGAAAGAAAACCTTCTCATTTGTACCATAATGTTTCTTGTGCCCTGTTGGGAAGTTTGGGTTAAAATACACAGTTATGTGTTCAATCCCTTCTGAAGAAATCTTGATGCAGAACAAGCCCTCTGCTGAGACCATAATCAGCCTTATTGGCCATTTTCTCTAAGGAGACAGAGAATCCCAGCAGTGCATTTTCATGGGACCACAGCCATTGTCCTTACAAAATCACAAGTTCGTTTAGGCCATGCTCTCACTTGAGACAAATCTCCTCTTCACTTGTTTGAGGCTAATGAGGACACAAACTATTGCAATGATTTCTAGAGAAGATCCACCACCTCATCCATCAACTACTGCAATCTTCAATCTACCAGGACATTCTTACTTATGTTTTATGATTCTCAAACTGTGGTGCTGACCAGCAAAGACCCACCCTGTCCACAAAAAGGCAGGACACCCATAGGAAGGATAACATTTGTAGCACAGTCCTTGCCCACTGGAATTAATACTCCAAAAAGAAAGTAAAATTGAGATGAGAAAACAAGCATTAAGCCATGCAATATATAGTGCTATGTAATAAAAAAGGTGCAAACCAAGGGTTATAAGAGTGAAGGAGGAAAGAAGTATTTACTTCCAACTGTGGAGATTAAGGATGACAGTTAATACTACGGAGGATGTGACAGTTGAGCTGGGTCTAGAAAAAAATTAGATAAAATTTCAATAATCAGAGAAGAGAAGATAAGTGATCAAACAAGAAGGAACAAACAGGAAAAATAAAAAGACCCTGTAATAAATAGAGATAATTGTGGGAACAAAAGAAAAGTTTTAAAAATACTAATTATTATCCTTAGAGTGATTTGAGATGATCTTGCAACTATAAAATAAGTATAGGATACTACAAACAAGAAACAGAGAACAAAGAAAAAGCTTTGGAATTTAAAGTGTAATTGCCAAAGCAAGAGAGAATGGCTAGCTAGTGAGAAACCATACATGAGTAAATGTAAGGATAGCCCAGTTATTAGAATCATCAAACAGTTAAAGGGAGGAGAGCAAAACGAGAGCAGGCAGACAATTAGTAGAATAATAATAATAACAATAAAAGCAACAACTATGGATTGCCTACCTCTTACAAATTACTAGTTGTTTTACGTACATTACCTCATTTAATTCTCACCCAACCCATCAAGATAGGTACTATTGTTAAGAAAATGAGCCTCAAAGAAGTAAAGGAACTTGTAAGTAAGTGGCCACATTATGCCTGACTCCAAAACTATTACTCTTAACTACCTCATTTGTAGGAAGGCAGAGGGGAAGCAGCAAGGAGACAAGAGTTGAAGGTGCCAGACTGCAAGTTGGTGAGCATGAGAACAAGGTTTTTCACAAGTTCAGAAAGGATAAGATCTCAAGAACAAGATTGGACAGGTCAAGGTGATGGAAAATTAGCCTTGGAGAGGATGAGGGGCCTTTCTTACTCCAAGACTATGAACATGGCTGAGAGGATACCCAGAGAGGTTGAGACATGGTGAGGTGAGACCAGACATGTATCAGATCCAAAAGGACCCTGAAACCAAGGCCAAGCCTGACTCTGAGAGTAAGCTGCTTATGTTTAATGACTCATTCCCAGGACAGGGCCAGCTGTTGGTCAGCAGCCACTAAACATGCTGCAGCAGGGCACTACTCTGAACTGGTGGCTGCTGTCACATCTGAACCACCTCCACTGGTCTCCAGGAAGTGTGACCAAAGTCTAAAGCCACCTTTGACTTTTTGTCACTAAATCGGTTTATTCCATTTGACCAACTAGAGGGCAAAAAGGATGAAAGCAAACTGAGGAGGAGATGTTGCAGTTCCAAATCATTCTGCAAAATGCTCACTAAATACATCTGAGCTGCTGTCTATAAAGGGCAATAGGGGAACAAAGAATAAAAAAAAAAAAGATAAAGGGCAATAGGGGAACAAAAATCTGACTACCCCACCCTTGAAAATTGTTCAGAAGTAGAAGCCCCACAAACCTAAATTCTAAAAGCCCAAAGCAGGTGGCCTTTTCAAAGAACTAACTTGATTTTATCACCAGCCTTAGTCTCAATTCACTGCACATTTGCTCCCTAATTCACGATGTGATAAGAAACCAATGTAACAGGAATTCCTCTTTCCCAAGAAAAGGTGAGCATCTCTAAGTTCACAGATAACTGGAACTTAATTACAGTGTCTCTTGTCAAGTCTTCCAGTAAAAGTGTAAAATGAAAGAAGACCGAAAGAGGCTGTTTAACACAGCTATAATGAGACCACATTTTCTTTTTCAAAACGACACACTATTTTTGAAAATGGCAACTTCCTCTGAAATCAGAGCAAGTGTCGCTCTATAGCAAAGAATAAAGACCTCATTTCAAGAGCTTTGGAACCTGGGCCCCCAAAGACAGTATTTCCTTGTTATATTTTATTTATGTTACACAAAGGGTAAGATGGGAAATCTGTTTGGGAAAAAGAAAAGCACCTTTGTGAAGAAAACCAAGTATGTGGCTTTCAGGAAGCTAAGTGAATGTTTAACTTTGTGTTTCAAACTTCTCAGCAGACTGCACATCTATAAAGGGAATCACTGAAAATGAAGATAACGGTGACTTACCTGTTTTCCGCAAGACGGAGAGAGAAGTGAGAATGCAAAATCTTTGCTTCTGTTACACAAACTCCCTCTCCTTTGCAGAGAAACCTGGTAGCTGAAAAGAAGCCAGCTAATGCGGGAGCCTCCACGAATAATTCTGTGCTTGTCAAACACTGGCATCTACTGGTCAGTTCTGAAATGTATTTTTATTTCTGAAAGTGATCCATTTGCAGCACCAGATAGATAAATTCCCCTATACTTTTTATTGCAAAGGATTTTTCTTCTCTTGCCCTTTGGGAAAATATTGAAATATAACTTGATTTTTACTTATGCAAAATATACAGAATTATTTAATTCATCTTTCTAGTTTAAAAACAAACCATAAAGATTGCTATTTCACATTAACTAGGTCTTGACGGTTATGATAAAAAAAGCGGGGCAAGATCTCTACTCAGAATTTGTTGGGTTTAATAATAATATCTCTTATATTCATAAAGTACTAGTCAGTTTCCAAAGCATGGCCAATTATATTATTAGATATTCAATAACCCTGTGAGATGAAAAGATCAGGATCATCCTGTTTTTACAGAAAATGACACAAAGACCCAGAAAATCTAACTAATACATTCGAGGTCACAGAACAAGTAAGAGGTGATGCTGATTTCAGAACCAAGGCTTTGCAAGTTATAGGCTAGGACTATTATCATTAAGGCATATTTCCCTTTGTGGAAAGAAATAAATGTAATCTCAGCTGGTGCATGTAGAGGGAAAAGACAAATGGGGACACACAAACACACACCCATCCTTTTGCTCTGTACCATTAAAGCCTGACATTAACTAATGAGCAGAGGGAGAAAGCCATTGTGGATGATAGCTGCACTCCATTTTAGTACATCAGCAAAAGATTTGGCTAAGCTAATGGACCCAGTGGGCATTATTAATCTTCCCTTCCAGCATACAAGAATCAGCCACCACAATGAAGTGCTGAAGTTAATCTTTCAAAACACACGAAACCGTCATCAAAAGAGATAAAGGGCCAGTGGCCTAATGACCAGATTTATCCACCTTACCCCAACCAAGGTGCAGCTCAAAATATTAGAACTATCCTGATGATATTAACAAGCTTCCTAATTATTATCAAGACCAGAGGCACAAAATCAAAACCATAATGAGATATTTCACACACAAAAAAGAATGGATACTATTTTTAAAAAAAGTACACGTGTTGGAAAGGATGTAGAGAAATAGGAACACTCATTCATTGCTGTGAGATTGTAAAATGGTGTATCTGCTGTGCAAAACAGTTTGGCAGTTCCTCAGGAAGCTCAGTATAGAATTGCCATATGAACCAACAATCCATTTACTAGGTATATATCCAAAAGAATTGAAAGCAGGGACTCGAACAGATATTTTCACACTGATGTTCATAATGGCATTATGCACCATTGCCAAAAGATGGAAGCAACCCAAATGTCCATCAACTGATGAATGGATATCAAAATGTGGTATATACATACAATGGAATAATAGTCAGCCATAAAAAGGAATAAAGTCCTAATGCATGCAACAACATGGATGAACATTGAGGCCATTATATTGAGTGAAATAAGCCAGACACAAAAGGACAAGTATTGTATGATCTCAGTGATATATAATCTAATTATAATAAGCAAACTCATAGAGTTAGAATATAGAATAGAGGTTACCAGGAGATATATTGGGGTTAGAGAATGGGCATTTGATGCTTAATTTGTACAGAATTTCAATTTAGGTTGATTGTAAGGATTTGGAGATGGATGGTGGTAATGGTAGCACATTATTGTGAGTATAATTAACAACACTGAATTATATAGGTGAACGTGGTTAAAAGGGGAAACTTTAGGTCACATATATTACTAGAATAAAAATTAAATGATAAAACATAAGACTGTATAACACAGTGAACCCTATTGTTGACAATGGACTATAATTAATAGTACAAGCATAGGAATGTTCTTTGATGAGTTAAAACAAATATATGACACTAATATAAGGTGTTAATAATAGGGTGGTATATAGGGAAAGTATACCTAATGTAAACTATGGATGATACTTAAAAGCACTATTTTAATAAACTTTCATCAATTGTAACAAAAGTAACTACTGTTTAAAATAGTACAATTATATACTTAGCTGGATGGGGAGATACCATGATCACGAGTCTTATCTATTGCACTCCAGATGTCCTGACCCCTGAGATTTCCCCAAACGTGGGAAACACGAATGCATAATTTGTGGTAGTGGGGGAGTGTGTTTACACTCTTCCCTAAAAAAATGGTACATTTATTAAAAGTGGTATCATCAATTGTAATAAATGTTCCATACCAAGGCAAGGTGTTGGTTGGTGGTGAAGTGGTGTATGAGAAACTTGTATTTTATACATGATTGTTTTGTAAACCCACAACTTCTCTAATAAAAAAAATTAAAAAATAAAAAACAACTAAAGGCACATAGGTAACCTGGGGACAAAGGAGGTGTCTTGGTTTGCCAAAGGCTACCAATGCAAAAATACCAGAAATGGGTTGGATTTTATAAAGGGAATTTATTTGGGGTAAAAGCTTACAGTTCCGAGGGTTGAAAATGTCCAAATTAAGGCATCATCAGAGATGCTTGCTCACCAAAGCTCCCCTATAGTCTTTTTTTTTTTTTTTAATCTCCAAAACATATTTTATTGAATGAATTTGAGCTTTAGATAATAGGTACAATAGTAGCTAGAACAAAAGAGAGAGCTTATGATATCTTAGTAATTAAGGCAAAATGTCTACACATTCAGATTTGAGTAGAAAATTGTAGACCAATTGCATACCCCTTGAGATACAGCTTTGTATACTTCAATTCTAAGAGAAAGAACCCAAATAAAAGAGGACCCAGATTAAGAACAAGGTAGGTGCCCTGTGCATCTGAGTCATGTCCCTTCTATTAGAAGGACCCAGCTCAGCATTTCCCATTGTGTGCGTGCACTTTAATGCTATAAGCTACTTTGCAGGAAAAAGGTTACAGAGTCACATCATATTAGCTTACATTAATTGAGCATTTCTTAAGAGCCCAAAACTCTTTTAAGCACTTTTTTAATATTAACTATTTAACTCTTTCTTCTTCACAACCACCCTATGATGTAGAAAATATCATTATCAAATGTTCACACTAATGAAGGATGTTTATGTGGGAGGGTGTGGGAGGTGTGGGGAGTGGGGTATATAGGAATGCCTGTATTTTTTGTGTAACATTTATGTAATCTAAGTATCTTTTTAAAAATAAAAAAAAATTATTTAAAAAATATATATAATGACAAAAAAAAAAAAAAAGAGAAAATATCATTATCATACCCATTTGACAGATAAGGACAACTGCCACACAAAAGGATGAGATAGAGTTTTCCAAAAACCCATATGTAAAAGTGACAGATACCAACTGGGTTCTAAACCCAGAAAATCTGCTGTCAGAAACCCCCACTCATAACACCATGCTTTACTGCCTCTGCATATTTTATTTATTATTTTCCCCTCTTGAAAAGTCCTGTAGTAGAGAAACATACTTACATTGTATAATCCAATGTCTCCCAAACTTTTTTGGCCAGGGACTCCCCCCCCCTTTTTTTTTTTTTTGTATAACACCTACTAACCTTCCATGAAACAACTGGGAAACCACAGTTTAGCCTGACTGGGGAAGACAACCTGCTCTGTAAATCCTCAAGCCATTGTGAATAGTCAGATGGACTAATAAAAAAATTATATATATATATATATATATATATATATATGTACACACACACATATAGTGCCTGAAACAGAATAAGCGCTATATAAGTTATATGGGAGTGTTTACTCTTGCTGTTGCTTGTAGTGTCATTCTTTTTTTTTTTTCTATTAACAATTGTTTTATTGCTTTTACAATTTCAAATGGCTTAATGGAAGAACTGTATGGTTGGTGGCAAGGCTCCAGGATGTGTAAGTTCATTGAGGGTGGTGGGCCACACTTGTGGGAGATGTTTGTATGGGATGTGGTGGGAGGTGTGGGAGGTGGGCAACATGGAAATCCCAGTGGGTTCCGTGTAATATTTTGGGTAATCTAAGCACCTCTTAAAATGTAGTGTCATTCTTGACAAGTGCCTAGTACCTTGACCACATCTTTGGCTAATCTTGAAGGACAAAAACACAATTAGATCATCATGAGGAAACAAAGCTTACTTTATTTCTATTAGGCAGATGCAATTTGTATCACTGGAAACAAAGGCATCATGCCACCATTTCAGCCTTTGCATGAACATCGCTTTATAAGAGGGAAGCACAGCCATGCCACCCATGCAAGACAAATGACTAACAGTCTCTGTGTAATTGCTAATGTTGGCCAGCTTCCTCCACCTTACCCCTGCCTTCCAATCCATTCCTGGAAGTTCCAAAATGCTTACCACCTTCATCCAAATCATCCTGGAAGTTTTAGACTGTTAGCTTGAGTTGCTTCAAAGGATTAAATGAAGACTTTGAGTCACATTCAGAAACCTTATTCAAATCTCTGTGCTTCTAGGAATGCTGCCTGATAACAAAGAGTATTGAATTGTAGATTGTTTTGAGCAGGAGGAAGAAAGCAGGAGAAGGGAAGCAGATTCCACCTTTGCCAATTAACACCTCTCATATTGGGAAATAGCACCAGAAGCAGGAAAAGCCCTGGACTGCAGGGTAAATTGTGATCAGTCTGGCCCTTGGAGTCAGATTAATAATATAATCTATAATTCCCCAAACAACACCAATCTAGAGGTAAAAACAGTATATTAGTGGTCATAAACCACATTTCTCTGTTTTTCACCCAAACTTGCCATATGGTAGCTCTAGGTACCACACTTATTTCTCATAATCCCCAGGAGTTGGTTGAAGTCTCCCCATAAAGAAACCTTCTCTGACACATGGACTTCCAAGACCTCCAATACCTCTGGAAGTTACATACAGGCACCTCATCACTGCTACCAGTGCCCACCATGAAGAAGGAGAGTATTGATGTTTGCACCAAAGATCCTGCTTCCCCCTGTTCCCAAAGCCTCCAGGGTCACATCACCCACTGATGCTGCCTTGTCCTGCTCTCAAGACTAAATAGCATCAGGTGCTACTGCTATGCCAATTACTGGAGTCTGGGTAGCATCTGCAGCTATGAGCTGCCCCTGACATCACTGTTTCCTGGAAACCCCAACATAACAAAGTTGGCTATATTCTGAGCTAACTCTCAATTAGGTAGGCATAAAATCTGTGCTGCCTTATGTCCCTTCCTAAGTTTCACAGAGATATTTAGAGAAAATACTGCTTTTCCCACCTGTATTTTGGTTTTACTTTCAGCATCCCTCTACCTGAGATTTAGACACAAATCCCTAGGGAACTAGACCAGTGGGTAAATCTGAGTGAGGGGCAATAGACTATACTCAGATTTGCCCCCAATTCTCTAACAATTAAGGATCTATTATTGGACCTGTTATGTGTACATGGTTGTCTTTACCAGGAGTCTCCTTGGTAGCTCAAGGGGTAGTAGGAGAGGAAGCCTCTTTACAGCATGCCCAAAGATGTCTGAGTCCTAGTGAAGAACCTAGCCTAGGCTCTGGCTAAGCTATGTCATATATAAGAGATTTTATTATCAGCATATCAATATTGCAAACCAATCCAAAAGATGACAGGATGAATCACTGGGGTAGGCAGCAAATGACCAGAATTCAAATTCTAGTTCTGCCATGTGAACCCTGGGCAGCCTATTTAACCTCTATCTATTGGGAAAATAATAGCTCCCCTCTCTACCCCCAGATTGTCCTTTTAAGAGGTATGTATTGAGTTGCTTTCTACAAGGTAAAAGACACAATGCTGGGCCTGCTGGAGATACAAAGAACAGTCATATATTTTGCTAGGAGCATACAGACTAATAATTTGTAAGAAAATATTTGTTTAGTTCTACTTGCTATGCACTTTACATGTTATCTCATTTCTAACAATAACCTTTGTGACAGTGGATTTTGTGAATCTGAGAAAATATCGTTCTTGAACTAATCCAGTACTGTGGATTTGGGCCCCTTTGATTGCATTAAATTCAGGTAAGGGGCCCTTGATTATATCACTTGATTAGATATTTTTAGGGCTTTTGATTGGACTACATAAATGAAGTGTGACCCAGGTTAGGTCTCTGCCCACTTACTGGGTCTTCTATAAACTAAGAACACAGAGAGACACACACACACACAGAAAAGGGAGCTCTGCCATTTTAACCAGCCATGTGAGAGAGAGGACTCCAGGTTCACAAGCAGCTGCAGAAAGGCAGAGAAGCCCCAAGATTCTCAAGGAGCCAAGGCCCAAAGAGAGATGCCTGATTGCCCACAGCTGAGTTCCAGGAGAAAGTAGAGACCAGCAGACCCACCACCTTGCGTCACCATGTGGCAGGACTCCTGGATCTGCTAGCAGCCAACTTTTGGTGACAAAGCATCTCTGATGATGCCTTGATTTGGACGTTTTCACAGCTTCAGAATTGTAAGCATTTACCCTAATAAATTTCCCATTATAAAAGCCAACCCATTCCTGGGACGTTGCATTGGCAGCCTGTGGCAAGCTAAAACAACCTCATATGATGAGCATAATTAAGCCCATTTTACAGATGAGGAAAACAGAAGATCAGTGAAGATCATAGACTTATTCAAGTCACATGTCTAGTAGGCAGTGGAAATGAAATTCAAATCCAGGTTGGTCTAATGCCAGAATCTGTGAATTTTTTCAACCAGATAATACTGCCTCATGTTTATAAATAACTATAATACAAGGTAGAAAATCATCCATCCCATAAGGCATAGAAAAAGTACCATGGAATCAAATGAGATTAATATGAAATCATTTTATAAACAGTTAAACTGACACAAGGTGTTTCTGTTGTTATAATTAAGTACTCTACAAGATATGTTGACTGTACATCCACCTGTAAGTAGGAGTTAACCAAGCCTTGTAAAGGTTAAGAAAGAAAGAAAGAAAGAAAGAAAGAAAGAAAGAAAGAAAGAAAG
>JAKSZT010053809.1:4204542-4235542 GCA_026826555.1 Tolypeutes matacus
AAAAAAAAAAAAAAAAAAAGAAGACACAAATAAATAAAACCAGAAATAAGAGGGAAACATTACGACTGACCCCACAGAAATAAGAGAGATCATAAGAAGATATTATGAACAACTGTATGCCAAAAAACTAGACAATATAGAGGAGATGGACAAATTCCTAGAAACTCAAAAACCACCTACACTGACCCTAGAAGAAATAGAAGACCTCAACAAATGAATCACAAGTGAAGAGATTTAAACACTCATCAAAAACCTCCCAAAGATGAAAGCCTGAGACCAGATGGCTTCACAGATGAATTTTACCAATCATTCAAAAACAATCTAATACCAATCTTTCTCAAGCTCTTCCAAAAAAATTGAACAAGAAGGAACACTACCAAACTCATTCTATGAAGCCAATATCACCTTAATGCCAAAACCAGATGAAGATACTATGGCTCAATCAGTAGGGCTCCCGTTTACCATATGGGAGGCCCCGGGTTCGGTTCCCGGGGCCTCCTGGTGAAGGCAAAGCCCGCCTGCATGGCGTGGTTAGCTGACCCAGCGAGCATAAGCAGCAAGGGGGGGATAAATGAATAAATAAATAAAATCTTTAAAAAAAAAAAAAAAAAAGATACTATGAAAAAAAGAAAATTACAGACTAATACCTTTAATGAATATAGATGCAAAAATCCTGAACAAAATACTTACAAACAGAATCCAAAAGTACATTAAAAGAATTATACATCACGATCAAACAGGTTTTATCCCAGGTATGCAAAGGTGGTTCAAAACAAGAAAATCAATAAGTCTAATAAACCACATTGATAAATTGAAGAAGAAAGATCACATGATCCTCTGGATTGATGCAGAAAAAGCATTTGAAATTATACAGCACCTTTTCTTGATAAAAACACTCCAAAAGAAATGAATAGAAGGAAGTTTTCTCAATATGGTAAACTGCATATATGAAAACCCTACAGCTAACATAGTACTCAATAATGAAAGCTTTCCCACTGAGATCAGGAGCAAGACAAGGATGTCCATTGTCACCACTGTTATTCAATATTGAGATAAAAGTTCTAACTAGAGCAATTAGGCTAGATAAAGAAATAAATGGCACCCAAATAAGAAAGTAAGGGGAGGCAAGATGGCGTCAGTTTAGGAGGACACTCACTGACTTGCTCTCTGACGGCTGATTGGGAACACAGTCCTGCCCAGGGGTCTGTGCTGTGGGTGCACGGAGCGAGAAGCTTGGGACATCTATCTGGAGGCAGCTCAATAGCGAGGATTGCTCGGTAAAGATTCATGAGTTTTAACCTGCCCATGGAGGTAAACACAGACGACTAAGGCCCACCCTCATGGAAAAAGGCTGGCCCCGCAACCCAGTGAGAGGGAGCATTCTCCGAGAGTGGGAGGGTCCTGGTGAATAGTTGAGAGGGGTTTCCTTTCTGTGGATTTGGTTGCCTGGAACCCCTTGCAGCTTTAGGGAAAAAATAGCTGGCTTGAATCAGCACTAGGCAGAGGGGAGTGGCAAATCTGCTGAGGAAGGTGATTTACCTAGCTGCCAAGGGATACGCCCCAACTCCCGCCAGCAAGCCGGGGAGAGGGAGCATTCTCCGAAAGTGGGAGGGTTCTGACAGAAGGTGGAGAGGAGTTTCCTTTATGTAGATTTGGCTTCCCGGACCCCCTCATAGCTTTGGGGAGCAGATAAGCTGGCTTGCAGCAGCGCCAGATTGAGGGGACAGGCGAATCTACTGAGGAAGGCCGATTTACCCAGCAGCTCGGTGACGCTGAGGCTTGGCTCCAGAGGGGGCGGAGTCAGCCAATTTTATCATTTTGCATGGACAAGCATCAGAGCTTCAGCTCCCCTGGGGAGGCCAGGAAGTGGGAACTACTTGATTAGTTTCCATGAGCCTAGTTAGGGTCCCCTCGGTGAAGGGGGTGGTCTAGAAGAGGACTTCTCTTGGGTCCCTTATTTTGCCAAAAAAAAAAAAAAAAGAAGACCATCACTTTAAAAAATAAAAAATGAATTTTTCCTTTTAATTTAGTTTAATAGCTAAAATCTGCCTCAAAACTTGCAGATAGAACCTTACAGGGCAATTGATTGATAAACACAAGCAGGCTGAGAGGTTCCACAAGGGCCCAAGAAGGAACACTGTTCTTCCTTAGATTTGTTTGACTGCTTGCTTGTGTGGTTGTTCGGTTTTTCTCTGTTTATTTGTTGTCTCTTGCTTTTCTTTCCTCTTTCCAGCCCCCCTTCTTTTTTCTTTTCCTTTTTTTAAAATTAGGTGCTGCTAGCTTGTCTCTTCTTTGCTGTGCTTCTTCTTCAGTGATTTCCCATTCTCTGTCGATATTGATTTTGTCTCCCAAGCTATCTCTATTCCTTCCTTCATCTTTATGCCTTCTGCTTTCTGTTGTGGCTCTTACAAACCACGTTTTTTCATTAGCCCACAACTTAAGGGTGTCAATTTCTATTCTATCTATTCTGTTTTCTTCTTTTTTTAATTAATATTAAATTTTCCTTTCAGCACTTTCTTTACTCTTTCTCTCCCTCCTCATCATTCTAGCCTTCTAAATCATTATATATATATTCCTCTATTTGGTTTCCCAGTCCATTGTAGGTACTCCACTTTTTTTCCTATTACTCTACACTGCCTATATCAGCTAAATATTTGTTTCACTAAGTCTTATACGGACCCTCTTCAAACTTTTATCAATATTACCATTCTCCTTCTTCCTTTCTCACATATTTTGATTCCTCTGGCCCTAATTTTTTGCCTTCAAGGGAACAGAGAAAGAAGCAAGGAAATAAAATAAGAAGAAAAAGTGTCAAAGAGAAAACTTAACACACACACAGAACCACCAGCTAAATAAAACTCTAGAGCAGAAAGAGAAGCTAATCAACCAAACAAACCCATCAAGATAAAATGATGACTAGAGGGCAAGAAAAAATTACAAACCACATGGCGAAACAAGAAGACATGGACCAGTCCAATGAACAAACTGAAAATCAGGAAGAGATGCAGAACATCGAACAACTAATCAAAGCTTTCCAAACAAATATCATGGATCAACTTAATGACGTGAAGAAAGAGATTAAGGATATTAATAAGACACTGGGAGAACATACTGAAGAAATTATAAACATACATAAAAAGATAACGGATATGTTGGTGATCAATGGCACAATCCAAGAAATCAAAAAGATGCTGGATTCACATAACAGCAGATTTGAAAAGGCAGAAGAAAGAATTAGTGATGTGGAAGACAATACATCTGAAATCAAACAGATAGGCAAATAGATAGGAAAAATCCAGCATGGACTCAGGGATTTAACCAAAAACACAAAACGCACAGACATACGTGTTATAGGCATCCCAGAAGGAGAAGAGAAGGAAAAGTGAACAGAAGGAGTGTTGAAGGAAATAATGGCTGAAAAGTTCCCAACCATATTGAGAGAATTGGATGTGCAGATCCAGGAAGCAGAGCACACCCCAAACAGTATAAATCCCAACAGGCCAACTTGAAGACATATACATGTCAAAATGTCCAATGCTCAAGACAAAGAGAAAATACTCAAGGCAGCAAGAGAAAAGAGAACCATCACATACAAGGGAAGCACAATAAGATTAAGTGCTGATTTCTCATCTGAAACCATGGAGGCAAGAAGACAGTGGTATGACATAGTCAAACTACTAAAAGAAAAAACTTCAAGCCACGAATTCTCTATCCAGCAAAACTGGCATTCAAAAATGATGGTGAGTTCAAAATATTCACAGAAAAACAGAAATTAAGAGAGTATGCCAATAAGAAACCTGCACTTCAGGAAATACTAAAGGAAGTTCTACAAGTTGATAGGAAAAAGCAAGGGAGAGAGAGTTGGAGGAGAGTTTAAAAACAACTAAAAAGACAAAAACAGACACAAAACAACAAATGACATACATTAACACAAAGAAAATATGGCTAAAGTAAGAAATTTGTTGTGAGAAATAACACTGAATGTTAATGGATTAAATTCACCACTCAAGAGACACAGATTGGCAGAATGGATAAGGAAATATGATCCATCTATATGCTGTCTGCAAGAAACCCACCTTCCACCCAGGGATTCAAGGAGGCTGAAAGTGAATGGCTGGAAAACAATTTTACAAGCAAACAATAGCCAAAAAAGGGCAGGACTAGCTATTCTAATATCAAACAAAATAGACTTTAAATGCAAAACTATTGTAAGAGACAAAGATGGACACTGTATATTAGTAAGAGGGTTACTAAAAATTTCCAAAATTTGGAATCAACCCCTGTGCCCATCAACAGATGAATGGATAGGCAAAATATGGTACATACATACAATGGAATATTACTCAGCTGTAAGAAGGAATAAAGTGCTAACACATGGAATAACATGGATGAATCTTGAAGACCTTATGTTGAGTGAAGCAAGCCAGGCATTGAAGGTTGAACAGTATATGACCTCACTGATTTGAATTGAGGAAAGTGAGCAGTCTCTGAGAACCATTATCTGAAAGGTAGGTTAAGAAGGGAGAGAGAGAGAAGAGAGGGTTGTGAGCCAGCATCCATATGGACATAATCTATGGTAAAGTGATAGAGTATAGTTGCATATTGATAGGACAGGTGGGTAGTGATATTACTGGGTTTGATGGTGCAGGGTTGACAGGTGGGTAGATTAGGAAGGGCGGTTGGAATACCCAGGATATTGGGGGGAGAGATGGGAGGGGGACTAGGTGAACATGGGATTTGTGGGTATGATGTTGAAAAGTGCAGGAGTGGGAATGCTCTTATGGTAATATGACAAGGTAGTGTCACTGGTTTGGGGTGTAGGTTGGGGGGGCATTCAGGAAGGGGTGCATCTGGAGTAGGCTTCTGGGGAGTGTGTGGGTGTTCATCCTCTCATAATGTGTTGTGTCGGGGAGTGGAGACCCACACGGTGAGTGGGAAAGAGATGGAACCACATTTTGGGGAGGATCGATTCACCCAGAAACAGACAGGTGGGTGTCTCTTAGGTGCAAGGATGGATCCTAATAGGAGAGGCTAATCAGCATGTCAAGACCTCTTGTTGCATGAAACTATGAATCTTGTCATCCAATGAGTCAAGAGAGGGGAGTGTCATGTGCCCCAGGGGGGATGGGGAAGAAGGAACAGAAAAGATCAAACAGGGGGTATTTAGTGGTCAGGGGAAATTTTTTTCATTACCTTACAGTAATGGACACAGAACATGGTAAATATCATCAAAAATTATTAAACTGTACCATCTAAATTGTAAACTATACTGTAAGCCATTGACAATGTTTAGTAGCTATGTTTCACTATCGGTATAACAGTTTTAACAATGCTACCATCCACATAAAAAAGGTTTTAATATGGGGTGAGGAAAGGGGAAGGAGGTTGGGTATATGAGAGTCTTTAGTATTCTGTGTGTGACTTTGCTGTGACCTAAAACTTCTTTGAAAATTAAATGAAAATTTGGGAGACACTGGGGAGTGAGAGGGGCAAGGTGCCATGGTACAGACTGGACACCCAATAATGCAGTGATGAAAGGAAACAATAATAATAATATTTTTTTTTTAGTTTTTATTTCTTATTTTTTAATTTTTTTGTTTTTTCCCATTTTTGAATGTCCCAATTCTTTAATTTTATTTTTTTAGCTTTTTATTTTCTGAGTTTCCATGTATTTTATCTCTTAAATTTAAGCTTATCATTATTATTTCATTTTCCTATTAATTGTATTTGGCTATTATAGAGGCTTCCTCTTCAAGGAAGGTTTAGATCACAGAAGGGGTACAATAGGGGCAGCAGAGGATCACTGGTGGGGGGTGTCTGGGATGGGGGTTTTATGGGAGGAAGTTCACCTGAATATACATGAAAGATATATAAAATTGTTCAAATGATCAAGGGGTGGGGCATGGTCACAGTGGGTAGACAATTGCTTAAAAAATGAGGGAATACTGAGTTCCCAGCCTGGAGAGCTCTGCCACATTCTCCAAGGGAGCAGCAACAGTCTCCCGAGTGCAGGGGCAGTGTCTGGCAAAGGAGGATGGTCCACTGATGGGTTCTTGTTATTGATGACTAGCCTTATGAGTCATTGCTCTTGTAATTGAAACTTAGCCTGCTGTTATGGGGTTCCTAAGGGTTGCCACCTGAGAGACTCCTTGTTGCTCAAATGTGGCATCTCTCTAAGCCAAACTCACCATATGAATGCATTACCTACCCCCCAGCGTGGGACAAGACTCCTGGGGATGAGCCTCCCTGTCAACGAGGGATTAATACCAAGTGTCAACTGGCAATATGACTGGGAAAAGACCTTGAATAAAAGGGGGAAAAGGTAAAGACAAATGAGTTCCTGTGGCTAAGAGACTTCAAAGAGAGCCGGGAGGTCATCCCAGAGGTAACGCTTACGCACACCTTGGTAGGATCTCATGGAACACCAAAGTAGATATCACCCCACACAGAGGGTCTCCTGAGGGCTCTGGAGACACCCAGGTCCTATATAAGGGGGGGGGATAGCTCCAGATATTGATGCCTTATCAGTGGGGTCTACTTTGGAATCTGTGCTCCTGAGAGTGACAGAGTTGGACTCAAATAAGTCCTCCCTGCACATTGTCCATGTGTCCCTTCTATTCAAACCTATTTGTGGTGCTGGAGTTTATAGGTGTACTTCCAGAGACTGAAGCCTTTGGCCTGCCTGTGTGCCAGCTGTGCCTGGAATCTCGGTGGACCTGCAACTCCTATTCTACAGCTCAATGGACTCACCCAAGTCATCTGGTGAGGAGATGATGATGGACAACGGCCATCCCAGTGAATGGAAAGAATGCAGCTGCAGGCAGGATAATCCCATCCAATGTATCCATGGGATATAAGCCCCCTCTCACTTGGATGTGGAGTGGACATCACCATCCCAAACTCCTCAGGTTTTGGGGAAGAGCTATGGACTAGAGTGCACTCACTGGTATTCTGTTGTAGACATATTGTGATTCAAGTAAGGGAAGAAATTACAATAGTGAGGTGGATACAGTGGCCACTGGACACTTTTGGGGCAGGGAAGGGAAAAGCAGTTGTCATACAGGGTTTTTTTTCGGGACTTGGGAATTATCCTCAGTGACATTACAATGACAGATATAGGCCATTTTACATCAGCATATAACATGCAGAACTGTGTGGGAGAGTGTGTGGTTACAATGTGAACTATGGTCCACGCTTAATGTCAAAGCCCCAGGATGTGTATATCCATTGCAGGTGATGTGCCACCCTAATGAAAGATGTTTTTATGGGATGTTATGGGAGGTGTGGTATGTGGGGAACATGGGAAACTTTGTAATTTTTGTGTAACATTTATGTAATCTAAGCATATTTTAAAATATGTATTTAAAAAAAATGAAATCCTGCTCCTCGAAAATAAAAAGACAAACAACACATTTCAAAAATGGGCAAGTGATTTGAATAGACACTTCTTCAAAGAAGAAATACAAATGGCTAAAAATTACATGAAAAGATTACTCAACATCACTAGCTACTAGGGAAATGCAAATGAAAACTACAATGAGATACCATCTTACACTGATTAGACTGGCAGTCATAAAAAAAAAAAAAAAAAGAGAACTACAAGTGTTGAAGAGGTTGTTGAGGAATGGGAACCCTCATCCACTGCTGGTGGGAATGTATAATGGTGCAACCATTGTGGAGGACAGTTTGGCAGTTCCTCAGAAATGTAACTATAGAGCTGCCATATGACCCAGCAATTCCACTGCTGGGTACATACCCAGAAGAAATGAAAGCAAAGACACGAACAGCTATATGAACACCAGTGTTCATAGCAACATTACTCACTATTGCCAAAAATAGAAATGAACCCAAATGTCCACCAACAGATGAATGGATAAACAAAATGTGTTATATACATTCAATGGAATATTACTCAGCTGTAAGAAGGAATGCAGTGTTAATACATGCAATAATATAGATGAATCTTGAAGACCTTATGTTGAGTGAAGAAAGCCAGGCACTGAAGGACAAAAATTACATGACCTCACTGATATGAATTAAGTAAATTGAGCAAACTCACAAAGCTAGTCTGGAAGGTAGGTTTACAAGAGGTAGAAAGGGAGAAGAAGGTTGTGAGCCAATGCCCACATGGGCAAAATCTATGATAACGTGGAAGTGTATGGTTGTGCAGTGGAAGAGCATGACAGTGGTGCAGTGATACTTTTTGGTTGGACAGTGCTGGCTTGTCAGGGGGGTAGGGTGGGGAGTGTGGGTTGGATTGTCCATGGAACTGGGAGGATGGTTGGGGGAAAGAGCAGGTGAACACAGGAGATTAGCAAGTATGTGGTTAAAACTACTAGGTTGGGAATGTTCTTTTGGCAACATGGCAGGGGAGAGTTACTGAAATGGGGTGTTGGATGTGGGGGGCATTTGGGACAGGGTGCTCCTGGGAAAGGCTTCTAGGGAGTGTGTTAGTGTTCATCTTGTCATAATGGGTTGTATGAGTGGGTGAAGACCCACATAATGAGCAGGAAGGTGTTGGACTCCCATCCTGGGGAGTCCTGCTATATTCTCAAGAGCATAAGCAGTGCCTAATATGGGAAGACAGAGCAGTTTGTCAAGCCCTCAATGTTGTTGCAAGTAACTATGGATCTTGTTCTTCAAGGAGTGAAGCCTGGTAGTTGTCATGGGTCCTGAGGGGAGGTGGAGGGAGGAATAGAATAGATGGAACATGGGGCAATTGGGGGCTGATGGATGTATTCTACATGATCTTGCAATGATGGATACAGGCCATGTTAATTTTCATCAAAATTTATAATAGTGTATAGTCCAAAATGTAAACCATAATGTAAACAACTGACCATTGTTAGTAGCTATGTTTCAATATTTGTACATCAACTGTAACAAATGTACCCTCTGCATATAAAATGTTATTAATAAGGGAACAGGGAAAAGGCAGAGGATGTTGGGTATATGGGAAACCCTATATTGTGTATGTGACTTTTCTGTAACCTAAAATTTCTTTGAAGACAAAATGGAAAAAGTAAGACACTGGAGGAATAAACACGAGGAAAATGTCACTACACATACAAGACAACAGATCTTACAGTTATGAAAGATATAATGTCAAAATAAATCTTTAAGTATTTTTTCATTATTTTTTATTATTCCAAATCTTTATTTTTTAATTTTTAAAATTTTTTTGTATTTTAGTTCTTATTTTTTAAACTATCATTATTATTTCATTTTCTTATTAATTGTATTTGGCTATTCTGTTGGCTTCATTTTTGAAGAAGTTTTGGACATCAGAAGTGTTACAACTAAGGGGAGGATCAGTTGTGCCAGGTGTCAGTGATGGGGGATACATGGGAGGAGTGTCACCTGGGCATACATATAAGGCATATAAATGTGTTCAATTGTTCATGGGGCATTGTCACAGTGGGTGGAGATTCACACAATAAATGAAAGAATATTGAATTCTCATCCTGGGTAACTCTGCCACATTCTCTAATGGAACAGCAAGAATCCCCTGAATAGAGGGGCAATGACTAGTGAAGGAGGATGGTCCATTAATGGGCCCTTAATACTGATGACAGTACTTATGAACCTTTACTCTTCAAATTGACAGATGATGATGGACAACAACCATCCCTAGGAACAGAGAGAGTCTACAACTACAAGCAAGAGAGTCCAATCCATCTGCCCCATGGGATCTAAGCCCTCTCTCAATTAGAGGCGGAGTGGGCAGTACCATCCCAGAATCCTCAGGATTGGGGAATTAACTATGGACTAAAGTAGACTTACTGGTATTTTACTATTGACTTTTTGTGATTCTAGCAATGGAAGAAATTATATCATTGATGTGGAGGCAGTGGCCACTGGAGGTTCTGAGGGCAGGGAGAGGGAAAAACAGGTGAAATATGTGGGCATTTTCAGGACTTGAAAATTGTCCTGAATGACATTGCAATGACAGATACAGTCCATTACATATTTTGCCATAACCTTCAAAATTGTGTGGGAGAGAGCATAAACTACAATGTAAACTATAATCCATGCTTAGTGGCTCCAAAATGTTTTCATATATTGTAACAAATGTACCACACTAATGAAGGATGTTAATGCGGGAAAATATGGGAGATGTAGGGAGCAGAGCATATGGGAGTCCTCTATATTTTTATGTAACATTTATGTAATCTAAATATCTTTTTTTTTAATTAAAAAATATATTTTAAAAAATACTACAATGAGATATCATTTCACACCTATTAGAATGGCCGCAATTAAAAATTCAGAAAACTATAAATGTTGGAGAAGATGTGGAGAGATGGGTACACTTATTCACTGTTGGTGGGAATGTAGAATGGTACAGCCACTGTGGAGGACTGTTTGGCAGTTCCTAAGGAAGCTGAATATAGACTTGCCATGGTACCCAGCAATACCATTCCTAGGTATATACCCAGAAGAACTGAGAGCAGATACACGAACAGATATCTGCACACTGATGTTTATAGAGGCATTATTCACTATTTCCAGATGTTGGAAACAACCCAGGTGTTCATCAACTGTTGAATGGATAAACAAATTGTGGTGTATATACGTGATGGGATATTATGCAACAGTTCGAAGAAATGAAGCCGTGAAGCATGTGACAACATGCATGAACCTGGAGGACATTATGTTGAGTGAAGCAAGCCAAACATAAAAGGACAAATACTGTATGATTGCACTATTATGAACTAAATATACTGTGCAAACTCATGAGTTAATAATTAGAATATAGGTCACCAGAAAATAAAAGGAGGGTAAAGAATGGAAAGCTGAGTGTTAAGCTGTGCAGAATTGTTTAAAAAGGTTGTTTGTAAATATTTGGAAATGAGCATAAATGGTTAAAGAATGTCATGGTGTCTGTAACTAGCTGTGATAGTGTATCACTAGCTGTGTGTCACTAGCTGTGTGTCACTAGCTGATAGTGTGTCACTAGCTGTGACAGTGGTTGAAAAGGAATGTCTAAGGTCATGTATATTACTAGAAGGAAAGCTAAAAACTGGAACATGGGACCTTATAAGATAGTAAAACCTCATATAAAACACAAATATGGGCAATGTTGCATATATAAGACTTTTCACAAAATATAAATGCAAATATACTAGAGAGAAGGAAAAAGAATAGCAGCTATGTATGCCAGGCGAGGCATAGAGAGACTGAGAGGTGATGAGATTTTTGTTTGTTTGATTTTCGTTTATTATCATTATTGAATAATGAAGGTTCTCTGGGAGTGATTGGGGTGATGAATGCACAAACATGTGATACACCAAATACCATTGATTGTATTCTTTGGATGGATTTATGTTTTATTAATATGTATCAATAAAATTTAAAAAAAAAAACTTCCTTCTGTCAAGTTTGGAGGAGGACATCATATTTATTGCATGATTCAAAACATCCAAACCAATAATTTAGCTTAAAAGTAATCCAAAATTGTAAGTGCCCCATGCATATTGACCAAAGCAAATCTTTCTTGGAGAAATAAAGTCTCAAAGAATGCTCCCCAGTTAAAGATTCAAGAAGAAATTTTTTCAAAGAACGTATGCCCATACACATCATAAAACACATGAACAAGTCACAGGGAATGAGATCAAACAGAAACAACAAACAAAAGGTGTCTGATCTTCCTTATGGTGACTTTGAATAATAGAATGATCAGGTACAGACTAGAAAATATGTGTTTAAAAAAATAAAAATGTATATAAAAATTATGACCGAAGATTAAGACACTAACAAAAATGACCAGATTTTGAAAGAAACAAAAGTAACTTTTAAAATGAAAATTATAGGGCATCTGGTTGAATAAGATGCAGTGTAAGATGATCCAGAGTGTCATTCACCACAGAATCATTGAACAATTAGCAAAAATTGCCAGATAGGGGTGGATGTGGCTCAAACGGTTGGGCCTCCATCTCTCATATGGAAGGACCAGGGTTCAGTCCCCGGGACCTCCTGGTAAAATAAAGAAAAATATAGAAGGTGCGCAGGCTGCCAGGCCCTATGAGCAGGCACACTGTCAGGCCCTGCATGCAGGCACGCCTTCAGGCCTTGCAAGTGGGTGAGCCCCCAGGCCCCATGCACGGGTGTGCTGCCAGGCCCCATGCGTGGGCATGCCAGGCCCTGCCGAGCCATGCAGCAAGATGATGACATAACAAGAGAGTGACACAAGGGAAAGCCAAGACAAGACATGCCGGAAAACCAGGATCTAAGGTGGTCTAGGTGGCAGAACACCTCTCTCCTACCTCGGAGGTTCCCAGGATCGAATCCCAGTGAAGACAGAAGGAGAAGGCTGAGAAGAGAGGGAAGGAAACAGATACATAGAATTTCCCAGTGAATGGACACAAAAACAGCAAAAACGGGTGCGGGGGGGGGAGGTTTAAAATGGATAAAAGTAAATAAATAAATCTTAAAAAAAAAAATTCTGGGATATAGTTAAAGGGTTGCAGTAACTGAGTGAGTGAACTGAGTGAGTGTCAAATAAGAAAACACAGTTTTAAAAGTGGTAGGAGAAGCTCATGGTACCCTTCCTCACCCTGATCCTTCCTTGTGTGGTGTGGAGCCAGCCTGTGTTCTCTTTTTGGGCCCCCAACCTATTCTTGCTGTAGCAGAGTAACTTCTATGCACACACTGAAATGCCTGTGTGTTGATCCTGAAAATCTAATCCAAGAAACTTCCCTCTGACTTGCTCTCCCAGAATATGCCCTGCAGGAAGAAGCAGCAATTAGCTGCAGTATAAGAAACAATTAAATCAAAGTATCCTGAGGCAAAGGATTATGCTTTAAGAAATAAAATAGAGCACCCAGGAGAGGGGAGAGGAGTCTATTTCTTAGGGAGTAGAGAGGACATTTCAAGGCAATCAAATTCCTGTGAAAAGGGGAATTCTAAGGCCATGAGCAAGCACAGGTCCAGGACAAGACGCAGGCTCAGAAAAGACATTGAGGTCTCTAAACTTCACTTTTGTCTCAGACTGATCTTTTTGATAGGAGAGCTAAACTCAAAAGGAGAGCACTAGCCAATGCAGAGGCAATTTGTAAAGATTGAAAGGTTTTCATTGGATTCCTTCTTTTAAAATTAGTTCTTGGAACTCAGAGAAAACTCTGCCATATCACTAAATGGATAAAAAACTTAAGGAACAGAATGCACAGGGACTAAACCCCAGAGTTAACATTTTAAATATAAAAATATACAGTGTACAACAATTTACAGGACAAAAAAAAACAGGAAATAATGGCCCATCCAAAGGAAAAAGATAAAAATATGGAAACACTCAAAGAAGGAAACCAGACTTTTGACATACCAGGCAAAATTTTTTTAAAAAACTGTTCCTCAATATGATGATGGAAACAAAAGAAATCATGGAGAAAGAGTTAAAGAATATCAAGAAAATGATTAAGAACAATAATGAGAATCTTGATATAAAGAGATAGAAATTTTTTAAAGAATCAAATAAAAACACTGGAGTTGAAGGCCACTATAACAAAAATGAATAATTCCCTAAAGTGTTTCAAAAGCAGCTTGGAACTGACAGAGGAAAGAATTAGTGAACTCAAAGATAACAATTAAAATTAATCAGGCTGAGGTGCAGAAAGGGAAAAAAGAATGAAAAAAGTGAACAGAACCTAAAATACTTTTTGGATACCATCAAGCATGCCAATATATGCATTATGGGAGTCACAGAAGAAGAAAGAGAGAAAGGTGCAGAAGGAATAGTCAAAGAAATAACGACAGAAACTTCCCAAATTTAAGTGAAAGACGGTAATGTGTATATTCAAGAAGCCAAACAAACCCCAAATACAATAAACTGAAACAGAATCACGCCCAGAGACATAGGAGTCAAATTGTTAAATATAAAGGACAAGAGAGTTCTGAAACCTGTAAGAGAAAAGCAATGTGTTATGTGTAAGGGAGCCCCAATAAGATTGTGCTGATTTCCCATCAGAAACTATGAAGGCAAGAAGGCAGTGGGAAAAAAAATTGAAAGTCCTGAAGGAAAAAATTTATAACTGAGAATTTTTATAACAAGTGGGACTATCTTTAAAAATGAGGGAGAAATAAAGACATTCCCAGATAAACAAAAGCTGAGAGATTTCATCACTACTAGACTTGCCCTACAAGCAATGCTAAAAGAAGATCTTCAGAAGGAAAAGAAAGGGCACAAGACAATGTATCAAAACTGCATAAAGATCAGCGAATATTCTCACTGTCCTGATTCTGTGATAATCAGGGTGGGCTAAACATTCGCTATATTAGAAACCATGCATGTGTCCCCAGACCTCGTTTTCCTCCCTAGGTCTGGTTTTTAGAGTGCTGGTGATAAACTAAGCCTGATTTATTATATGTCCATCCTGTATGGGAAAAGACTGTAACTCTAGGTATCTCTGTTCAACCTTAAGAGATATAGCAGGGGGCTATATCTGGTTGGCGTCCATCTCCCATATGGAGGGACCTGGGTTCGATCCCCGGGACCTCCTGGTAAAAATTTAAAAAATATATGGAAGGTGTGTGGGCCGCCAGGCCCTGTGCGCGGGCGCACCACCAGTTCCCGCGAGCCACACAGCAAGATGATGACATAATAGGAGAGTGACACAAGGGAGAGGCAAGATGAGACGCACCGAAAAACCAGCAACTAAGGTTGCGCGGGCAGGATGCCTCTCTCCTACATCAGAGATTCCAAGGATTGAATCCCAGTGAAGACAGGAGGAGAAGGATGAGAAGAGAGGGCAGAAAATGGACACAGAGTTGCCCAGTGAATGGACACAGAAACAGCAAAAACGGGGGGGAGGGGGAAGGGGTATAAAAATGGATAAAAGTAAATAAATAAATAAATCCTTAAAAAAGAAAAAAAAAAAAACTGCATAAAGAAATAAAGACCACTAGTAAAAGTAACTATATGGGTAATTATAAATGTTAGTTTAATTATATTGTATTTTTGGTGTGTAACTCCACCTTTTACTTCTTACTAGTTCTAAAAAGCAAAATCTTTAATAATTTTGATAAGGCTATGGTTTGGGAATACAATGTATGAATATATAATTTGTAACAAGTATAACAAAAAGTTGGGGAGATGAAGGGGTATAGGAACTGTGTATATACATGCTATTAAAGTTAAATGGGTATCAAAGCAAACATGATTGTTATAGATTGGGGATTTTAAATGTCAGCCCATTGGTAGCCACAAAGCAAATGTGTGAAAAATATAAACAGGAGGAATTTTGCATTTTGTAGGTACAGAATGAAAAAAAAAGCACAAATCAGTATGAAGGTAGGCATTAACAGAATAATTGAGGGGCAAAAAGATATAAGATTTAAAAAGACAAAATAACAAAACACAGAAGAAATTTATGCATTATCAGTTGTTGTTTTAAATGTAAAACCATTAAACTCTCCACTCAAAAGGCAGAGATAGGCAGAATGGATAAAAAAGCATGACTCAACCATATTTTATTTACAAGAGACTCATCTTAAATTCAAAGCACAAGTAGGTTGAAAGGGAAAGGATGAAAAAAAAATACCATGCAAGTAGAAACCAAAAGAGATCTGGGGTAGCTATACTAATATCAGATAAAATAGACTTTATGTCCAAAAATATTACAAGGGACAAAGAAGGTCACTACACTGATAAATGGTCAATTTAACAAAAAGACATTTTTGAACAGAGCCACAAAATATATTAAACAAATATTGACAAATTTTAAAGGAGAAATAGACATTCTACATTACTACTAGAAGACTTTAATATATCACTTTCAATTATGGATAGAATATCTAGACAGAAGATCAATAAGGAAATTAAATATTTGAACAATATTATTAACCAACTAGACCTATTAGACATATACAGAACACTTCACCTACCAACAGCAGAATACATATTCTTCTCTAGTGCACATGGGATAAAAAAAAGTCTCAAGAAATATAAAAATATTTAAATCATACAATGTATCTTCTCTGACAACAATGGAATGAAGCTAGAAATCAATAACAGAAGAACTGGAAAATTCACATATATGTGGATATTAATCAACACACTCTTAAATAACCAATGGGTCAAAGAGATTGGTGGATGTAGGATAATTGAATACCTGAAAGTAACTTGTTTCTCTCCCTGTTGCTAGGATATAAAGGAAAGAATTATATGTAAATTAGAAGATAATGAGATGCAACTCTCTCTTGGTAACAAATTCTGTTTCTTGTGGTCAAGAATATCCTCTTGAAGCAATGAAATATGAAAACCAGCTTCAACTGGTTGGCCAGACCTGCACAGAAGAAGCCCCTTGCTGCCCTCACTTCAATTTGCTTAATTAACATAGTAAAATTCCCATGCAGGGGTGGAGTTATCTGCCCCTTTTTTGATCATGCAATGTATGTGCAGGCATGATTTCCTGAACATACTAATCATACAATTATATAACCAGCTTTGTATGTTCATTCATATGCATAAAAGCTAATGCATAATCAAAGCAAATGCTAAGTAGTAACTTAGGTATTTAAGCAAGAGTAAAACCTCAACACAAGGAGTCGGATCTGAGTCACTTTAGACCAACCTTGGCTCCTGTCTGCAGACATAATAAATTTAAGTTCTGTCTGACTCTCATGTTAAAGTTTTTTTTCTCTACATCTCTGGTTATCCCCAAAGGCCCAGTTTTGGAGCCTAACAAAATCACAAGGGAAATTAGGAAATTCATTCAGGAAAATGAAAACAAAACAAAACAAAAAATACAACATACCCAAACTTATGGGATTCATCAAAGGCATGGCTAAGAGGGAAGTTTATAGCACTAAATGCTTACAATACAAAAGAAAGAAGATCTCAAATCAGAGACTTAAAGTCACAACTGGAGGCCCTTGAAGAAGAAAGTCAAACTAAACTCACACTGAACAGAAAAAAGAAAAACAAAGATTAGAGGGGAGAGAAATGAAATAGAGAATTAAAAAACAATAGAAGGACTCAATAAAACCAAGTGTTGGTTCTTTGAAAAGATCAGTAAAATTGACAAACCTTTAGTTGGACTGACAAAGAAAAAAGAGAGAGAATACAAATTAAAATAAAAAATGAAAATGGAAGCATTATTACCAACCCAACAGAAATAAAAAGGATTATAAGAAGATATCATAAGTAACCGTATGCCAACAAATTAGATAACCTAGATGAACAAATTCCTAGAAATTGAAAACTACTTACACTGTTTCAAGAAGAAATAGAAGATCTCAGCAGACCAGTAACAAATAAAGAGATTGAATCAATATTCAAAAACCTCCCAATAAAGAAAAGCACAGGACAAGATTGATTCACTGGTAAATTTTACCAAATATTCCAAGAAATGTTAACACCAATAATGCTCAAACACTCAAAAAATTGAAGAGAGGGAACACTTCCTAACTCATTCTATGAGGCCAATGTTACCCTATTATCAAAACCAGATAAAGACACCACAAAAAAGAAATTACAGACCAATATCTCTTATGCAAAAGTCCTCAACAAAATACTAGCAAAAAAAAAAAAAATCCAACATCACCTTAAAAGAATTATACATCATGATCAAGTGGGATTTATCCCTGGTATGCAAGGGCGGTTCAATTGAAGAAAATCAATAAATGTGTTACACCATATGTGGTGACTTGTACTTATATACCCCAGAAAAACATGGTCTTAATCTTAATACACTCTTGTGCATGTGAACCCATTGTAAATAGAATATTTTGGTGAGATTCCTTCTGTTACAGTATGGCCAAACTGAATCAGGATGGATATTAATCCTATTACTGAAGGACTTATATAGAAGGTCACAGAGGGAGAAGCCATGAGATGCAGCCAGAAGCTGCAAGTCAATGGAATCAAGGAGAGAAAGATGAAGATGTTGCCATGGGCATTGCCATGTGATGGACAAGCCCAAGATTGCCAGCTGGCCAACCAGATGAACCTGACCTCAGGAGGATATGGTAATACATGGGAAAAGTGTTTACTCATAGAATCTCTTTATATATCACGGATATCAAACCCTTACTGGATATGTGATTGCCAAATATTTTCTCCCCTTGAGTGGGCTGCCTTTTCACCCTTTTGACAAAGCCCTTTGAGGTATGAAAATGTTTAATTTTGATGAGGTCCTATTTATCTATTTTTTTTCTTCCATTGCTTGTGCTTTGGATGTAAGGTTTAAGAAACCACCACCTACCACAAGAGCTTGAAGATGTTTCCCTACATTTTCTTCTAGGAGTTTTATGGTTGTAACTCTTATATTTAGGCCTTTGATCCATTTTTAGTTAATTTTTGTATAAAGTGTGAGATAGGGGTCCTCCTTCTTTCTTTTGGATATGGCTATCCAGTTCTCCCAGCACCATTTGTTGAATAAACCGTTATGGCCCAGCTGGGTGGGCTTGATAGCCTTGTCAAAATCACTTTGGCATAAACTTGAGGATCTATTTCTGAACACTCAATTCCATTGTTGTTCCATTGGTCAACATATCTATCTTTATGCCAGTATTATGCTGTTTTTACCACTGTATCTATCTTTATGCTAGTACTATGCTGTCTTTACCACTGTAGCTGTGTAATATAGTTAATAGTATAGTTATAACAATGTTGTCTCATCAATTGAACAAAGGTACCATTCTAAAGTAAAGTGTTAATAATAGCGAAAACTTTGCATGTGAGGGGGAGTATACTGAAACTCTGTATTTTATATATGATTTTTCTGTAAACCTACCACTTCTCTAATAAATAAATAATAACAAAAATGAATATTATAATAGTTGACATTAGAAATTCAATGGATAAAAGATTAGCCTTGGGAAGCGGCTGTGGCTTAATTCGTTGGGCTCCCATTTACCATATGGGAGGCCCCAGGTTCGATTCCCAGGGCCTCCTGGTGAAGGCAAGCTAGCCTGTGTGGCGCAGTGAGCTGACACAGCAAGATGACATAACAAAGGGAGACAAGCAGACACAGAAAAACACGCAGCAAATGGACACAGAGAGCACAAGCAGCAAGGGGGGGATAAATAAATAAATAAATTTAAAAAAATAAAAAAATATCATGGCATAATTAAAAAAAAAAAAAAGATTAGCCTAGCTCAAGAAAGGATTAATGAAGTAGAAGGAATTTCCCATAGGCAGTCCAGAGAGACAATGAGATAGAACTATGAAAGATAGTTTAAGACATGGGTGATAGAATGATCAGGACTCATATATATCCAATCAGAGTTCCAGAATGAACTAAGAGTGAAAATGGGGAAGAGACAATATCCAAAGAGATATTAACTGATAACTTTTTAGAGTGAAAGACATATATCCTCAGATTCAAGGAGCCAAAAAAAACCCAGGTTAAATACAATAAAATTTACACATAACAAATATTGTGTTTATTCACATTGCAGAATACCAAAGACAAAGAGAGCACCTAAAAGCAGCTAGAAAAGAAGACATTGACTATAAAGTATTGACAACCAGCTCCTCAAGAGCGATAATGAAAGCCAAATACAATGGAATAATATTAGAAATATAATAATGAAAATACCATCAGCCTCTAATTGTGTACCTATGATAACTATCTTTTTAGGACAAGAGAAAATTGAAGTTATTTCATACAAAGAAAAATGGGGAGAATTTACTCCTAATCTCTGTAAGACCCTCACTAAAGGAACTTCTAAAGAAACTTCAGGAAGGAGGAAAATTATCCCAGAAATAATGGCTAAGAAACAAGAAGTAATAGTAATCAAAGAAAATGGTAAACTTGTGGGTAGATATAAACAATGTTTGTATAAAACAACAGTAACAATGTCTAACTTGTGGTTTACAAGAAGGAACTATATAGGACAACCATATTGTATAAGTCAGATAAGGGAAATGACTGCAGTTATAGCATTCTAAGGCCCTTATATTTTCTGATAATATCGAGTTTGGTGAGGATATGGAACAATGTAAAATTTTTATTCCCTGTTGCTGGTGGTGTAATTTGGAACAACAGTTTGCAAAACAATTTGGCATTATCTAGCAAATTTAAAGATACCCATACTCTACAGCAGGGGTTCTTAACCTTTTTTGTTCCACGGATCCCTTTGCCAGTCAGGTGAAAACCACAGACCCCGTACTAAGTCCACACTATACTGTGTATAATTTAATAAATATATCACACCCGCACCAATACGTACCCACAAGAATAATGTTTTTTTTTTCTTTTTTTTTAAGATTTTATTTATTTATTCATTTATCCCCCCCCCCCCCCGCTGCTTGTGCTCGCTGGGTCAGCCAACCACGCCGAGCGGGCAGGCCCGCCTCCACTAGGAGGCCCCGGGAACCGAACCCGGGGCCTCCCATATGGTAAACGGGAGCCCTACTGATTGAGCCACAGCCGCTTCCCAAAGTTTTTTTGAATTTCAATTCAAGCTCAAGGACCCCTTGTTAAGAACCCCTGCTCTACAGCTTAACAATTCCACTCCCTAAATATGCATACTAGAAAAATTATTATACATGTGTTCCAGTGGAAATGTAAAATAGACAAATTGTTATTATTGTTTATAATTGCAAAACACGGGAAACAACTCACATGCCCACTGACAAGCAAATGGATAAACTGTGGGGGATTCATGTAATGAAGTCCCATACAGGAATGAACCAACTACACACAACACCATGGATAAATCTCATAAATAATTCAAAACCCAAGAAAAAAACAAGTCACAAAAGAACACAATAAACACGATTCCATTTATATAAAGGTTAAAAACATGCAAAACTATGTATTATATATGTATTATAATATGTATATAATATATATTATACTATAAATAGGGAGACATACATATGTGGTAAAATTCAGGAGATGATAAACAAAAGATAAACAAAGGATATGCAAGGAACTGGTAAATAAAGAAAATTATCAACAAAGGATGGCAGTTACTTTTAGGTGGGGGAAACAAGGGGATACAATTTGGGAGGGGCACATGGGAGGCTTCAAAGATATTAAAAATGTTCTATGTCTTAAGCTGGGAAGTAGGTATATGGGGTTTTTTCTTTAAAGAAAAATATAAAGTTACATATATCCTTCATGTACTCTTATGAATATACATTTAATAATAATAAATAAAATAAAAATGTTAAGTAAGGTATAAAATGGCATGAATGATATGCTTCCATTTATGTTTGAAGGGCATGTATGTGCTCAGAATATTTCCGGAAGGATATGAAAAAAAAAACAGTAGTTTCCTCTAATGAGGGGAACTAGAAGATTGAGAATTTGTGGAACTGGAATAAGAAGGAAGATTCATTTTTCTCTGTATTTTATGCATGATTTTTCTGTAAAATTATAACTTCTCAGGAAGCGGCTGTGGCTCAATCAGTAGGGCTCCCGTTTACCATATGGGAGGCCCCGGGTTCGGTTCCCGGGGCCTCCTGGTGAAGGCAAGCCCGCCCGGGCGGCGTGGTTAGCTGACCCAGCGAGCACAAGCAGCAAGGGGGGGGATAAATGAATAAATAAATAAAATCAAAAAAATTATAACTTCTCTAATAACTAACCTCTTGTATAATTTGAACTTTTTACTGTGTTTATGTATCACTTTTTTATTTAAAATAATTTTCCAGACTTCAAGAAATAAATCAGGAGTTCTTAACTAGGTATGCATTTCAGGATTTCTTGTCAAAATACATAAACATGCAGTTTAACATTAATAGCTATTGCTCTGAAGTCATGTCACATGAGTTTGAATATCTCCACCACTGGTCAAGTTATTTGACTTCTCTAAGCCTCAGTTTCCTTCTCTGTAAGTGGTAGATGTCTTGTAAAATGATCCTTTGGTTGGTCCTGAAATGAAAGGAGCAGGCTTTGGCAATGCCTAGTCCTTCCTGGGACTTGATTCATATGGGTTTGTAAGGGGAGAGACGCTCTGATCCACCATCCCACACTTCTGACCACATTGTGACTACAGATTTGGAATTAACAAGCAGTAATAATTAGCCATGTTTCACTGAGGCTTCAGTTGCTATCACCAACCGTCTCTGTTGTCTCTACTTTGCTTTGGACAGGTAAGCTGAAGGAGGAAAAATTATCCTTCCTGTGTTAGTAATACTTTGGTGGTGACTGAGAGTTGTATAATACTATTTTGACATTCATTCCTAGGGAATCCAAAAGCTTGCTTGGCTTTCTGATGTTAGAGAAGGAAAATGGAATGGCACAGAGGCTGAGAATTGAGCAAACCTCCACACAGCTAGCCAGAAAAGTCCTAGGTGCCAGGATGCCCTTCCTGCTCCTTTCTTTCATTTGTGCTCTAAATCTAGTGCTCTAAAACGAATCCACCCATCTTGGCTTTCTTTTTTTCTTTTTTTTTTT
The DNA here is from genome assembly GCA_026826555.1 of Tolypeutes matacus. Lineage (NCBI taxonomy): Eukaryota > Metazoa > Chordata > Mammalia > Cingulata > Chlamyphoridae > Tolypeutes > Tolypeutes matacus. Next base: position 4,226,889 of record JAKSZT010053809.1, read on the forward strand.
TTTTTAAACGATACTTAGATTACATAAATGTTACATGAAAAAATATAGGGGGAAAAATATATATATAGGGGATTCCCATATGCCCCACTCCCTACCCCTCCCACACTTTCCCACATTAACAACATCCTTCATTAGTGTGGTACATTTGTTACAATTGATGAACACATATTGGAGCATTGCCACTAAGTGTGGATTATAGTTTAAACTCTCTCCCACACATTTTTGTAAGTTATGACAAGATATATAATGGCCTGTATCCATCACTGCAACATCATTCAGAACAATTCCAATGTCCTGAAAATGCCACCATATTACACCTATTTTTTTAAAGATACTTAGGTTACATAAATGTTACATAAAAAATATAGGGGATTCCCATATGCCCCACTCCCCACACCTCCCACATTTTCCCATGTTAAGAACTCCTTCATTAGTGTGGTACATTCATTGTAATTGATGAACACGTTTTGGAGCACTGCCACTAAACATGGATTAAAATTTATCTTCTAGTTTACACTCTCTCCCATTCAATTCTGTAGATTATGGCAAGATATATAATGGCCTATATCTGTTATTGCAATGTCATTCAGGACAATTTCCAAGTCCCGAAAATGGCCCTGCATTGTACCTGTTTTTCCCTCTCCCTGCCCTCAGAACTCCCAGGGGCCACTGTCTCCACATCAATGATATAATTTCTTCCATTGGTAGAACCACAATAAGTCTGTAGTAGAATACCAGTAAGTCTTCTTTAGTCCATAGGTCATTCCCCAATCCTGAAGATTCTGGGATGGTGATGTTCACTCCACCTCTAATTGAGATGGGGCTGCAATCCCTTAGGGCCGATGGATGGGACTCTCTTGCTTGCGTTTGTAGACTCTCTCAGTTCCTTGGTGTGGTAATTGTCCATCATCACCTCCATGTTAGTTGTCCTGGGTGAGACCAATGAACTGGAGAGTAGGTGTTGCATCTCCGTAGAGATTCAAGGCCCAGCTGGCACATGGACAGCCCAAAGATCCAAGTCTCTTGGATGTGCACCTACCAACTTTAGAACTAATTAAAGGTTCAAATAGAAGAACAGAAGAGCCATGTGTAAGGAAACCACAACTGAGTCCAACTCTGTCACCCAGGGGAGCATAAATTCCAAAGTAGGGCCCACTGGCAAGGCATCAAACTCCTGAGGTATCTGCCTTGACTATAGTGTCTGGATGTCTCCAGAGCCCTCAGGAGCCCTGCTATTTGAGGCAATGAGATCCTGCTGAAACGTGCATGAGCTTAACCTCTGGAATGACCTCACAACTCACTTTGAAGTCCTTTAGCCATATAAACTCATTTGCCTTTACCTTTTCACCCTTTTGGTAAAGGTCTTTTTCCAGTTGCATTGCTAGTTGGTGCTTAATAGTAATCCCTTAGTGCCAGGGAGGCTCATCCCCGGTGATCATGTCCCGTGCTGGGGGGAAGGTAATGTATTTATATGCTGAGTTTGGCTTAGAGAGAGGCATCTTGGCTTTCTAAATGAGCTACCACTCCCCTTGCTAGTGTAGAGCAGGTCATCACACCACAAAACACTTTGTTCTAAGCATGAGTAAAAGAAAGAACAGTGAAGAGGATTGGAAGTTTCCAGTACATACATAGTCTTCTATCAATAGAAAGGAATCTCATTAAAGGGATTACTTTTCAACTTAGTCCAAGAAGATAGCTGTTATTGGCAGGCAAATGGAAAACATGCTTTTTAATCGAGCATAGCGCAAATTTCCAGAGATGTAATGTTTCTAAATAGCAGCTTCCAGGACATGGCCATGTTACTCCAGTGCAGTTCTTTGGTACAAGTTACTCCATTAACAGGCAACACTGAAGTAGTGGGTGTTACCTTGAAATGGGGAGATTAGAGTGACTTGTGGAAGTAGAGGACATATGATCACAACTGGGACATGTGGCAACATGTTTCCATTTAAGGCCTAGGAATCAATTGGAGAAGATTTTACAAGATGAAGATGCCTAGGTACCCCCCACCCTGATCTACTGAATCAGAATCTCCAGGAGTTGGTAACAAAGCTTATGCAATAATAATAAGCATTAGAGCTAAAATTTGTGAGCCTTTTCTATGTGTGACAGGAACTGCTAAGTATTTTATATGTATTATCTCACTTAATTGTCATAACAACCCCATGAGGTTTTCATTGACAGAGGCCCAGGACTTTTTCACTGTGTTCCTGGTTAAGCATCTTCTTCAATATCCATTTCAAAACAAATGCTCTGCTGTATGGCCCAAATTGTTGACATTTTTCTCTCAAGCTTACCTACTTTCTAGTACTGCTTCCTTGGTGGAAATAAAAGCCTGTTCTCAGTTAAAAAGGTGACAGGATCCAAGCCCACAATTCTGCCTCCTCACTATGTTGCCCAGTGCCCTACAGAACACACACTGAGGCTGCTTAGAAAACTAAGTCTAGAAAGAAATTCTCTTTCAAAGTGCAAATTATTCAAAAGAGGCCTAGAATAAGCCATGAGACTGTCTTTTGAAGGCAAAGGGATCTTCTTGGTCTTAAAATAGCAATACAAGTCAACTTTCACAGCTAGTTAATTATAATAATAGCACTACCTAACAATTGTTGAATACTTTACTATGTGCCAGGAACTGGATTACATGCTTTAAATTTATTATCCCATTTAATCCTTGATATAGGCTGTAAGGCAAGTATTATTATTATACCCTATTTGGTAGATGAGAAAACTGGAACTGAAAAAAACAAAATGACTTGCCATAGGTTACCCAGCTTTTGAATGACAGAGCTGGAATAAAATCCAAGTCTGTCTGACTCCAAAGCTCAATTTGACTTGGCTTTGATTATATTTGTTTGCATATATGTGGGGTTTCGGGGTTGTATTTTGTTAGTTTGTATTTTGTGAAAAAAGGATTTAATTTTCCAACCTACTTGGCCACAGGAGGCAAATATTGTGAATTTGATGAATTTTAAAAGACTACTTTCTCAGAGATTTCATGGTAGCTTTCTGACCTGGCTGAGTGATGTGACAGAAAGTCAAGATCACAAATAACTATGATAGAACTGTTATCCTTCATCAAGCAGAATAGAGAGGAAATAATTTTTCCTTCCAAAGTTAAAAACCAGATAGATTACCCAGTGCCTGGTGCACTTCTCAGGGATAGAATTTCACTCTTTGTATCATCCCCAAAGCATATATTTCTATCTCAATAGCATCAGAAGTTCAAGAAATAACCAGACCTTTTAGCCCAGATGAATACAGATAGATCAGCAATTGCTCTGCTTAGCAATCCTCTAACTCTCTCCCCTGCTTTTTAATATATATCTTGAAAATGCTTTCCTAAAATATGATTTTAGTCCCAATAAATGCAAAGCCTTCTTTCCTACCATCCATGATCAAATTTCTATCAGTGACAAGAGGCCCTTATTAGTATATGTCACTGCTTTTAGAAGGGAATGCAGGGAACTAAAAACTGTCCCTTACAGCCCATGGACCATGCAGGATATATAAGTATTTTATTAGTCAGTTTTCTCTAGGGAAATAGAACCATAGGATATATCTGTAAATATTATGAGATTTTTATAAGAATTGTCTCATTTGACTGTGGGGATGGGCAAGTCCAAATTCTGTAGGGCAGGCAAGCTTCTGATGAAGGTTTGATGAATTCTGTAGGAGAAATTGGCTGGCTGAAGTAGAGATGGAAATTCCCTCTTCTAACCACTGAAATCATCACTTCTTTTAAAGCCTTCAACTGATTGGATGAGATTTCTTTCATTGTTGAAGGCAATCTCCTCAGTTGATTATAGATGTAATCAGCCATAGATGCAATCAATTTACTGATGATTTAAGTCCAGGAAATGTCCTCACAATAACAATCAGGCTAGTGCTTCCTTGACCAAACAACTGGACACCAAAATCTGGCCAAGTTGACATGTTAACTTAGCCATCATAGGTATATATAAATATTGAGAGATTTATCATAGGAATTGGCTCACACAGCCACAGAGATTGACAAGTTTGAATTTTGTAGGGCACAGCAAGGTAGGAACTCTGATGAAGGTTTTGATGAATTCCCCAAGAGAAGCTGGCTGGCTGAAGGAAAGAGAAAAATTCTTTCTGACTGCTGAAACCATCAGTTTTCCCTTTAAGGTCTTCAACTAATTTAATGAGATTTCTCCCATTGCTTAAGGCAATATCCTCTGTTGCTTGTAGATGCAATCAGCCATAGATGCAGTCAACTGACTAATGATTTAAATCCATCTATTAAACGCCCTCATAGTAACAATCAGGCCTGTGCTTGCTTGACGAAAAACTGGACACCGTAACCTAGCCAATATGACACATGAAATTAACCATCACATTAGGGAACCACAGATATGGCCTCTTTGAGATTAAGAAAGAGGCAGAGAGAGTTCTCAGCAGTACAGAAACGCTTCTCTTTCAAGCTGTTACCACCTATCCTTCAGGCATCTGATCTAGCAGGACTTGAGGAGGGGAGGTGGCAGGTGGGTTAGGTATGAAAGAACTAACTTTCCCATTAGACTCAGGCAAAAGAAAATCCTTGCCTATTGCAACCAGATACTTAAGCACTCTCTCCATATTGGTCTCTCTCACACCACGTGCCTCCTTCTCACCCTTCTTAGTACCTTTCTGTGCACCCCTACTACACAGACACCCACACACACAGCCTGCTCTGCAGCCTTTGCCCCTAGTTCCACTTTGTCAATGTGACCTCCAATACACCAGTGAATCTAATAAGAAATTCCACAGATATGGGTTTGAGGCTTAGAGAATCAGTTGCATTTCTTTCTTTCTTTTTTTTTTTTTTATTGTGGGTAAAAATCAAATTTTTCACAATACATACCAATATTTGTAAAATGATATATAAATATATATGCATATATGTGCATTTGCTTACAAAAATGTTATTTATGTATATATATAAATACATTTTAAGAGGTACTTAGATTACCTAAAATATTACACAGAACCCACTGGGATTCCCATGTTGCCCACATCCCACACCTCCCACCACATCCCACACAAACATCTCCCACAAGTGTGGCCCACCACCCTCAATGGACTTACACATCCTGGGGCCTTGCCATCAACCATAGACCACAGTTCACATCGTAGACCACACTCTCTCCCATACAGTTCTGAGTGGTGTGTGCTGATTTAAAATGGCCTACATCCGTTGCCACAACGGTACTCAGGACAACCTCCAAATCCCAAAGAAGCCCCTGTATTTCAACTGCTCATCCCCACCCTGCCCCAAAAGTGTCCAGTGGCCACCGGCTCCACCTCACTGTTATAATTTCTTCCATTGCTGGAATCACCATATGTGTACAACAGAATACCATTAAGTCCACTCTAGCCCATAGTTCTTCCCCCAATGCTGAGGGGACTGGGATGGTGATGTCCACTCCACCTCCAAGTGAGAGAGGGTTTATATCCCATGGATATGGTGGGTGGGATGATCCTGCCTGCAGATGCAGGCCCTCTCCATTCCCTGGGATGGCCGTTGCCCATCGTTGTCTCCTCACCAGGTGACTTGGATGAGTCCATTGAGCTGTAGGGTAGGAGTTGCAGCTCCACCGAGATTCCATGCACACCTGGCACATAGGTCGGCCAGAGGCTCCAGTCTCTGGAAGTATACCTAAAAACTCCATCATCACATATAGTTTTGAATAGAAGGGACTGATGAACCATGTGCAGGAAGGACTTATTTGAGTCCAACTCTGTCACTCTCAGGAGCACAGATTCCAAAGTAGAGCCCACTGATAAAGTGTCAGTCTCTGGGGTTATCCCCCCTTATATAGGACCTGGGTGTCTCCAGAGCCCTCAGGAGCCCCTCTGTGTGGGGTGATATTCAAGGTTATTCAAGGTCTTTTCCAGTTACCTCTGGGATGACCTCCCGACTCTCTTTGAAGTCTCTTAGCCACATGAACTCATTTGTCTTTATCCTTTCCCCCTTTTATTCAAGGTCTTTTTCCAGTCATGTTGCTAGTTGGCACTTGCATTTCTTTTTAACTACATACACACACACACACAAACACACACACACACCCCTCTCCTACAGGTCTACCTCACACCTCACTTTTCATCAAAGGATGCTGCTGAAAAGTCAGTAAAAAATAAAAATTTTATATGTAAAATTCAATTTAAATTCTAATTCAAATGAGTTTCCTAAATCATTTTCATATGTAAAAGCATTTTTATAATAAATATAATAAAATAATTCAAGTGAGTTTCCTAAATCATTTTCATATGTAAAAACATTTTTATAATAAATATAATTTTATTTGATAGTAGGCACAAAAGCAAATAAAATGTGGAAATATTTTGCAAACTCTAAAACATTAATAAATCTTAGTTATCATCATTATTCATTATGCAGGTAGGGGTGATAATGCATGCAAGTTAAAGGGCCCTACTATAAACCATTTTTATCACGTGATTAATCCTTCCTTAATGTGAACATTTATACAAATTGGCTATTAAGTCTTCTTACATTGAAGCAAAGTTACCTAATAAGACTGCAATTGCTCTTCATCTCTATTATATACAAAATAGATTATAAATTTCTTAAGCAATGATGGGTGTGGCATTAGAAGATAGGGCACTTAATGAGAAAGGTTTTAAATTCCTTCTCTGTCATTAACTGGCTGCTTTTCATTGCTTCAACTTCTTCATATATATATATATATATATATATATATATATATATATAATCATAATACCTGTCCTACCTATATAATGTGGGCTGTTGAAAAGATAAAAATGAAATCATTTATGTGAAGACAGAGTTTTTTAAAACATAAAGTAGTGTGGGAGGCAGAATTCTAAGATGACTCACAAAATCCAGGCCCCTGGTGTACACATACCTTATCTCAGTTATTCAATCAAATAGGAATCTACGTGCTGCTGCAAAGGGATTTTGGAGATGCAATTAAGGTCTGCAATCAGTTTACCTTAAGATAGGGAAATTATCTGAATGGGCCTCACCTATCACGTGAGCCCTTTAAATTTGAGGGGGTTTTTTAACGCAAAAAGAATTCAACACCCTGTTGTTGCGGGCTTGAAGATGGAGAGGTCTGCATGGCAAGGAACGCAGGTGGCCTCTAGAAGCTGAAAGCAGCCCCCAGCTGACAGCCAGCAAGGAAACAGGACCTCAGTCCTACAACAGTAAAAACTGAATTCTTTCAACAACCTGAATGAACTTGGAAGCAGAACTTTCCCCAGAGCGTCTAGATGAGAACTCAGCCTGGCCAATATCTTGATTTCAGACTTGTGAGATTTTAAGCAGAGGAACGAGCTAAACCACACTGTACCTGGACTTGTGACTAAAAGAACTGTGAGCTAACAAATGGACATTACTTTATGCCAAGTTTGTGTTAATTTGTTATGTAGCAATAGAAAACTAATATAAGCTGCATACAACCCCCTAGCATTATTTTTCTAACAGTTGTAGTGAGGCAAATCTGAACTTGAAGTTAGAAGATGTGGTATTAAATCCTATGCCTGTTATTGGCTTTGTACTTCAGCATATCACTTAACCTCTCTGATCTTTATTTTCCTCATTTGTAACATACCTCCCAGAATTGTGAGAATCAAGGGAGGTAGCATGAAAACCTGCTAGCATCATGCCCGGCACATATTAGGTGCTTTGAAAGTTTTTTCCAAAACATTTCATAGTCTTATATATTCATTCAGCAAACATTTATTACACCCACTTTGTGCTAGGTATCATGCTATGAACTTGGGATATAAAGCCAGTTAAAACATGATCCATGTCCTCATGGAGTTTAAAGAATAATAACTGAGACAGATGAGTAAACCAGGAATTTCTGTACAGAATGATGGCCCTATGATAGAAGGCCACTGATAGTATGAAGGAAGCAAAGAGAAGGGTCAACTTAATCCAACTGAGGGTCCAAGGAATGTTTCTCAGAAGAGGTGATCCTTAACTTTCAGTTTAAAGCACTGGTTTTCAAACTGGAATGGACAGTGTAATCACCTAGTGAGCTTTAACAAATATCAATGCTTCCCTCAAGATGTAGTTTATTGGTCTGGGGCATGGCCTGGGCAGGAAAAGCCCTCTGAAGAAGCAGCATGTGCAAAAGCACCAAGGTATGAAACTGCATCAATCCGAAAACTACAAACAATTCCTTATGACAGACATGAAAGGTGTGAGTGCAGGAAGTCATGGGAGATAATACTAAAGAGGGGTCAGATCATACAGCACCCTGTATGCTGAGAGGAGTTTGAAATTTATCCAAAGGGCAATGAGGAGCCATTCAAAGATAGAGAGATACATGATCCGATGTATTTACATTTCTAAAATATCACTCAGGCTGCAGTATAGAGAGCAAATGATTGGAAAGATATCAGACTAGAGTTAAGGATACCAGTCAAGAGGTGTTCTAGTAATAGGTAAGAAAAGAAGGCTATACCTAAGCTCAGTGCCCTGGGGGTATAGACTCAGTCAAAGAGACATATTCAAAAGACTTTAAGGCGGAAGAACCAAAAAGTCTTGGTGACTAACTGGATGTCAATGATGGAGGAGTGAAGTCGTATGTGTATGTGTATGTGTATGTGTATGTGTATGTGTATGTGTATGTGTATGTGTATGTGTATGTGTATGTGTATGT
>JAKSZT010053809.1:4235552-4279080 GCA_026826555.1 Tolypeutes matacus
TATGTGTATGTGTATGTGTATGTGTATGTGTATGTGTATGTGTATGTATGTGTATGTGTATGTGTATGTAGGGGTGAGGATATCAAGGTTGAGCCTAGACAAGGATACAGATATATCTAGGTATATCTTATAAACTAATGCAGCAAGCATCAGTTCCCTGGGGCCTTATATTGAGAAATGTGAGTTATTATCCACATTATTTATATATCAAGATGGTGATCTGGGGAAACGTGGGGTAATCTTGGGGTGACCCCCAAGTTTCCAGCTTAGGGAACTAAGTAGACTCATTTTAGTTGCAGTCTCACTAGGAATTGCTCAAATTAATAAAATAGAGATCCAAGACTGAGCACAGGGAGGAACAGGTCTCACTGAGATTGAAGCCACAGTGTGGCTTTGGATACTAGATGGCTCTGAGATCCTCAGTAGCAGGAATTCTTAGACCAACATGCCACTGTTCTGCCATTAACCCAACTCTACTCTTCAAGTCTGAGTCTTTCTGACACGCTACCAGCTGGCAGATTCTTTGTGAAAGCATGATGATATTGGCATATTAACCAGTGATTCCCATCCCATTTATTTCCTATTATCCTTATTCTCTTCCCATCCCCACCACCTATACTGGACAATTACTTAGGTCACAGAGAGGATGAATCAGATGAGAAGCAAAAGAATTATATGCTAATGGGCATCCTTGTATTCCACCCACCTGGACCAATTTCCTCGGGACAATCATAGAACCCAACAGACAGGTTTGGGATTGAAAAATAAATAGGACCTGTGCTTACTTCCTGGATGGAGCCCAGAAAAGTAGCAATCTCTGCAGAGTTATACCCCCACCCAACTTGTAAAAGGAGCCATATAGATGGTTATGTGATGTTTGTATGCAGTTGAGCCTTGAGACAGGCTCATTGAACTTCTCCAGAGTGGTGTGAAGATGAGCCAGAGGGGCACGGATCTGGCTCAAATGGTTGGGTGCCCGTCTCCCATATGGAGGGACCTGGGTTTGATCCCCAGGACCTCCCGGTAAAATAAAGAAAAAATATAGAAGGTGTGCGGGCGCCATGCCCTGCAAGCAGGTGCACCGTTAGGCCCCGTGAGCGGGTGTGCTGTCAGGTCCCCATGCATGGGTGTGCCACACGCAGCAAGATGATGACATAGCAGGAGAGTGACACAGGGGACAGCCAAGATGAGATGCACTGAAAAACCAGGAAATGAGGTGGCACAGGTGGCAGAACACCTCTCTCCCACATCGGAGGTTCCCAGGATCGCATCCCAGTGAAGACAGGAGGAGAAGGATACGAAGAGAGGGCAGGGAACGGACACAAAGAGTTGCCCAGTGAATGGACACAGAAACAGCAGGAATGGGGGGGGGTTAAAAATGGATTTAAAAAATTAAAAATAAAAAAAAGATCAGCCAGATGTTTTACACGTACCCAGAGGAGAAAGTAAATATCTGAGAAAGAGCCAAACCTGAAGAAACTTAGTGATCAGGACAAGAAGAATCCAACAGTGGATGGATACCAGAATAGCAAAAGGACACACCTCAAACATAGATGCCATCTGCAGCTAGAATGGAGGGTGTCTGTACTCTGAATTCACTAAGAAACCCTAAATTGACTGAGATTGCTTTAAAAAAAAGAGAAATTAAATTTCTGCCAACTGGCCAATTGAAAGCTGAAAACAGATATAGGAAAAAAAAGTTACATTTCTAGAACATCTAAGTAATATGAACTAAGATACATACCTACTACATTTGCTTCCAGTTGAGGTTCTTCATGAGGAAAAGAATCTGATTGCCCCAGCTTATGTTACATGCTAGGCCATGGGATCACTAGACAGTGAGGAGATTGCTGTCCTTGAAGGGTCAGGTGCTCATCCCTTGTCCAACAAAGAGGAGAAGCAGGTCTAAAGTTTTTTAGTAAATGTGAGCTGACTGCTTTAAAAGAAATCTCAGTAACAACACAAAATTGTTTAATGATTTCTTTCTCACTCATGCCAGTCTAATGTGGATTGTGGCATGGAGGAGGGCTCTTCTCCTTTCAGTCATTCGGGTATGCAGGCTCTTTCCACTATGTCATCTTTTAGGGCCTCAGAGTCTTCCACTGGATCCTCATCAGACAGCAGGCAGTTGAGAAAACGGAGAGTGAGTGCACAGAGGCTTATGAGGGACAATTTTGTGTGCCAGGCCTAGAAGTGGCACTCATCATTTCAGCTCACATTCCATTGGCAAAAACTGTGACAAAGCCCATCTAGGAACAAGGGGCAGTGAAATGTAGTCTGGTGGTGTGCTCAGGAAGAAGAGGAGAACACAGATATTAGTGAACCCTGGCCCTCTCTGCCACAAAGATGAAGAATGATGAAGGGCCAAACTAAGGTAGCAGCAGTCATTGACCTTTCTCCCTCTCCAAAAAGGTTTTGTACAATGGTTTTCACTAAGTACATACTTAATGAGAAAAACTTGCAGTGATAAGTTCCCTGGAGTAGCATCTGCTTTCATAGCCCAAGTTGCCAGAACAAATAGCTAATGTTATGAACAGGACAGGGAAAACTGAAGTTCCTTACACTAAAAGCTGCCTAACTGAAGGCTTCAGACAAAAGAAAAAAACTTGAAAAAGTCACTTTGAAAGCTGTAATTATGTATACTACAGCCATAATGAGCCATAAAGCTTGGGATTTCACACTGTATCAGAGCCTCCAGGCATGGAGCATTCTTGAATCTAATTTTTATTCTAACCAAAGAGTGAGACACCAACTGCTAGCAAGCCAACTGAAAAATCCAGAATACAGACAGACACACTCAGAAAAACCCCAACCTTCCAAAGTCCAAAATGTCTACAAAGCCTAGACCTAATGCATGCAGTGAATTGTCATATATTATTTTTAAATTTAGTCCCTATGACAGTTTGAAATTCTTTTAGGAATCCCAAAAAGAGAAAGAATATGTTTTCAAACTAATTAATTCATTCTTGTGGGTGTGAGACTCTTGATTGGATTATGTCAGGAGAGAGGCATGACTCAGGTTGAGTCTCTGTCCTCTTGCTGGGTCTGATAAATATGGAGACCCAGAGAGAGACACAGGAAAAGGGAGTTCTACCATTTTTGATCCTGCCATGTGAGAGAGGACTCATGGATCCCTAGCAGCCAAAATTTAAGCACAAAGCCCCCAAGAGGCTAGGCCCACGGAGCAGCTCAAGAGGAGACAAGCCCTGCTATATGCCTGATAGCTCATAGCTGAACTCGGGAAGAGAACAGAGCAGCAGAGACTGAGAAAGGCAGCCCGGTAACTGACAAGCCCTATGACTGGTTGCCCACAGCTGAGCTCCGGGAGATGGTAGATCCTGGAGAGGAGGGCAGAGACCTCGGCAGAGCTCAAAAGCCATCTTTGCCACGTGGCAGGACCCCAGAATCAACAGTAGCTGACTTTGGTGAGTAAGCAGCTCTGATGGTGCCTTGATTTGGACATTTCAGGGCCTCTGCACTGTAAGCTTTTACCTTAATAAATTTCCCATTATAAAAGCCAACCCATTTCTAGTACTTTGCATTGGCATCTTTTGGCAAACTAAGACACTGTTTATTAGGGATTAACACCAGTGAAGTGAAGGGAATGAAAGCAGGATTGGCAGTGGGAGATGGTGAACTACAATGCAGGCCTGACCAAAGCCTTGGCCAACCTCGCAGAATGCTCTGGAGCCAGGACTGTTTGTCAGAGTTGCTTGGCCTTTTATACCCCTGCCTTGCTCAATCACTGAATGTAGGCTGGTTCTGGAAGAGCATGACCTCAGGTGAAGAGTCTGCAGCTGACACAGGCCCTGACAGCTTGAGGTTGTCTGCTGACATCACCCATGCAGCTGAGTTAAGTAAGTCTTACCTTGAACGGGGTCTGGGCCACGCCTCTGTGTCTACCACTTCTGGTGTCCTGTCTCCTCCATTGTGCAAAGTAGGCTCTTCCTGAGGCCTGGAAATCTTAGGGATTTTACATGTGAGGTCCAGCTAGGGTTTTGGGAGTTTGCATGCAGAAAGGGCTTGCTGCCATGTAATGTAAGGGTGGCCAGGCAGAGTGGCAGAGTGTGCTCTGCAAGGACACAGGCACTAGGCTAAGTATAAGGTTTGGCAGCTGGGTATTTGTATGCATTGTGAGAATGATCATCCATCTGTGTATGTGCATTTGTGTATGATAAATGGGTGTTAGGCTTTCTTCTCTTCTACTGTCTGCATGAGACATGTAGTGGCACTCAAGGAATTCTATTTGTTACCATTCATTCATGGAATTGTAATAGAATATCAACCTGAGTCATGTCTTGCAGTATCTGCAAGCCACAGGCCTTGCCACATTTGCAAGCTGCAAGCCTTGCCTTAGCCTCGCCTGCGAGGCATAACCCCCTCCCCCGTTCCCCCCTTCCCTCTCTCCCACTTCCTTGTTCCTCCTCACCAATCAGAGCTCTCGCCCCAGTTATTGCCTTATTTGGACATGTTGGCCTTCTCCTCTAGCCTCCCCCCTCCCTCCCAAATCTTCCCTCCACGCCCAGCAACAGCTTAGCCCTATCAGAAGACAGCACGCTCACCCCCGCCCAACTCTGCCTATAAAACTGCGCAGCTCTCCCTGAATAAAGGTCTTACCTTCCAGCAAGCAAGTGAGTGGTGTCTCTTCATTTAGTACTGTCAGGGAGACCACAGGGCACCAAACGGCGACCCTGTGACAACTTCTCCTTAACCCCCGTGAAGACCAGGGAGCCGGGCCTGCGCTCTCCTGACAACTTCTTCACCCCCCCGCCGTTCCGGAGTGCACGCCGGACGGTCCACAACTAGCTCGTGTCGCTCCCCGGGCTGCAGCAGGGCTGATCACCCTCAGGCCCGGAAACAAAGCGGCAATTGGCGCCCAACGTGGGGCACAGCAGCTCCACAAAGAAGGTAAGATCTATGCTCATTTCTCTCTTTCTTTCTCTCCCTCTTATCCTCCTACTCCTTTTTGCCATCCTATTCCACTGCTTTCCCAGTGCCTCTAAAACCCCGCTTCCGTCTGTGGCCTTAGTACTCCTGCTGTTCATTCTCCTTCTCGCGCTTATCTCTCTCTTGCTCTCCGGACATGGGGGCATCCTCTTTAGGCACTCCCCTTCCATCTGTCAGATGGAAGGATCCAGAAACCCAACAATGGCAGGGACCTCACCCCCTCCTATGTCAGGGGAGGGGATGTGCTTGTGTCTTCCCAGATGGCGCCCCACAACCCATCTGGATCCCGGCCCGAAATGTCAGACCAGCACCGTCGCTCTATGGGAAAGAGATGCAGATGACAAAGAAATAGAGAAGAAGCTGAAGAGTGTCGCCTGCAGTCAAAATTCCTGGCCCTACCCTCTTTCGAAAACTCTTGCAGGCGATTCGCAACTCCCTCTTCGATAAGCCAGTGACCGTCCGCTATCAGCGAGTCCAAACCCGTGAAGTTGAATATCTGCATCTCTTCAACAACAACCAATCCTTCAATCGCCCAACCCATGCCAATCACTCACCCCTCTAGGCCCCTACCCTGTCCCTCCTCCCCTTCCAAACAAACCTCTCCCCCTATTACAATTTGGCCAAGACAGAGCTGAACTGGCGAGGCAACGACGGGCAACTTAGCCAGGCACACAGAACGGCCAACCTAAGACAGGGCGCCAGCCACTGTTGCTTTGCTGGGCTGTTATCCGATGACGGGCAACTGAACCTTCTCTTAGCTCTGCTGGACAACCTAAGACAGGGGCCTAGCCGATTGTTGCCACTGGGCCCTGGCACAGTCAAAGCTGCTAGTGCACCCAAAGACGGGTAAGCTCCAGCCCTTTCCTCTAGCACGGTTCTGACCTAAGACAGGAGCAGTCCCTATCATTTATGCACAGTTGCTGCTGGGTCAGCCCAATGACGGGTAAGAGCTGTTAAGTGCCACAGCCGGCTACGACCTAAGACAGGCCCAGTTCCCTACCCTTAATTCTTCTAATTTGCTTCTTAAAATTAAAACTAAGGGAGGAGATGAGGTAATGTTTACCCAAGTCAAACCTTGCCTGTGGGGCGCTACGCCCCACCCGCTTCCCGTAGCCAACTTCTCTCTTCCCCGAACCCAACTTCCCTATTCACCGCAGCCTATCACAGCACTCCCTCATAGCCATAACCTTATTTGGACATGTTGGCCTTCTCCTCTAGCCTCCCCCCTCCCTCCCAAATCTTCCCCCCACGCCCAGCAACAGCTTAGCCCTATCAGAAGACAACACGCTCACCCCGCCCCCAACTCTGCCTATAAAACTGCACAGCACTCGCTGAATAAAGGTCTTACCTTCCAGCAAGCAAGTGAGTGGTGTCTCTTCATTTAGTACTGTCAGGGAGACCACAGGGCACCAAACGGCGACCCTGTGACAACTTCTCCTTAACCTCCGTGAAGACCAGGGAGCCGGGCCTGCGCTCTCCTGACAACTTCTTCACCCCCCCGCCGTTCCGGAGTGCACGCCGGACGGCCCACAACTAGCTCGTGTCGCTCCCTGGGCTGCAGCAGGGCTGATCACCCTCAGGCCCGGAAACAAAGCGGCAATGTCTCACTGATGTAGTCCAATAAAAAGCCCTAAATCAAGTGATTTAATCAAAGATACCTTAACTGAATTTAATGTAATCAAAGGACCCCACACCCAGAGGAATGGATTAGTTCAAGAACATAATCTTTTTCTGAGATTCACAAAATTCAAATCGTGACAAATAGTTTGCATATCAAACTCTGTTTCAGCATGTGTTTTCTGAGAACCCAACCTAGGACACCAGACCAGGCCAGCTCAATGACAGGGAGAAGTGTGCAAGAAGCAGTAAAAGGCAAGTGACTTCTGGGGCCCTTGGTTAGGGCTGTCACTGCTTGGGCAGTCCCCAAGGGGCAGAAACTTGATTTGTTCTGGCTTCAAGTCTCAGATGCTGAGAACTACATGGATTTGTCCAGTGTCCCAGAACCGAGGACAGATCTTATGACAGAAAGGCAAGGAAGGGAGATCTTATCCCCAGGGGTAAATATCCATCAATACAGACAATTGGTTATATAAATTAGGATACACTGCTATAATGGAATGATCCACAGCCTTAAAAAGAAAGAGGTAAAAGTATATACCCTGACATGAGACAATATCCAAAATATATTGTTAACTGAACTTTAAAAAACAAGTTTGGGGACAATTTGTGTGATATGACTTCATTTATTAAAAAAAATTAACACTGTATAGTCACATTTTCAATAAACTTGAATTATGAGAATTTGAAATGCTATATAAAAATATTTTAGTCTCAGTTTATGTACAACATTTGAAATAATGCAAATCTCCCTCAATTAAAATGTCACCACGAATCACATAACATCAAAACTGGAAGGCCAAGTGAATTGTAAACTATGTTTACACTTTTGCCACATGGTGGCACCACTTTAGATGATAAATAGAAATTCTGGCCTTCCTTTGTCAAAATTGGTCTTGAATTATGCAAATACATAAAACACAGCTACCCTGAATACTAATAGGCAAGACATCTGGAGGAATATATACCAAAATGAACTGTGGATATCACTGGAAACTGGAAATAGAGAGGGTGTATGTTACCTGTCCATATTTTACAGTTATAATTTTATTACTTTTACATTGTATGAAAAGATATATAAATGGAAACAATTTGTGATTTTGAAAAATGCTTTCTTTGGATTCTTAAATAAAATCCAAAGTTTCAAATGCCAGGCAGATGGCAGACAGGAGGCAGAGCAGGAGGCATGTCAACCTCTGGCCAGGCATCTGGTGCTCCATATGAAAGCGAGTCAAAGTCAGAGAATTGTGAGTGCTTCACCCCTCTGTCCCTAGAAATGTCATTCCCATGCCCAAGTTTTCTCTTCTGAGCCTGCTCAGCACAGCACTCTGTGGCCCAGGGGGCATGCACACAGCCACTGGATAGCACCACTTCACCCCTAGTCTTATTCTGAGCCAGGAACTTCCATCAGCCTCAGAGAGGGCTAATACCTGGAAAGGAAGAAACCTACCAGAATTGCCAAGAAGCCCCAGTAGAAATCTGCAATTCCATACCACTCTGGCCCTCTAAGGAGAGCTCAGGGACCAGGCTGTCTGCAATACTAATAGTGGCTGCTACCATTTGAGAACTTACCCTGTGCCAGGCATTGTACTAAGAGCTTTGCACACATGATCTCATTTAATCCTCACAACTACCCTGAGGTGAGTGCAGTTATTACTCCATTTTACAGATGTGGGAACTGAGACAGAATCAGAGACATTAAAGTCATTTGCCCAAGGTCATACAATAAGTGACAAATTTGAACACAGATGGATCTGACTGAGGTGTGGATGCTCACAGCTTGCAGCTCTTGCTTCTCTGTTCAAACTTGAGCCCTGAGGCAAAACAGAACTGAATTTTCAATGGCTTACCTATATTACAATGGAAGAATGTTATTAAGTGCCGTGGAGCCTTTGGACCAAAATCACAATAAATTGCTAAACTAGAGATGGACATGATACCTAGAAATACTGCCTTTCCATCTGTGCATTCATTCATGCATGCATACATTCATTCCCATTGCTATCCCAGGCTGCCTTGTCTGACAATTATCTGGTCACGTATATAGGTCAGGGGATGTGTGCGTTAATCTAAAGCCAGAGCTCCAATCCTTTGTTAAATTATGAGGTTATTTACTCTGGGAGTAAATAACATGCCATAAGAGATCATCTGTAGTCAGAAAGCAGAACAAAAGGCCAGAGCTGGGAGTCAAAGAAGGAACTGAAAATGGCAGTACTAAGAGACTAGAGTACATAGTAAGCCCTCAAACCCTAAACTGAAGGCCTGCTATATATAAAGCATGTAGCAAAACAGAGCCTAGGAGACTTCCAGGAAGATGGAGGACTAGTAAGACACGGGAATCTCTTCTCCAGAAAAATAGCTAGAGGAGAAGCTGAAACAGCCCCGAAATAGATATTCTAGGGTTTAGGACAGCAGGTGAAGGCTGCACACCACCTAGAGGAGAGAGGGACAGAAGAGGGAAATTGCGACAACAGAACCATTAGTTGGAAGTAGCAGCTTCTGCTACTGCCGGCACCCTCCCCCAACTTTTCAGAATTCTCCGGCCTCTGGGCCTGCGACCACAGACAAAGGGAGCTCCAGGGATCTACCACTACCAGAAAGGGGACAGAGAGGGACACAGCCTTGGGCGGACTCAGGTTCTGACCTGTAAATTTGGGCTGCGGAGCCCCACGGAACCTTCCACATGGTGGTTTGCCCTGGGAGCCTAGGAAGGACTGGAAAAATCCGACCCTCGCAACCTCCCTGTCTTCTAGCCTGGACTAATTGTTGAGGACTCCACGGGAGAGGGGAGAGAGAGCCTGGGGCTGACCCTGATTTTGACTCCCAGGTTTGGTCTGCCCTGACCCGAGAGCCCTTCCAGGCTGGGTGGGGCTGCACCATTGTTTGCCTTGAGGCCTGCAAGGGGCTAAAGATATACAAACCTCCCAATCTCCTCCTCTACTAACAGGGACAGATTGTAGAGGATTCAGAAGGGAGTGGAAATATTTCCTAGCTGGGAAAAGGGTGGTGCTACGAGAAAAGTCTGGAGAACTGTCTCAGAAAGTTTGATTCACAGGGCTCTTAGCCCCCAGACAGGAAGCTCTATCACATTGATCTGGTCTGTGTCACAACAAATAGGCTCCGACCAGGCATTGAATTGAGAGCTGCCAACAAGTGCCATCTCCTGGCAGACCAAGGAAGTGCACATAAGAAAATTAATAAGTAAGAGAAGCTTTTCCTGGCCTCTATAGCCTCCCTGCCCAAGGACCTAGGAAATGACTCTACAACCAATTACTGGGTCCAGGGCCCAGTTTTGAGCAACCAGCAGAACAATCCTAACAATCAAGGTTGAACCAAAAATCAAAGAGCTGTGGTAACTCTTAGCCTCCTGCCACTAAAACCCCATAAAAGAGAAAGAAATAGAGCATCTAAGTAAAATACAAACTAACCAGATGCCTAAGCACCAGCAAAAAATTATAAGCCATACTAAGAAAATAGAAGACATGGTCCAAGAAAAGGAAAACAGCAAAGTCCCAGAAGAGATGCAGTATTTGAGAGAACTAATCAGTGAGATGAGCACAAATTTCCAAAATCAAATTAATGAGATGAAAGACAATATAGTTAAAGAGATAAATGACATCAAGAAGACATTGAGCGAACGCAAAGGAGAATTTGAAATCCTGAACAGAAAAGTAATGGAGTTCATAGGAATGAAACACATAATAGGTGAAGTCAAAAATACATTTGAAGCATACAACAGCAGACTCAAAATGATAGAAGAAAGAATAAGTGATACAGAAGACAGAGTAGCTAAAATTGAAGAGAGAAAAGAACAGAGAGAGAAAAGAATGGAAAAAAATTGAGCAGGGGCTCAGAGAGTTGAATGAAAACATAAAATGCAAGAACATATGTGTCACAGGAGTTCCAGAAGGGGAAGAGAAAGGAAAAGGGGCAGAAAGAATATTTGAGGAAATAATAGCTGAAAATTTCCCGACTCTCACAAAAGAAATCAACTTACATGTCCAAGAAGCACACCGTACCCCAATGAGAATAAATCCAAATAGACCTATGCCAAGACATATATTATTCAGAATGTCAAATGTAAAAGATAAAGAGAAAGTTCTCAGAGCAGAAAGAGAGAAGCAAACGATCCCGTAAAAGGGACATCCAGTAAGACAGTGCAGATTTCTCTTCAGAAACCATGGAGGCGAGAAGACAGTGGTACGATACAATTAGGAAACTGAAAGAGAAAAACTGCCAGCCAAGAATTCATTATCCAGCAAAACTGTCCATCAAATATGAAGGTGAATATAAAGTATTCACAAACAAACAGAAACTAAGAGAGTTTGCAAAAAAGAATCCACCTTTGCAGGAAATATTAAAGGAAGCCTTAGAACCTGAAAGAAAAAGACAGGAGAGAGAGGCTTGGAGGAGAGTGTAGAAGAAAGAAAAGCAGAAAGGATAACCAAAAGAGTAAAAAGAAAGACAAAAATAAGATGACATATGAAAACCAAAGAATACAATGGAGGAAATAAATAGTGCATTTTCAGTAATATCATTGAATGTGAATGGATTAAATTCCCCAATCAAAAGATACAGGCTGACAGAATGGATAAAAAAACATGAGCCATCCATATGCTGCTTACAAGAAACTCACCTCAGACACAGGGATACAAACCAGCTGAAAGTAAAAGGTTGGAAAAAGATACTCCACGTGAATAGTAAACAGAAAAGAGCAGGGGTAGCTATACTAATATCAGACAAAACAGACTTCAAATGCAAAAAAGTGATAAGAGATGTGGAAGGCCATTATATATTAATTAAAGGGATGATCCACCAGGAAGACATAACAGTCATAAATATCTACGCACCTAACCAGGGTGCCCCAAAATATATGAGACAAACTCTGGCAAACCTGAAGGGAGAAATAGACATTTCTACAATAATCGTTGGAGACTTCAACACCCCTCTCACATCATTAGAGAGAACAGCTAGACAGAAGATCAACAAGGAAACAGAGAATGTGAACAATATGATAAACAAGTTAGATCTAACAGACATACACAGAACACTGCATGCAAACTCAGAGTGTTATACATTCTTCTCAAGTGCCCACGGATCTTTCTCCAGGATAGACCACATGTTAGGTCACAATACAGCTCTCAATAAATATAAAAAGATTGAAATTATACAAAGCACCTTCTCAGATCATAATGGAATGAAACTACAAATCAATAACAGACCGGAAAAAAGTAAATTTGCAAATGTGTGGAGACTGAACAACACACCCCTAAATATTCGGTGGGTCAAAGAAGAAATTGCAAGTGAAATCAGTAAATATATTGAGACAAAGGAAAATGAGAACACAACATATCAAAACTTATGGGATACAGCAAAGGCAGTCTTGAGAGGGAAATGTATAGCCCTAAATGCCTATATTTAAAAACAAGAAAGAGCTAAACGCAAAGATTTAACTGAACAACTTGAGAAACTAGAAAAAGAACAGCAAACCAATCCCAAAGCAAAAAGAAAGAAAGAGATAATAAAGATTAGAACAGAAATAAATGAAAATGAGAACAGAAAAACAATAGAGAAAAACAACAAAACCAAAAGCTGGTTCTTTGAGAAGATCAATAAAATTGACAAACCCCTCACTAGACTAACAAAGAAAAAAAGAGAGAAGATGCAAATAAATACAATCAGAAATGAAAGGGGGGAAATTACAAATGACCTCACAGAAATAAAAAGAATCATAAGAGGATATTTTGAGAAACTATATGCCAACAAACTAGACAACCTGGATGAAATGGACAAATTTCTAGAAACTCATAACCAACCTACACTGACACAACAAGAAATACAAGAACTTAACAAACCAATCACAATTAAGGAGATTGAATCCGTCATCAAATTCTCCCAGCAAAGAAAAGTCCAGGACCAGATGGCTTCACAGGTGAATTCTACCAAGCATTTCTAAAAGAATTAACACCAATCCTGTTTAAACTCTTCCAAAAAATTGAAGAGGACAGAAAATTACCCAACACATTTTATGAAGCCAACATCACCCTAATACCAAAGCCAGATAAAGATTCCACAAGAAAAGAAAATTACAGACCAATCTCTCTCATGAACATAGATGCAAAAATTCTCAACAAAATACTTGCAAATCGAATCCAACAGCATATCAAAAGACTTATACATCACGACCAAGTGCGATTTGTTCCTGATATGCAAGGCTGGTTCAACATAAGAAAATCAAACAATGTAATACACCACATTAACAAATTGAAGGAAAAGAACCACATGATCATCTCAATAGATGCAGAAAAGGCATTCGACAAAATCCAACATCCTTTTTTAATAAAAATACTTCAAAGATAGGAATAAAAGTAAAATTCCTCAATATGATAAAAGGCATATATGAAAAACCCACAGCCAACATCATACTCAATGGGGAAAGATTGAAAGCTTTCCCCCTAAGATCAGGAACAAGACAAGGATGCCCACTGTCACCATTGTTATTCAACATTGTACTAGAAGTTCTAGCAAGGGCAATTAGACAAGACAAAAAAATTAAAGGCGTCCAAATAGGAAAAGAGGAAGTAAAACTCTCACTGTTTGCGGATGACATGATCCTGTATTTAGAAAATCCTGAAGTATCCACAACAAAGCTACTTCAACTAATAAATGAGTTCAGCAAAGTAGCAGGATACAAGATCAACATGCAAAAATCAGTAATGTTTTTGTACACTAGTACTGAACAATCTGAGGAGGAAATCAGGAGGAAAATTCCATTTTCAATAGCAACAAAAAGACTCAAATACCTAGGAGTTAATTTAACCAAAGAAGTACAGGATCTATATGCAGAAAACTACAAAACAATGCTAAAAGAAATTTTAAAAGACCTAAACAAATGGAAAGACATTCCGTATTCATGGATTGGAAGAATAAATATCGTGAAGATGTCAATCTTGCCCAAACTGATTTATAGATTCAATGCAATACCAATCAAAATCCCAACAGCTTACTTTACAGAATTAGAGAAGGCAATTACCAAATTCATCTGGAAGGGTAAGTGCACCCGCATAGCCAAAAGTATTCTAAAAAAGAAGAGCAATGTGGGAGGAATTTCACTGCCTGACCTTGAAACATATTACAAAGCTACAGTGGTCAAAACAGCATGGTACTGGCAATAAGATAGACATATCGATCAGTGGAATAGAATTGAGAATCCATAAATATACCCTCACCTATACAGTCAACTGGTTTTTGACAAACCTACCAAGCCCACGCTAATGGGAAAAAAACAGTCTCTTCAACAAATGGTGTTGGGAGAACTGGATATCTATAACCAAAAGAATGAAAGAGGACCCCTATCTCACCCCCTATACAAGAATCAACTCAAAATGGATCAAAGATCTAAATATAAAAGCCAGGACCATAAAACTACTAGAAGAAAATGTAGGGAAACATCTTCAAGACCTTGTAGTAGGTGGTGGTTTCTTGGACCTTACACCCAAAGCACGTGCAACAAAAGAAAAAGTAGATAAATGGGGCCTCCTCAAAATTAAACACTTTTGCACCTCACAGGACTTTATCAGAAGGGTGAAAAGGCAGCCAACTCAATGGGAAAAAATATTTGGAAATCACATATCTGATCAGGGTTTAATATCCAGGATATATAAAGAGATGTTACAACTCAACAATAAAAAGACAAATGACCCAATTAAAAAATGGGTGAAAGACGTGAACAGACATTTCTCCGAAGAAGAAATACAAATGGCAAAAACACACATGAAGAAATGCTCAGCATCACTCATGATTAGGGAAATGCAGATCAAAACTACAATGAGATATCATTTCACACCTATCAGAATGGCCACTATTAAAAAGACAGAGAACTAGAAGTGTTGGAGAGGATTTGGAGAGATAGGAACACTTCTTCATTGTTGGTAGGAATGCAGGATGGCACAACCACTATGGAGGACTGTTTGGCAGTTCCTAAAAAAGTTGAATATAGACTTGCCATGTGACCCTGCAATACCACTACTGGGTATATACCCAGAAGAACTGAGAGCAGTGACACGAACAGACATCTGCACACCGATGTTCATAGCCACATTATTCACCATTGCCAAAAGTTGGAAACAACCCAGGTGTCTATCAACAGATGAGTGGATAAATAGATTTGGTCTATTCACACGATGGAATATTATGCAGCTGTAAGAAGAAATGAAGTCATAAAGCATATGGCAACATGGATGAACCTGGAGGACATTATGTTGAGTGAAGCAAGCCAGACACAAAAGGACAAATACTGTATGAATGCGTTACTATGAACCAAATATATTGTGTGATATATTGTTTGATTCAAAAAAAATTTATATGTATCCATTACATTTAATTGAGAAATGTATATATTTATTCATCTGTGTTTACTTTTTAGTTTTTAATTGTTTATGTTTTCAATTATTAAATGTACAAAATAAAGTTTAAAAAATGTTAAAAAAAAAAACAAAAAAAAAAAACAGAGCCTAAAGCTATGAGATTTCCAGCTGGTGTTTATGCAAAACCCACAGACAGCAAGAGAGCAGGTATTTCCATTCTTTCTCCCTGATTATCTGATTTTCTAGACCAGGTAGTCTTTGAGGGCAAGAACAAATACCATATCTACCTCTGTATCTTCAATCGCTAACAGGGCCTGGCACGAGCTAGAGTTCAATGAATGTTGGCTGAAACAACCTTCACCCACTCTGTCACAATGACTTACTTGATTTTGTTTTCTGCTAAGGTTTACTGTTGTCCATTCAGGAAAGATTTCTGATATATTTGCTACATGCTAAGGACAGAGGGGAATTCAAAAGAAAATGACACTATTGTCCATCCTCTCTAGCAGCTTACATCAAGAAAGGGAGATAGGTACACAACACAGTTACATAAAAGTACGAGAAAGTACCAGGAGTTCTGCATTCCCAAATGCAAGCCTTAGGAGCAACTTGTACAATTCAGACAGCCATTGCTATGCCACTCACTACCCAACTACTGTGATAAGACTATCCATCTCCACCATGGTGAATGCCCAGCTCACAGTGACTATAGGCAATTCAAGATTGTTGGGGAATATCGTAACATAGTATGTGGAGACTGGTGAATCTGAATTAAAATTCCTGCTATTTTATTTACTGATTTTGAAACCAGTTTTTCTCCTGTTTAACCCTAAATATACCAAGAAAAATAGTCATAACCACTTACCTTCTGGGTCCAATGGACATTTTTTATGGTTTTACATTTTTAAATCAGTTTATAATTAATAATTTTACCAGAATAACTGCGTTAGAGAAAAGGAAATGATTAGACATTTCAGGGATTATTAGACACTGGCTCAGAAGTGACATAAATTCCAGAAAAAAACAAAACGTCACTGTGGTCCACCAGTCAAAGTAGGGGCATGTGGAGGTCAGGTGGTCAATGGATTTTTAGCTCAGGTCCTTCTCACAGTGGGTCAGGGGGTCCCCGGACCCATTCTGTGGTTATTTCCTCAGTTCCAGAATGCATAATTGTAATAGATATACTCAGTAACTGGCAGAATCCCCACAATGGTTCCCTGACTTGTGGAGTGAGGGTTATTATGGTAGGAAAGGCCAAGTCGAATCCACTAGAACTGCCCCTACCTAGCAAAATAGTAAATCAAAAGTAATAGCAGATTCCTGGAGAGATTGCAGAGATTAGTGCCACCACCAAGGATTTGAAGAACACAGGGGTGGTGATTCCCACCAGATCCCCATTCAACTCTCCTATTTGGCCTGTGCAGAAAATAGATGGATATTAGAGGATGATAGTAGATTATTGTAAACTTAACCAGGTGGTGACTCCAATTGCAGCTGCTGTTCCAGATGTGGTATCATTGCTTGAGCAAATCAACAATGCCTCAGTGCCTGGTATGAAGCTATTGAATGTGCAAATGCTTTTTTCTCAATTGCTGTTAGTAAGGACCACTACCACCATGGAAGGAGCAGTGATTTGTTCTAACTGGCATAAACACATACTCCAGATATGGGTTTGCCTTTTCTGCACACAATGCTTCTGCCAAAACTACCATCCATGGACTTACAGAATGCCTAATCATGGTAGTCCACAAGGAACCCACTTCACAAAAAATTATATGCAGGAATGGGCACATGCTAATGAAACTCATTGATCTTACCGTGTTCTCCATCATCCTGAAGCAGCTGGATTGATAGACCAATGGAATGGCCTTTGGAGATTCAATTACAGCACAAATTAGGTGGCAGTACCTTGCAGGGCTTGGACAATGTTCTCCAGGAGGCATATTCTCTAAATCAGCATTCACTCTATGGTACTGTTTCTCCCATAGCCAGGATTCATAGGTCCAGGAATCAAGGGGCGGAAATGGGAGTGGCACTACTCACAATTACCCCTAGTGATCCACTAGGAAAATTTTTGCTTCCTGTCCCTGCAACCTTAAGCTCTGGTGGTCTACAGGTCTTAGTTCCAAAAGGAGGAGTGTTGCTACCAGGAGACACAACAATGATTCCGTTGAACTGGAAGTTAGGAATGCCATCTGGCCACTTTGGGCTCCTCATGCCTCTGAATCAACAGGCAAAGAAGAGAATTACTGTACTGGCTGGAGTGATTGATCCTGACTATTAAGGAAAAATATGACTGTAACTACACAATGGAGGTAAAGAAGAGTTTGCCTGGAATACAGGAGATCCTCTAGGGCATCTCCTAGTACTGCCATGCCCTGTGATTAAAATCAATGGAAAACTGCAACAAACCAATCCAGGTAGGACTAACAATGGCCCAGAAATTCAGGAATGAAGGTTTGGGTCACCCCACAGGGCAAAGAATCACAACCAGCTGAGATGCTTGCTGAGGGTAAAGGGAACATGGAATGGGTAGTAGAGGAAAGTGGTGATAAATATGAACTACAGCCAAGTGACTAGTTACCAAAATGAGGACTGTAATGGTCATGAATATTTCTTCGTTATTTTGTTGAGTATGTTTGTATATGTACATAAAGCAAATATCTTTGTTTTCATCCCTATCTTATCCCTTTATCATGCGACATAATTTATATTAGTTTCGTGTCATAGTATTTAAGCTATAGGATGTCAAGTTTAAGAATAAATCTTATCCAAGGACTTACACCCTATTCGGGAGGGATTTAGTACATTTCCAGTTGTACACGGGACAATTGGGTATTGTTAGATGAAAAAAATATATATGTCTGTTATTGTTTTTTATTTAGCAATTAAGTATGGCTGCCAAGTTGACAAGAGGTGGACTGTGATGGTTAGGCTCATGTGTCAATTTGGTAATGGTGCCCAGTTGTTTGTTAAATCAAGCACTGGCTAAATTGTACTGTGAGCACATTCCTTGGACTTAAATCATCAGTGAGTTGATTGCATCTATCACTGACTACATCTACAATCAACTGAGAAGATTGCCTTCAGCAATGAGAGATGTCTCATTCAATAAATGGAAGGCTTTAAAAGGAAACGTGATTATTTTAGAAGTCAGAAGAGAGAATTCCCATCTCTACTTCAGACAGCCAGTTTCTCCTGGGGAACTCATCAAGGACCTTCCCCGGAATTCCTGGCTTGCAGCCTGCCCTATGGAATTTAGACTCATGCATTCCCATAGCCATGTGAGACAATATTATAAAATCTCATAATAGTTAACAGATATCTCATGTTGCTTCTGTTTCCCTGGAGAACTCTATTACAGATAGACTAAAGAGACAATGAAAATCAATTTGATTGAAAAGTTTAATAAGGATTTAGACATAGCAAATCTAAATTTTTATTCCACATTTTGCTGGTTTCGAAGGTATAGCTGACCAAAATGGACAACATTCCTTGAATGTAACTAAGTGCTCTTCAACTGCCATACATTGCTGTGGAACATATACATCTTCTAAACACTAATTCCAGATTTCAAATATATCTGTAAGAGGTGCTAGTTTGACATTGTTTCAGGTTCTTTATACACTCAAATTGTCAAAATACAATACTTTAAAAAGTTTGGGTCATAATTTTGTTGAAGTGAGAATGGCCATCTTCTTTGCCCCACAATTGCAAAATATTTTCATTTTTAGATTTCTAAACACCAATTGGAATGACTAACTCATTATTTTTTTCATTTCTACATCATCTGTTTTCTTTCCATTGCCTTTAGATACACACCTGCCTGCAGCATCTCTCCATTTATGAACTATACCAAGTAAATTTGCAGAAACCTTATAAAAGATAAAAGATTACTGTCAAACATCCTTTGAGCAAAATGGGGTGGTTCAGATCCTTGTCACAAAATATTACCTGATGAAGTCCTTCTTCCAGTTGAATGAATAACTGGATGAGAATACTATGCTTCGATTTTGTCCTTGAAATATATTCAAAATCTTTAGCTAGGAGGTAATAATAGAGTATTATCACTCTTCACTAAGAATAAAATCTGAATAAGATTGTAACATCTGCAAACAAAGTGGCAAATGCAACATCACAACTTAGTCTCATCATTTCCATTTCCAAAGTTTGTTCTCCAGAGTGGCAAGGGGCTTCAGAGCAGCTTAAAGGGAATCTTTTTATGATGTCTTGGATTTGGATACACTTCAAAATAATCTGGAGTCAAGGAATGAGTAGAGATAAATGAAATAAGATTGGCCATGAGTTGATAATAATGAGCTGGGTGACAGTACATAAGGATTCATTAAACAGTTCCATCTACTTTTGCATATATCTGTTTGGGTTCCCCCAAAAGCGGCACCTGAGACAAAATCATGGGTATTAGTAGTTTGTTTGGCCAGGGAGTATGATTCCAAGGACCAGGAGTAAGGGAATTGGCAGAGTGAAACATAGAAGGAGGAAAATCCAATATAAGAAAACGTTATTGAGGTCACTGCTGTGGGCAGTGAGGGTTCAATTCTGCCAGGACATCCTGAGAAGCATACAGAGTCCTTCTCCCATAATTGACTGCCTGAATTACTGGAGAAGGACGCATTCATCAACCCCCATTGGTCATGGGTTGGCCAGAGTATAGGAAAATGCCCTGGAGCAGAAAGTAGAAAGGTAAGAGGAACATACTGAAGGTGACAGTGCAAGGGGAGTCTGAACTTGCATGGAACTATCCATTACATCTGTGTCTAAAATCTGTAATGGACCAAGGAGATATGATGAGGATATCATCTGTTAATATGTATGTTTGAAATTTTCCTATAATACAAAGTTAAACTAAATAAATAAATAAAATGTATCTTCTATGGTCCTTATCTCATCAAATAAGGGTATCCAGCAGGAAGAAATTCTTCCTCAAGTTGACCTTTGGGTTTGACCATGGGAGTATGGGGGGTCTTTGGGGCTGAGCTGTGATTGCATTCCTTTGGGGCTTTGCAGGTGCTACATTTAGGCCCTCAGGATAAAGATACACAGAGGTACAAATGCATTGTGTGATTGTTTTAAGAAGTGAATAACTTCATTTGAGCAGACTGAGAAAGCACTTGAATAGGTGAAATCTTTTTTTCTTTTTTCCCTCTTTGAACTTACCCAGGGATCTGTATCTGATGTAATTTACAAAGCTTGCTTTCACTGACATCTCTTTTTCCTGCTTCCTTGGCAAGATCCTCTTCCAGGATTACATGGTTGCTGACAGAATTCTGTCTTTACATTTGCATAACTCTTTTCAGCTTGCTTCTTCCAGGCCAGCAGTAAAACCTCTCACTGATTATTAGAAACTCATTTACATGCTTGCCTGATTTGGTCAGGCCCATCCAGGATAGTCTACATTTGATTAACTCAAAATCTACTAATTAGGGACCTTAATTATATCTGAAAATACTTTCACCTTCTTAATATAATGTAAGGGATGATTTCCCATCTTATCTATAGGTCCCACCCACATTCAAGTGGTGGGTATTATACAAGGTGTATACACCAGAGGACAGGAATCTTCGAGGCCATTTTAGAATTCTTCCTACTTCAGGCAATTACCAAAGAGAAATGTTACACTTTTTGATATTGTCCTGCAGTTCTTGAATGTTCCATCTTGTTTTGTTTGTTTGTTTTAATTTTTATGTTTCAATTTATGAAGTATCTATTTACTTATCTCCAAGTTCACTGATTATTTCCTTGGCTGTGTCAAGTATAGCAATTAGTCAGTTGAAAGAATTCTTCACTTCAGTTACTATATTGTTGTATTTTTAAAAATTCTAACATTTCCTTTTGTTTATTGAAGTGAAATTCACATAAAATAAAATTAACCACTAAAGCGAACAATGTACCATCTAGTACATTCACAATGTTGTGCAACCACCATCTCTATCTAGTTCCAAAACATTTTCATCACCCCAAAAGTAAACCCTGTATCCATTAATCACTTGCTACCCATTTCCCCTTCTCCTAGCCCCTGGCAACAATCAAACTGTGTTGTATCTCTATGGATTTACCTATTCTGGATATTTCATATAAATAGAAAATAATATGTGACCTTTGGTGTCTGGCTTCTTTCACTTAGCATAGCATTTTTGAGGTTCATCCACATTGTAACATATATCAGTACTTCATTTCTTGTTATGGTTGAATAATATTCCATGGCCTGGATTTACCACAAACTGTTTATCCATTCATTCATCGGGGAACATCTAGACTGTTTCGACCTTTTCGTGATTAATAGTACAGCTATGAATATGCATGTACATGTATCTGTGTCAGTATTTGTTTTCAAATCTTTTGAGCATATACCTAGGAGTGAAATTGCTGGATTATATGGACATATAATTCTATGTTTAACATTTTGAGGAAACACCAAACTGTTCTCATGTGGCTGAACCATTTTACATTCTCACCAGCAATGTGTGAGGGTTCCAATTTTGCCACATCATCACCAACACTTATTTTCCATTTTTTGTTCAAATAGGCATCCTAGTGGGTGTGAGGTGGTACCTCTGTGTGGATTTGATTTGCATTTCCTTAATGGCTAATAATGTTGAACATCTTTTCAGATGCTTCTTGGCCATTTCTTTATCTTCTGTGGAGAAATGTCTATTCAAGTCCTTTGCACATTTTGTAACTGGGTTTCTTTGTCTATCTGTCACTGAGTTGTAAGATTTTTTATATACTCTGGATACTAGACAATTATCAGATGTAAGATTTGCAAATATTTTCTCCTATTCTGTGGATTGTCTTTTTTGCAAATTGTTAATTGATTTTTATTACAGAAGTTGTAAATTTAGAGAAAATCATGCAGAAAATACAAGAGTTCACTTGAACCCCTCATATCCCCACACACAGTTTTCCTTATTATAAACATTTTGTGTTAGTGGTACATTTGTTACAATTGATGAAACAATGTTATTATAATTATACTATTAACTACATTCTATAGTTTACATTAGGGTCTACTGCTTGCATTGTATAGTTCTATGGCTTTCTAAAAAATTTTATTCCAGTAACATATATACAACCTAAAATTTCCCCCTTTAACCGTATTCAAATATGTAATCCAATGGTGTTAATTACATTGACAATGCCGTGCTATCATTACCACCATTCATCACCAAACCTTTTCCACCACCCTTAACAGAAACCCTGTACCGATTAAGCATTAACTCCCCATTCCCTACCTGCTCCCCAACTCCTGGTAACTTGTATAATAATTACCCTATGAATTTGCTTATTCTAATCATTTCATATTAGTGAAATCATACAATATTTGTCCTTATATGTTTGGCTTATTTCACTGAACATGATGTTTCCAAGGTTCATCCATATTGCCACATGTATCCAAACTTCATTCATTTTTTACAGCTTATTAATATTCCATTGTATGCATATGCCACATTTTATTTATCCATTCATCTGTTGATGGACACTGGGGTTGTGAATAATGCTACTATGAATGTCAGTGTGCAAATGTCTGTTCAAATCCTTGCTTTCAATTCTGTTGCATGTATACATAGAAGTGGGATTGCTGGGTCATATGTTAATTCCATACATAACCTCCTGAGGAACCTAAAAAATGCTTTCCACACATTCTGCACCACTTTACACTCCCACCAACAATAAACGAGTTCTCCTATTTATCCACATCTTCTCCAACACTGGTTGTTTTTCATTTTGTTAATAGTAGCCACTCTAGTAGGTATGAAATGGTATCTCATTGTGGTTTTGATTTGCATTTCCCTAATAGCTAATGATGTTGTTGAGCATCTTTTCATGTGCTTATTGGCCATTTATATATTTTCTTTGGAGAATGATCAATTCAAGTCTTTTGCCCACATTTTAATTGGGTCATTTGTCTTTCTTGTTATTGAGGATTTCTCTATATATCTGTAAATTAAACCATTATCAAATATGTGATTTTCCAAATATTTTTCCCATTCTATAGGTGGTCTTTTTACATTCATGATGAAGTCCTTTGATGCACAAAAGTTTTTAATTTTGATAAAGTCCCATTTATCTCTTCTTTCTTTAGTTGCTTGTGCTTTTGGTGTAAAGTCTGAGAAACCATTGCCTAACACAGGATCCTGAAGATTCTTCTTTATGTTTTCTT
Source organism: Tolypeutes matacus (assembly GCA_026826555.1). Taxonomy (NCBI): domain Eukaryota; kingdom Metazoa; phylum Chordata; class Mammalia; order Cingulata; family Chlamyphoridae; genus Tolypeutes; species Tolypeutes matacus. Next base: position 4,258,665 of record JAKSZT010053809.1, read on the forward strand.
CTAGGAGTCTTATAGTCATAGTTCTTATATTTAGGTCTTTGATCCATTTTGAGTTCATTTTGTACATAGTGTACTATATGGGTCCACCTTCATTATTTCCAGTTTTCCCAGAACCATCTGTTGAAGAGACTATTCTTTCCTCAGAAGTAGTCATGACACCCTTGTCAAAAATCAATAGGCCGTAATGAAAATGCTCTAATAATGATTGAAGTGATGAATGCACAACTATGTGATTACACCAAATATCATTGATTGTACACTTTGGATGAATTGTATGCTTTATTAATATGTATCAAGAAAATTGATTTGTTAAAAATAAATAAATAAAATTTTTTTAAAAATCAATTGGGGAGTAGATGTGGCTGAAGTAATTGGGCACCTGCCTCCCACATGGGAGGTCCCAGATTTGGTTCCTGGTGCCTCCTAAAGAAGATAAGCAAGACAGCAAACTGACATGATGGGCTGGTACGGTGAGCCAATGCAATGAGATGATGCAACGAGGAGACAAAATGAAGAGACACGAGAGACAAAACAAGCAGGGAGCAGATGTGGCTCAAGTTATTGGATGCTTCCTTCCCCCATGGGAGGTCCCAGGTTTGGTTCCCAGTGCCTTCTAAAAGAAGACGAGCAGACACAGAGAGCACACAGTGAACAGACACAAAGATCAGACAGCGAGTGCAAACAACAAGGGTGGGGGCGAGAAATAAAAAAATAAATCTTTAAAAAAAATCAACTGGCCAGAGATATGAGTTTATTTCTGAACTCTCAATTTTATTTCATTGGTCTATATGCTTGTCTTTGTACTAATACCATGCTGTTTTGATTACTGAAGCTTTATATAAAGTTCTCAACCAGGAAGTATGTTTCCTCCACGTTCCTTTTTACTGTTTCAAAATGCTTTGGCTGTTCAGGGATCCTTGCCCTTCCATATAAATTTCCAATTCTGCAAAGAAGTCTATTGTAGTTTTGATTGAGATTGCACTGAATCTGTAAATCACTTTGGGTAGAATTCACATCTTAACAATATTTTGTCTTCTTATCTGTGAAATCAAACACTCTTCCATTTATTTAGAACTTTTAAATTTTTGTTGCACACTGTACATTTTAATATTATAAAGTTTTAACTCTGGGATTTAGTCCTTGAGCTCTCTGTACTTTAAGTTTGTATCCAGCTATTGATATGACATTGATTTCCTTGAGTGCCACTAGCTAAAAGAAACAAACAAACCAAAGCAAAAAGAGCACCTTTCACAGTCTTTGCAAATTGGCTCTGCATTAGCTGGTGCTCTCCTTCAGAATTTAGACCTCCTATCAAGAAAATCAGCCCAAAGTGAAAGTGAAGTGCAGAGTCATCTTTTTTTTTTTTTTTTTGCCTGTGTTTTTTTTATGGGCTTGAGTCTGCTCCCTTGTGGCCTTAGGAATTCCCCCATTTACAGGAATCCAGATGCGGCTCTACTCCTGCCTCTACTCCCCCACCTCCAGGATGCTCTATTGCATGTCTTAAATTCTGTACTACTTTGCCCCAGGCTGTCCGACTAAATTGTTTCTTACACTGCTTTACCTGTCTGCAAGCTGCTTATGCCTACAGGCCAAGTTCTGGGAGGGTAAGCCAAAGATTTTCCTGATTCAGTCTTTCAGACCGCCACCCAGTAGATTAGCACTGACATACGGGCAGTTCAGTAAGTGCATAATGGTTACTCTACTCCCTCCAGAACAGGGCCAGGTTCCCACAATGGGAATACCGGTCCACTCCACACTGTACTACGGAGGGGTAAGGGAGGGGTTAGCAAGGGTGCCAAAAGCTTCTCTTACTATTTTTAAAGCTGCATTTTCTTGATTCAGCACCTCCGCAATTACTGCAACCTTTTAACTGTTTTCAGGAGTCTTGAGGAAGATGAATCTGCCAGAGTTTGCAAGTTGTTCAAAGCTTCTGTGGGTGAATAGCACCCTGGAGCATCTTATGCTGACATCTTGGTTACCAGAAGTGCTGTGGGTTGTCTTTTCACTTTCTTGAAAATGTCCTTTGATACACAGATTATATTTTTGATAAAGTCCAATTTGTCTAATTTTTTCTTCTGTTCCTTTTGCTATCATATCCAAGGTCATGAAGATTTGCCCCTGTTTTCTTCTGAGTTTTATGATGTTATATCTTGCATTTATATCATTGATCAATTTTGCATTAATTTTTGTATATGGTGTGAGGTAGGAATCTAACTTCACTCTTTTGCATGTGGCTCTTCAGTTCTCCCAGCTCCCAGAATAGAAGAGACTATTCTTTCCCCATTGAATGATTTTGAGCCCTTATCAAAAATCAATTGGTGCCCCCAATAGGATAAGAGGGCAGTATTTCCTCAACCTCTCTGGGAAACTGTAGGAGCTTTTAGCCTGCACGGACTACAGTGCTGGGCACTCCTATGGATCCATCCCTGCCACTGACAAGGCAGAAGGGACTGTGTTCCCTCAGTCTCTCTGAGCAACTGCAGCTGCTTTCAGCCCACACAAACTACATTGTTGGAAATATGTAGATTATTGAAGATTATTGAAGGCATACCTATTAAAATAGCAGATCTTATGTAAATGAAAGGCAAAATAAATGAAATTAAAAATACACTGGAGGCATATAACTGCAGATTTTAAGAGGCAGAAGAAAGGGCCATTGAGCTTGAAGACAGAGCCTCTGAAAGCAAACATACAAAAAATAAACAGATAAAGAAAAGAATGGAAAAAATTGAACAGGGTCTCAGGGAACTAAACGATGGCAAGAGATGTGCAAACATACATGTCATGGGTGTCCCAGAAGGAGAAGAGTAGGAGAAAGGGGCAGAAGGAATATTTGAGGAAACAATGGTATAAAAATTCCCAATACTATTGAAGGACATAGTGATTCATGTCCAAAAAGCACAACGTATTCCCATCCAAATAAATCCAAATAGACCTACTCCAAGACATATACTAATCAGAATGTTAAATGCCAAAGATAAGGAGAGAATCCTAAGTTTCAGTCCTAAAGAATAGGTTCATAGTTACATGGCTTAATATTGAGGGCTTGACAAATTGGTCTGTTTTCGTTTATCAGGTACTGCCTATGTACATGAGAGGTTCTTGCCTCTCTATTTGAGAATGTAGCAGGACTCCCCAGGATGGGAGTTTAATATTTTCTTCTTTATTGTATGATCTGCACCCCACTGAGATAATAACCTATGACAAGATGAACACATTCATATTCCATAGAAGCATGCCCCAGGTGCACACTTTCCCACATATCTACCCACCACCGATGACCTGCACCAGTGACCCTCCCCTGCCATATTTACAAAAAAAACCAAAAACATTCCCACCATTGTAGTTTCAACTGCAGACCTACAAATAAGCAGAGTTCACCTATTCCTTCCTCAGTTCTCCCTTCAGTTCCATGGATAATCCATCCCACCCCTACAACCCTGCTCACACTCACATTCTAGCACTGTCGACCCCACTAATGTCCCTGCACCACCATCACCCCCCTTAGTGAGGGAGGGAAGGGAAGAATGGGTGGAACATAGGGCATTATTGGGGCATTGGAATTGCTCTGCATGATCTTGCAATGATGGATACAGGCTATTATACATTTTGTCAGAATCTATAAAAGTATATGGTGCAAAAGGTAAAATATAATATAAACCATTGACCATGGTTAGTAGCAACACTTTGATATTTGTTCATCAAATGTAACAAATATACCACACTCATGTACGGTATTATTGGTAGGGGAGGATGTGGGAGAATGTATAGGAAACCCTATATTTTCTATGTGACTTTCCTTTAACCTAAATCTTTTTGGAAAATAAAATGAAAAAAAAATAAAGCACTGGGGGAACCTACAGAAGAAATTATTAATATACATAAAAGATAACAGATCCTGTGGTGATGAAAGGCACAATGCAAAAAAGAATTTTATATATATTTTATTTATTTATTTAAATTATTTTATTATTAATATTTTTTGTTGGCTTTGTTTTTGAGGAGGTTTTGGAATGCAGGAGGGTTGCAGTTGTGGCAGGTGTAGGATATCAGTGGTGGGGAGATGTGTGGGAAGGGGGCACTTGGGGTGGCTCAGGTGGTTGGGCATCTGTCTCCCGGGACCTCTTGGTAAAAATTTTAAAAAGAAATATATTGAAGGCGTGTGGGCCACCAGGCCCCATGTGTGGGTGTGCTGCCAGGCCCTGCAAGCAGGTGCGCCGCCAGGCCCCCGCGTGCGCATGCACCGCCAGGCCCCATCCACGGGTGAGCCGCCAGGCCCCATGTGCAGGTGCGCCTCCAGGCCCCACGAGCGGGTGAGCTGCCAGGCCCCATGAACAGGTGAGCCACCAGGCCCCATGCACAGGTACACTGCCAGACCCCACAAGCCACCCAGCAAGATGATATGTAACAGGAGACTGACACAAGGGAGAGCCAAGATGAGATGCACTGAAAAACCAGGAAATAAGGTGGCTCAGGCAGTATTAGGATGCCTCTCTCCCACATCGGAGTTTCCAAGGATCAAATCCCAGTGAAGACAGGAAGAGAAGGACAAGAAGAGAGGGCAGGAAATGGACACAGAGAGATGCCTAGTGAGTGGACACAGAAACAGCAAAAACCCGGGGGAGGGGGGTTAAAAATGGATAAAAGTAAATAAATAAATAAATAAATCCTTTAAAAAATGTATATGGGAGGAAGATTTGGACTATAGTTAGTAGTAATACTTTGACGATGCTCTTTCATGATTTGTTAACAAATGTTTCACAATGCCAGATGTTTGAGTGAGGGGGGTGATGTGTGGGAGCCCTGTATGATGTTATGCATGTTTGTTTTGTAAGATCACAATGTTTACTGAACACTTATAATTTATGTACGTTCATGTATGAATGATATACTTCAATAAATTGTTTAAAAATAGGCAAGAGATTTGAATAGATAATTATCTAAAGAAGAAATACAAATGGCTAAAAAGCACAAGAAAAGGTGCTCAACATCACTAGCTATCAGGGAAATGCAAATCAAAACTACAAAGAGATACCATCTTACACATATTAGACAGGTGGCTATTAAAAAAAACAGAGAACTACAAGTGTTGGAGAAGATGTGGAAGAAAGGGAACACTTGCCCACTGCTGGTGGGAATGTAGAATGGTGCAGCCATTGTGGAGGACAATTTGGCAGTTCCTCAGGAAGCTAACTATAGAACTGCTATATGATCCAACAATCCCACTGCAGGGTATATACCCAGAAGAATTGAAATCAGAGACATGAACAGATATATGCACACCAATGTTCAAAACAGCATTATTCATTATTGCCAAAAGTTGGAAGCAACCCAAGTGTCCATCAACAGATGAATGAATAAGCAAATTGTGATATACACATACAATGGAATATTAGTCAGCTGTAAGAAGGAATGCAGTATTAATATATGGGACACCATGGATTAATCCTGAAGACCTTAAGTTGAGTGAAGTAAGCCAGTCACTGAAGGACAAATATTACATGATCTTACTGATACACCTTAATCAAATTGAGCAGACTCACAGAGATAAAGTCTGGAAGATAGGTTATCAGGAGACAGAGAGTAGAGGGTGGTGAGCTGATGCTGAATATGGGCAAAATCTATGATAAGGTGGAAGGGGGTGGTTGGGCAGTAAATGGGGATGATAGTGGTGCAGTGATATGATTGGGCTCGAGGGTGCTAGAATGTGAGGGGGAGTAGGTTGGGGGGGTGGGTTGGACTATCCATGGAAATGGTGGGAGGACTGGAGGAAGGAAGAGGTGAACTCAGGGGATTTGTGGGTCCATGGCAAAACTACAATTGTGGGAATATTCTTTTGGCAAGTATGGCAGGGGAGGGTTACCAGTGCAGGGAATTGGGGGTTGGGGGGTATTCTGGATTGGGCATACTTGAGGCATGCTTCTATGGAATATGAAAGTGTTCGTCTTGTCATAGTGCATTTTCTCAGTGAGTGGAGACCCACGCATAAACAAGAAATAATTAAACTCCCACCCTGGGGAGTACTGCTATGTTCACAATTAGAGAAGCAAGAATCTCTTGAGAACATAAGCAGCACCTAATGAAAGAAAACAGACCAATATGTCAAACCCTCAATATTATTTCATGTAACTATGAACCTTATTCCCTCTATATTTTTGATGTAACATTTATGTAATCTAAAGCTCCTTTAAAAATACTGAAAAAAAAGAGAATCCTGAGAGAAGCAAGAGAGAAGAGATTCATCACATACAAGGGGTGCCCAATAAGATTAAGTGCTAATTTATCATCAGAAATCATGGAGGCGAAAAGACAGTGGTATGATATATTTAAGATCTTTCAAAAGAAAAACAGCCAGTGAAGAATCTTTTTTTTTTTTTTTTTTTAACCGGGAGATCCAGGGGATCGAACCTGGGTTCCTCCATATGGGAGACGGATGCCCAACCAGTTGAGCTACATCCAACCCCTGAAGAATCTTATATTGAGCAAGACTGTCTTTCAAAAATGAGGGTGAGTTTAGAGTATACACAGATAAACAGAAACTGAGAGTTTGTAACCAAGAGACTGACTTTGCAGGAAATACTAAAGATAGTGCTACCACCCAAAAAGAAAGAACAGGAGAGAGAGACTTGGAAGATATTCTAGAAATGAAGATTATATCAGTAAAAGTAACTAAAAGTGTAAAAAGGGTGGTGTAAACAAGATATGGCAGATAAAACCCAAAGATCAAAATGGGTGAAGTAAGAACTGCCTTTTCAGTAATAACATTGAATGTTAAGTGGCTGAAACTCCCCAATCAAAAGACACAGACTTGTGGAATGGATAAGAAAATATAAGCCATCTATATGCTGTCTACAAAAGACTCACCTTACACCCAAGGATACAAATAGATTGAAAGAGAAAGGCTGGAAAAAGATATTCCATGCATGCAATAATTTTTAAAAGCTGGAGTTGCTATACATATATCAGGTGAAATAAACTTTAAAAGCAAAGCTGTTATTAGAGACAAGGAATGTCATTATATACTAATAAAAGGGGCAATTCACCAGGAGGAAATAACAATAATAAATGTATATGCAACTAACCAGGATGCCCCAAATCACATGAGACAAACACTGCCAAACCTGAAGGGAGAAACAGATGTCTCTACCCTAATGGTTGGAGATTTCAATATACCACTCTCATCATTGGATAGATCATCTGGGAAGATCAATAAAGAAATAGAGAGCTTGAATAATATGATAAATGAACGAAACCTAATAGACATATACAGATCATTGTACCCCAAAACAGCAGAATATACATTCTTACATGCTCATGGATCTTTCTCCAGGATAAACCATATGATAGGTCACAAAGCAGATCTCGATAAATTTTAAAAGATCAAAATTATACAAAGCACTTTCTCTGATCATAATGGAATAATGCTGGTAATCAACAAGAGACCACAAAAGGGAAAATTCTCAAATATATGGAGATTAAACAACACACTCTTAAATAATCAGTGGGTCATGGAAGAAATTGCAAGAGAAATCAGTAAATTTCTTGAGATGAGTAAAAAGGAAAACACAACATATCAAAATCTGTGGGATGCAGTAAAAGCAGTGCTGAGAGGGAAATTTATAGCCATCGATGCTTACATTAAAAAAGAAGAAAGAGCTAAAATGAATGAACTAACTACACAACTGGAGGGACCAGAAAAAGAACAGGAAACTATACCCAAAGCAAGCAAGCAGAAGGAATGAAATAACAAAGATCAGAGCAGAAGTAAATGAAATTGAGAACATAAAAAACAATAGAGAAAATTAACAAAACCAAAAGTTGGTTATTCTAGAAGATCAACAAAATTGACAGAGAGAAAAAAGAGAGAAGATGCAAATAAATAAAATCAGAAATGAGAATGGGGACATCACTACTGACCCCGCAGAAATAAAAGACAGCATAATAGTATACTGTGAAAAACTATATGCCAACAAACTAGAAAATGTAGATGAAATGGAAAATTTCCTAGGAATATATGAAAACCTACCCTGACCATAGAAGAAATAGAAGACCACAATAAACCAATCACAAGAAAAAGATTGAAAGAGTCTTAAAACAGCTCCCCAAAAATGAAAAACCAAGGACCAAATGGCTTCACAGGTGAATTCTGCCAAGCATTCAAAGACTTAATACCAATCTTACTCAAACTCTTCCAAAAGAATGAACAGGAAGGAACGTTAACAAACTCAATCTATGAAGCCAATATCACCCTAATACCAAAGCCAGATAAAGATATTACAAAAAAAGAAAATTACACATCTATTTCCCTAATGAATACAGGTGAAAAAATCTTCAACAAAATACTTTCTAAACGAATCCAACAACACATTAAAAGGATTATTCATCAAGACCAAGTGGGTTTTATCCCAGGCATGCAAAGGTGTTTCAACACAAGAAAATCAATCAGCGTAATACACCACATTAATAAATCAAAGAAGAAAAAAATCACATGATCATCTCTATTGATGCAGAAAAGACATTTGACAAAATCTAGCATCCTTTCTTGATAAAAACACTCCAAAAGATAGGAATTGAAGGAAACTTTCTCAACATGATAAAGAGCATCTATGAAAAGCCAACAGCTAACATTCTACTCAATGTTGAAAGACTGAGATTGGAAACAAGGTAAGGATGCCCACTGTCACCACTGTTTTTCAATATAGTGCTAGACGTTCTAGCTAGAGTAACCAGGCAAGAAAAAAAAAGTGGCCAAATTGGAAAAGAAAAAGTAAAACTTCTGCTTTTTATAGATGATATGATCCTATACCTAGAAAATCCTGAAAACTCTACATCAAAACTACTAGAGTGAATAAACAAATTCAACAGAGTAGCAAGATACAAGATTTTTTTTAAAGATTTATTTATTTACTTACTTACTTTTTATCCATTTTTACCCCCCCCCCGTTTTTTTGGTTGTTTTTTTTTGTGTGTGTGTCCATTTTCTGGGCAATTCTCTGTGTCTGTTTCCTGCCCTCTCTTCACATTCTACTCCTCCTGTTTTCACCGGGATTCGATCCTGGGAACCTCTGATGTGGGAGAGAGGCATCCTACTGCCCATGCCACCTCAATTCCTAAGACACAAGATTAATATGCAAAAATCAGTAGTGTTTCTATACACTAGTAATGAGCAATCTGAGGAGGAAATCAGGAAAAAATTCCATTTACAATAGCGACAAAAAATCAAATATTTAGGAATAAACTTAACCAAAGGCATAATGCACTTGTATTCAGAAAACTCAAATGCATTTGTAAAAGAAATGAAAGAAGACCTAAATAAATGGAAGAGCATTCCATGTTCATGGATGGGAAGGCTAAATATCGTTAAGATGTCAGTTCTACCCAAATTGATATAAATATTTAATGCAATCCCGACAAAAAAAAATGCCAACAGCTATTTTCAAAGAAATAGAAAACCCAATTGTCACATTTATTTGGAAGGGCAAGGGGCCTGAATAGTCAAAAACATCTTTAAAAGGAAGAAAGACATTGGAGGTCTCTCACTTCATGTTACCTAGCTACAGTGGTAAAAATAGCATGGTACTGGAATGAAGATAGACATATAGACCAATGGAACTGAATTGATGGTTCTGAAACAGACCCTCACTTCTATGGTCAAACGATTTTTGACAAGGCTGTAAAACCCACCCAGCTGGAGCAGAACAGTCTATTTATCAAATGATGCTGAGAGAACTGGATATCCACATCCAAAAGAAAGAAAGAGGACCCCTACCTCACACCTTATACAAACATTAACTCAAAATGGATCAAAGACATAAATATAAAAGTGAGAACCATAAAACCCCTAGAAGAAAATATAGGGAAACATCTTCTAGACCTGGTGATAGGTAGGGAGTTCTTAAACCTTACACCAAAAGCATGAGCAACAAAAGACAAAATGGATACATGGCACCTCCTCAAACTTAAACACTTTTGTGCTTCAAAGAACTTTGATAAGGAGGTGAAAAGGCAACCCTTTCAATGGAAGAAAATATTTGGAAACTACATATCTGATAAGGGTTTGATTTCTATGCTATATAAAGAGATCATCCAATTCATTTATTAAAAGAGCCATCAATCCAATAAAAATAAATTGACAAAAGACTTAAATAGACATTTCTCTGAAGAGGAAATACAAATGGTGAGAAATCACATTTTAAAAATGTTCAATATTACTAGCTCTGAGGTAAATGTAAATCAAAACGACAATGTAATATCAACTCACACTTCATGGAATGGTCATTACTAAAAAAAAAAAAAAAACAGAAAATAACAAGTGCTGGAGAGGAGATGGAGAAATAACCATACAAATATGAGAGTGTTCTCTCATGAACTACAACAAATATATAATATTAATACATATTGTTAATAATAGGGGGTGTATGGGGAAAATATGCCAAGTGTACACAATGGACCATAATTAGTGGTAATAGTCTGATCATGTTCTTTCATAATCTGTAACAGATGTTTCCCAACAATGTAAAGTGTTGGTGGAGGGGTGATGTATGGGAATTCCACAAATTATGCATGATTGTTTTGTAAGCTCACAGCTTCTTTAATAAAAAAGTGAAAAAAATCAATTGGCCATAGATGTATGGTTTTTTCCTGGTCTTTCAATCCTAGTCCATTATTCTATATGCACATCCTTATGCCAGTTCTCTAGCATTTCTTTTTCCCTCTTTATTATAATCTTCATTCTTTCTGCTTGCATTACTCATCTGTTCTTGCATTTTGTCTACTTTTTCCTTTAGCGCCCTTAAGATATTAATCATAATTAGTTTAAATTCCCTGTCTGATAATTCCAACATCTGCAACATATCTGAGTCTGGTTCTGATAATTCTTTTGTCTCTTCATATTGTGCTTGTTTTTGTTGTGGGGTTTTTGTTTGTTTGTTTGTTTTTGTCTTTTGGCATGCCTTGTAATTTTTTGTTGACTTTTTTGTTGTATTTGGTAATAGAAACTGAAGTAAATGGGTTTTTCGTGTGAGGATTTATGTTAATCTGGCTAGGAGCTGGATTATGTTTAGTGTGTGTTGTAGTTATAGGTACCAGAGGCTTTAAATTACTTTGGTGTCCTTTCTTTTCTGTCCTATTGACTTCAGTCTCCTCAGAGAAAGTCATTTATTACAGCTCTTTCAGCTGTTATCCACTGTGAGTATAGTGGAGATTTGTTTGTGTGGTGGTAATTGTGGGGCAAGCATTCTATAATATGATTAAATGTCAGTTTTTTAGTGGGCCTGTGTCTCTGGGCTGTGACTTTCAGAAATGGTTCTGTCCCTGCTCTAGTGGCATATATGCCCCTGCCCATTCTCTTCCCTGTCTGCAATGTATTTCCTTGAAGCCCTATCCCCTGTTGACTTTGTTGGTTTAGGTGGCTGATTTCTTGTCCTTTTTTTCTTTCTGGAGCAAGTTGGGCTGGGGCAATCCTTTTCACCCAGGTAGGATATGGTTTTAGTATTATACAATAATAAAGCCTTTTCCCCTGGACAGGAGGCCTTCGTTATGGAGAAGGCTTCAGGTATGTGTCACAATGGCTTTTCACTCTTGCCCTTCTCCAGACACTCACCTTGAGTATCTGGTGGAGTTCCTAGAAATAAAGGCTGCAGAAGTATGGGGGTCTTCCTATAATTGCAGGCTCCAGGAGTTTCTCACTTTCATGCTAACCCACACATGGTCTCCAACAATTTGTCAAAATTGCTAGTCAAATAGTCCCACCATTTATGGTGTCCAGTGGCTTCTGTTCCACGTAAGCAAATCTCAAATGCTGTATCTCTCTGGATGTGTCTGTCTCTCCAGATTTTGGGGTGGCAGTTTGCTCTTTGACCTCAGTTCTCTGATGGGTCAAAGAACAGTCACTGATTTTCAGTTTGTCAAGTTTTTCCTTGTTATAAGGATGGGAATAACAACTTCCAACCTCTTTACATGTAGGAGTTGAAAAAGAAAGTCACTTCCCTAAGACAAATGAAAGCATATGCTCACACAAAGACTTGTACACAAATATTAACAGGAGCTTTATTCATGATAGCCAAAAACTGAGAGAAAACACAAAGTCCATCAACAAGTGAATGAATTTTAAAATGTGGCATCTCTTGTATTAGTTTGCCAAAGGCTGCCAATGTAATGTACCAGAAATGGCTTGGCTTTTATAATGGGGATTTTATTAGGGGAAAATCCTACAGTTCCAAGGCTGTGAAATGTCAAATCAGGGCACTATCAGAGATGCTTTGTCACCAAAAGTCCAGCAGATCCTGGAGTCTGCCACATGGCGAGGCAAGATGGTGGGTTCGCAGGTCTCTCTCAACTTTCTCCTTGAGCTCAGCTGTGAGGCGATCAGGCATCTCTCCCTAGGCCTTATCTCCTTGAGGCTCTTGGGGCTTTTCTGTCTTTCTGCAAATGTAGGTGAACCTGGAGTCCTCTCTCTCACATGGCAAGGTCAAAATGGCAAAGCTCCCTTTCTCTGTTGTCTCTTCTTCCTCTTTGTGTGTTTCTGCTTTCAGTTCTCAATTTATACAAGACCCCAACAAGCTGGTACAGACCCAACGTGGGCCACGCCTCACTGACATGATCCAATCAAAAGCCCTAAAGTGATCTGATCAAGTGATCTAATCAAAGATCCCTTAACTGAATCTTATGAAAAGGTCCCATCTACACTGCATTTACAAAGCACAGGAATGGGTTAGCTTAAGAACATAGTTCTCTGGGGTCCACAAAAGGCAAACCAGGACATCTCTATAATGGAATATTACTCAGCAATAAAAGGAAATAACTATTAATAGATGCAACAGCAAGGATGAATCCAAAGATAACTATGCTGAGTGAAAGTAGATGAAAAACAGAGTACATAAGTATGATTCCATCTATATAAAACTCTAGGATATGAAAACTAATTTACAGTGATAGAAAGCAGATCAGTGGAGGAAGAGCTGGGGCAGGGATAGAGTGCAAAAGAAAAGTAGGAAAGAAGTGATGGATATGTTCTATATCATTATTGTGGTGGTGATTTCACTAGTGTATTCATATGCCAAAACTCATTGAATTGTACACTTTAAATGGGTTCAGTTTATTGTACATAAATTATTATCAATAAAGTTGTTTTTTTAAAAGTGCTGTCTTTGGTATTAGATAGACCAAGATTCTAATCCCAACTCTGCTACTTATCAGTTGTGTGACCATGAACAAGACACTTGACCTCTCTGAATCTGTTTCCTCATATGCAAAATTCAATTAATAATACATCATAGAACTGTTATGAAGAGTAGATGAAATCACTTACATGAAGCACCTAGCATAGTATCTGGCACATTTTAAGTATTAAATAAATAGAAGGGGTAGATAAAGAAAGCACTGAATGGAAGCAGGTGTGACTCAAGCTATTGAGCTCCACACATGGAAGGTCCTAGGTTCGGTTCCCGGTGCCTCCTGGAGAAGATGAGCAAGACAGTGAGCTGGTGTGACAGGCAGGCGCAGTGAACTGATGCAGCAAGATGATGCAACAAGGAGACACAAAGGGGAAAGACAACGAGAAACACAACAAAGCAGGGAGCTGATGTGGCTCAAGTGATTGAGCACCTCCCTCCCACATGGGAGGTCCCAAATTCAGTTCCCGTTGCCTCCTAAAGAGAAGACAAGCAGACACAAAGAGCAGACAGTGAGCGCAAACAACGGGGAGGGGGGGGAGCAGAATAAATAAATAAAATAAATCTTTTAAAAAACAGAGATAGGAAATAAAAGATAAAAAATAAGAAAATTAAAAATCAATCCAACATTAAAAAAAAAAAAAGAATGCAATGAAGACAAACTTTAAGAACCAGTTTTGCCAGGGATAGACCCTGGAAGTCCCTGTATCCCACTGCCACACAGAGCAATGAGATCCCTGACTTTTGTACCTCTTATGGCCAACCTCTATGGGCCCTGTGTTTTCCTCTCTCCCAGAGCTTTTCATACTGCATAGTAAGTGTTAGCTTACTTTGCTAATAGCCATCAGCATTTATATTCTCCTAATCTACCATGCTTCAAAGATTACCTGGTTTTAAAAAGGTTAGTTTTCATCACCATTCAACTCCTTAGGTGCCCACTGGCCTCATGTTAGCCAGAGCCCCCACTATAACACTTTACCCAAGCTGGCCTTCTCTAAGCGGCAACCCTTGTTACTTTGTTCTTCCTAGTGAAAACTTGTCCATCCTATAACCCATTACTTCAGAGCCTGCTAGCCAACAGAAGTAGATTCAGTAAAGTAATGACTGATATAGTGGTATAATTCCTTCTCTTCCCAGGTAACATATTTCCAATCTAACAGGGACTTAAACCAAATTAAAGGCTTGTGATAAGGATTTCAGGCCCATGGCAGTCTGAGGAGGAGCTAATTTCCTGTGTTCCTTGGGTCACACTAATTTTGGCTAAATGATGGGCTCAGGGCTGGCCTTCCATTCCTTCTGACTATTCTTCACCATGCTTTATGATCTACAGTCACAGAATCCCAACATTTCAGCACAGTCTTGGTAAGATCATCCCTACCAGTGATTCTCAAAGTATGTCCTTAGAACAGCCACATCAGTATCTCCTGGGAACTTATTGGAAAAGCAAATTCTTGGTCTCTGTCTTCTGAATCAGAAACTCTGATGAATGGACCTAGCAATCTCTACTTTAATAAGTCCTCCAGGTGATTCTGTTTTGTATGTGAAAGTTTGAGAATCACTGCTCTAGCCCAACATTTCCATTTTACAGATGAGAACACCGAGTGAGACCCAGGTGTCCAAGTTCACCAAGTTGATAGATGATAGAACCAGTAGTTTGGCTCTCAATTTCTTCTTCTATAGGAAAGAGCTTAAAATGTTATTAAGCATTCCCATAAAGTCAGGCTGGTTACCAAACATGTGGAATGAATCAAATACAGCCACATGCATTTCAAAGGCCAACTAGAGACTCTTCCTGTTTTTAGCATTAATTTTGCCCCCCTTGATATCACAGTTGCTGGATAACAATCACCATAGACAAACATTTGTGGTGCTTGGCTCTTCTAACTTGCTGCAAAGCAGTCGGCCGGAAGCAACACGTAAAGCATAAGACACAGACATGCCTGATCTTTTCACAAACAGCAAACAGAGAGCCACTGAAAACTGGCTTCCCTGGGGTTCTGCAAGAAGCAGCTAGCACATCTGGCAAGGTTGGTCAGCCACACCTCACTACCTTGGAGAACAGGGTAACAGAATAGACATATTTTTTAAAAGGATCCCAATCAGTGGAGCAGCTGGAGACACACTCAAGCAGCACTTGGCTGGGTGGGCTTCTCACTTTCTTAGATCATATTGAACCTAATTTGTGCATGGAGAAGGCAAGGGTCCAGAAACCATTTACGTGATGTCTGATGTCTTCAGCACTCCAGTACTACCTCCACTGCCACCACAATCCAGGGAAATAATAGAGAGAGCACATGGGATGGTATCTGAGCCACAGTCGTGGATTTGAAATAATTATAAATTAGAGTGCCCAGTTCAGCACCATCAAGGCAAAAGAAATTACTCAGAATAAAATTAGCAGAGAAGTCATAAAACCTTTCAATCCAAAAATTATCACTGGAGGACTAAACTGCTTTTCAGATATCTGTAAGTTCAAAGTTGGGGAAATGAGGAAGGGGGACTCTTCACTTTCTTTCCCTTGCCATAAGATCTTCCCTTTGCTCCAGTTTCATAAATCTATGATTCTACAACTGTCTCTTACACCTTGCTTTCTTCTTCTTCCAGCCTTTCTCCCCCTACCCAACCCTTGTTTCTTCTCTTAGATTCACTCTCCCCTGGGTGGAGAACTCATCTTTTGCTAGGCCCAGACAAGCATCCCTGATAGTCAGGTGGGGTCTGCAGGCTGCATCTCTCTCACACAGCAGACTAGGGATGAAGTGGAAGTAGAGGCCAGCACCATTTCGTCCCAGACCATATAGCTGCCAGGTTATTGGGAATCACTCAGCCTAACTTAGCAGGAAGTCCTCCTATGTGGCACAGACAGCTGAGCTACTGGTCTCTCCATGTCCACCTTGGCCCTGAAGGCCCTGGCAGCTTCTGTCTCCTATAAACCCAGATCCACATGCTGCTAACATTGGACCTAGGCTGGGTCCTGTTCTGACAGAACTACTAGACAGACCAGTGTGCAAATGGGCATTGTCACCATCTCTGCCCTGCACCCCCAGAACTGCACTCCTGTCATACTTTCCATTGGCACAGAGCCCCACAGACGCCATGAATCTCAGCCAGGGCATGGATTAAATCTGCTACTTTCCTGTCTAGACTTGGTTTTTGGACTGTCAGCCCTCCCCAAAAGGAGCTGGATTTTATGCCATTTTCCCTTCCTCCTAATCTAGGTTGTATTCCTCATATCCCCATCCCTGGCTCTTAGCATGTCATTGTGTCTCTGTCAACACCCTGCTGGGACTGAAATATAACTCCCTTCTCCCCACCTCCTTTTCCTTTTCTCATTCTTCCCACTTTTTTCATCCCCCACTTCTTTTATTTTCATCCCTGTTCTCTAGGTACTTCTTCCTCCTCCCTTCAGTATCTTCCCTTTCCTTTTCTGAATCCCTTTGCCCCACCATGATTATGACACATTTAGTGTTTTAGATTAATGAGAAAAAACAATCATTCTGTGAACAGGATCCAGTGACTGGAGTGTCTTCTTATGAACTTGATCATTTTACACCAGCAATTGTCAAAGAAGATGGATTAATCAAGGTTGATTTGAACCTGCTGCCCCTGTCAGTGTCTCTGAAGCTGATTTCCACTGCAACAATATTCCATTTTAACTGAGGCTGTCAGGGATGATGATGCTAAGACAGTCAAGCACTCTTTGCTTCCCTCCAGCCACCAAAAAGCAATTTTCACTAATGCTAGTGAGGATTACATTAAAAATGTGTAAAAGAAAGACATGACCTCATTTTTTGTCACCTAGTGCTCAGCAGAGCTGTAAAGATGCTCCCTTCTCACCAGTGCTAGCTACCAAGGCTGACCTGAACTGTTAAAAGTTCAGCAGGTTGGGCAGAAAAGAGGCCATTCACTTTGGATTGCCATAATCCGTTATCAAAGTTGACTCATAACCTTCATTGTTTCCATATCTCCAAAACCACTGTTTATTCTTCTTGGAATTCAATATAAATCCCTCCCCCATTTTAGGTCATTGGAAGGGGGATGGCTAGTCCAAATTGATGTAAAGTTTAAATTGGTGATTATCGACTGGTTCTGATAAATTTGGGGGTGTGGAGTATGGATAGTGACAACTGAATTTGAAAAGGCTGCCCAGATGAATTATTTGATATTTCAAAACTATCCAGCCTTCTAGTACTATACCTTGCCTTTTTAATTTAAGGCACAGAGTGTAGCTTTAAGTGACCTTTGCCAAATCATTGTCAGGTAGAAGTCCTTATGAGACAGTCTAAGAAGAAATAATAAAGCAAAGATCCTTTAATCACATACACACTTTTAAAAACCACAAAACATTTCACTTGCAGATTACACTCTTAAGTAAAACAATTAGCCTTGGCAATAGAAATATCAACAGAACCATAATGTACTGATTTGCTACTAGAACTTCTATGTGACTTTGCATTCTTAGACAGGAATGCCTAAAAATGACATTCCACATGCTTCTAGTAAAAGAGACCATATGGGCACATTTTGTTTTTAGTAGAAAATTTTTCTCTGCCTTTTCAAACAACCACTTAAGCCCCAAGAAAACCTTCATCAAATCAGATCCCCATTTGCTTACTGTTTTCTCTATTTAAAACTGTCAGAGGCAACCTGACCTCTTGTCCTTGGTTCTGGTAATTTAACTTACCCAAAAGATTATGTGCAGTGCACATCTGGGGCTTTTCTGGCTAGGGAAGGCAAATCCCCAAATATTGATTTTGACACCTGGTTTGGGGAAGGTAGGCCCACAGCTTCATTGCGAATTGTCTGTATATTCTTTAATCTTCCTTTATTCATTCATTCACTCAAATATTTATAGAATGCCTACTATGTACCAGTCTACTGGCTAGGACCTAATGGGAGTACAGCAGTGAGTAAAACAGTCACAAAGTCTTCCCTCAAAGAGGTTACAATCCTGTTCTCCTGAGTCATACTGTTTTGTTTTCCTTCTCTAAGTCACTTACCTGAACCAGATATTTCTACCCTGTTTCTTTTTTTTTTTTTTTTTTTTTTTTTTTACCGGGAGGTCCCGGGGATCGAACCCGGGTCCCTCCATATGGGAGACGGACGCCCAACCAGTTGAGCCACATCCGACCCCCATCTACCCTGTTTCTTATACCAACAGTGAGCATTGAATCAGTCCACAGGGCTCTCCTTCCTTAACCCCATCCCTGCGATCCAATGCCTAACCAGAAAGATCTTGATAGGGAAACCAAGAGGCCTCTAGAGAGTTTATCATCACCCCTTGGTCTGATCCTGTCTTTTATCCAATTATGATCTATTTATACCCAGATTCCTAAAACCCACATAACAGGAATCTAATGACCAAGTCTGTGACTGTTGCTTACTGTCCATTGTGTTCCCTGGCATTGCCCAGAAAAACACTGGGCTTGTATGGAGCTTTGTATATTCAAATTAGTAATATGGTCATATCACCCTGAAATCAACATCTCAGACTTCTGGGTGGAATAAAGATATAAACATCATTCAAAACGTGTATCAGGATTAACAAGGGCAAGATGGCGTTGGTGTAGGAGGGCGCACACTGCAAGCTCCCAGAGCAAGGCGGATTGGGGACGGGGTCCTGCCCGGGGGTCTGTGCTGTGCACGCGTGGAGTGAGAAGCTTGGGACATCTATCTGCGCGGATCGGCGGCATGGACCAAACGGTGGAGATTCGTGAGTTTTGAGGCTTCCGGTGGAGGTTGGCACAGGCGGCTGAGCCCCGTGGTTACGGGGGAAAAAAAATAAAACGGCCATTTGGAGCTGCGGGCGGGGCGAAAAAGTTTTATTTTCTGGGGATCTGGCTGCCTGGCGCCCCTTGGACCTTGTGTGAACAGAGCAAACGAGCTAGTCAGCACCCGGTGAACCCGAGGGGGGATTTTGGTCGGGGAACGCAGCTGATTTCCCTAGCCACCCAGGGATAAGACCCGGGCTGCTGCGGAGCCAGGAGGAAGGGACACTTCCCAAAAAAGGGAGGGTTCGGTTGGAAGACAGGGAAGGGTATTTTATATTTTTAGACATCGATCTGGCTGCCTGCACCGCCCCATAGCTTTGGGGAGCAGATAAGCCGACCTGAAGCAGCACCAGGCTGAGAGCAGACGCGAATCAGCACTCAAACTGATTTACTGAGCAGCCCAGTGACGCTGGAGCTCGGCGCCAGAAGGGGTGGAATCCGCCATCTTTAGCACTCCTCACTGACTAACATCAGAGCTTCAGCTAACCTGGGGAGTCCGGAAAGTGGGACGTGCTTGATTAATTTCCGCAGGCCCAGCTAGGGTCCCTTCCGTAAGGGGGTTGGTCTAGAAGAGGAATTATTTTGGGTCCTGCATTTGGATAAAAAAAAAAAAAAGTGAGGTCACCTCAACAATTGAAAAATAAATTCTTTTTAATTTAGTTTAATAGCTAAAAGCTGCTTCAGGACCTGCATATAGAACCCTGTGGAGAAATTCATTGATAAACACAAGTAGGCAGGAAGGATCCACGTGGACCCTAGGGGAAACATTGACCCCCCGTAGCTCTGTTTGACTGCTTGCCTGTGTGGATCTTTGGTTTCTCTCTGTTACTTTCGGTCTATTGCTATTATTCCCATTTTCCTCCCCCCTTCCTTTTTCCTTCTATTTTTTTTTTTTTAAATAGGTGCTGCCAGCTGGTCGCTTATTTGCTGGGCTTCTTATTCAGTAATTTCCCACTCGCTGTATATATTGATTCTGTATTACAAACTATCGCTTATACTTCCTGCATGTTTCTGCCTTCTGTTTTCTGTTGTGGCTCTTAGAGACAACATTTTTTCATAGGCCCACAACTTAAGGGTGTCAATTTCTATCCCATCTATTTTGTTTTCTTCTTCTTTTTTCTTTTTTTTTTTTATTAGTATTAACTTTTTCCTTTCAGACCTTTCTCTACTATTTCTCTACCTCCTCATAATTCTAGCCTTCTAAATCACTATATATATATATTCCTCCATTTGTTTTCCCAGTCCATTATAGGAACTTCATATTTTTTCCTAGTACTCTACACTACCTACACAAGTTAAATATTCATCTCATTAAGTCTCATTTTGCCCCACTTCTAACTTTTATCAATATTTCTATTATCCTTCTGCCTTCCTTACATCTTTTGATTCCTCTGGCCCTAACCTTTGGCCTTCAAGGGAACATAGAAAGAAGTAAGGAAATAAAATAAGAAGAAAAACTGCCAAAGAGAAAACTTA
>JAKSZT010053809.1:4289080-4357579 GCA_026826555.1 Tolypeutes matacus
TATATATATATATATATATATATATATATATATAAATAACATTTTTGTAAGCAAATACACATATATGCATATATATTTATATATCATTTTGCAAATGTTTGTATGTATTGTGAGAATTTTGATTTTTACCCATAATAAAAAATAAATAAATAAAAAAAAATTTAAAAAAAAAAAAAAAGAAAGATAGGGAACTGTTTTCAGTTCCCATTATGTTTCTTTCCCACATTCTAGCTAGACCAGGAACTGCGCTCAGTTCCAGGCATGCGTTTTTGCCTCATGGGTTCATCTGAAGTTCATTTAGCTGTCTGTTTCTTCCTTCA
Organism: Tolypeutes matacus; assembly: GCA_026826555.1. Classification (NCBI taxonomy): domain Eukaryota; kingdom Metazoa; phylum Chordata; class Mammalia; order Cingulata; family Chlamyphoridae; genus Tolypeutes; species Tolypeutes matacus. Next base: position 4,289,401 of record JAKSZT010053809.1, read on the forward strand.
CCCCTTTCCATTATTCTTTGTTTCTTTATTTTACATCACAGCACTTATCACTATTGAATATACTCAATATATTACTTATTTTTCTTATTGTCTGTCTCCCCACCCTCACCAGAATGTAACGCAGGCATATGACTATGTATTGTTTACAGCTACACGTCCAGCATCTAAATAAGGGACTGGCACATTATAGGCGTGGGATAAATATTTATTGAATGGATGAAAGCACTCAGCCTGGTGTAGGGCACAGAAAAGTTGCTTAATATATGCCAGATTCCCTTCCATTCTGTGGCTGCCTTTCTCCCTTTTTTTCAACTTGCCTATAAATCACCATCCCTTCAGCCCTACTTGCCCTCCCATGCTAAAGCCAGAAGAAGGTGTTGGTCTGCAAGGCTTCTCGGGATGGCCACTGTGGTGGTTTGAAGCTGTATATGCCCAGAAAAACATGTTCTTAAATCTAACCCATTCCTGTGGGTATAAACCCACTGTAAGCAGGATCTTTTGATAAGGCTACTTCAGTTAAGTTGTGACCCACTTCATTCAGGATGGGTCTTAATCCTATTACTGGAGTCTTTTTATAAATGGAATGGAGAGAGAGGAGAGAGAGAGAGAGAGAGAGAGAGAGAGAGAGAGAGAGAGAGAGAGAGAGAGAGAGAACCACAGAAGCAAGAACCTGAAAGCAATGAAACCCGGAAGAGAAGGGAGAGGCCAGAAGATGCCCATGTACCTTGCCATGTGACACAGGAGCCAAGGATCACCAGCACCCGGTCTTTGGGAAGAAAGCATTCCCTTGATGTTGCCTTGATTTGGATATTTTCCTGGCCTCAAACTGTAAGCTAATAAACTCCTATTGTTAAAACCAACTCTTTTCATGGTATCTGCTCTGAGCAGCCTAGGAAACTAAAATAGATTTTGGCACTATGAGTGGGGTGCTGTTTTTATTGCAAATATAAAATATGTGGAAATGGTTTTAGAATTGGGCAATGGGTAGAGGCTGGAAGAATTGTAAGATGTTTGATAGAAAAAACTTAGATTGCTTTGAAGAGACTGTTGGTAGAAATATGGATGCTAAATGTACTTCTGATGAGGCTTTAGAAGAAAATCATGAATGTGTTTTGGAAACTGGAGGAAAGGTGATCCTTGTTTTAAAGTGGCAGAGCACTTGGTAGAGTTGAGTTCTGATGTTGGATGAAAGGCAGAATGTGAGAGTGATGAAGTTGGATATTTACCTGAGGAGATTTCCTATTTAAATGTGGAGAGTGAAGCCTGGTTTCTCCTTGCAGCTTATAGTAAAATATGAAAAGAAAGGGATAAGCTGAGAACTGAACTCCTGGGTACAAAGAAACCAGAAATTGTTGGTTTGGAAAATTCCAAGTTTCTGGAAAGCAAGTTCCCAGAGAATAGTGCTCCATGTGAGGGTTTAACTGAACATGAATTCAGCCACCCATTTCAGTGCAAGTCAGGATTGGAAATGCAGTTATCCATGAAGGATTTACAGAAAGTTCGATTGTCTTATGGCTTGGACTCCTGTGTGCTACATACAAAATCAATGAGTATTTTGCAGATCTGTATGAAAGGAACCACTGCCAGCCTGGATGAAAAGGGACAGAAAAGGGAAAGATTGAAAGAAAAATGACTTCAAAGGCAGAACCATGAAAGCTGAGGTCTGGACTGAAGACATTTTCACAGGTCAAGAAAGTGGGTCCACCCATGTGTGTGGAAGGGTGAATATGTCCCAGTAATTGGAGAGAGTGGGCCTTGTGTCCTGTTTTTTAGGAAGAGTCCTTCTACCCCAAGCTTCAGAGAGGGTGAAGCATAATTCCCAGGGATTGTGGAGAGTCTGGTCACCACAATGCTTGATGAGGGTGGACCCTTCACTCCAGTGTTTTGGGAGAGCATGGCCATTTCCCAAGCACTTGGAAGGGTTGGAGCTCCTGCTCCATCAGGCTCGGAGGACAAAACATCGTTTCATAGATGACTCTCATACCTTGAAATCTAATGGATTATGCCCTGCATGGTTTTGGAATTGTTTGCGACCCATGGCGCCTGTTTTTCCTTCCATTTTCTTGAAATGTTTATCCTATGCCTGTCTCTCCATTGTATATTGGAAGCAGATAACTTATTCTCTAGGTTTCACAGATCCAAAGACAGAGGGGAATTGTACCCCAGGATAGACCACACTTATAACCGATTTTTTAAAAATAATTTTAAGAAAGATTTATTTTAATTATTTATCTCTCCCCACCCCCTCGTTGTTTGCACTTACTGTATCTGTTCATCTTCTTAGTTTCTTTAGGAGGTACCGAGAAGGGAGGCGACTAATTGCTTAAGCCACCGCTGTTCCCTGCTTTGTTGTGTCTCTCATTATGTTTTTCCTCTTGTGTCTCTTGTAGTGTCATCTTGTCACGTCAGCTTGCCGCGCCTGCCCATCACACCAGCTCGCTGTCCTGCTCATCCTCTTTAGGAGGCACCCAGAACCTCTGCTCCCAGCTTTGTTGTGTCTTTTGTTATGTTTTTCTTTTTGTGTCTCTTGTGTCATCTTGTTGTGTCAGCTTGCCACGCCTACCTGTCATGTCAGCTTGCTGTTTTCTTTAGGAGGCACCAGGAACTGAAGCACGGACCTCCCGTGTAGTAGGTGGGAGCCCAATCACTTGAGCCACATCTGCTTCCCCCTATAACTGTTTTTTTTTTTTTTTTTTCTTTTTTTTTTTTATTATGGGTAAAAATCAAAATTCTCACAATACATACAAACATTTGCAGAATGATATATAAATATATATGCATATATGTGTATTTGCTTACAAAAATGTTATTTATATATATATATACATATATTTTAAGAGGTGCTTAGATTACCCAAAAACGGAACCCACTGGTTTTGATGAGACTTTGTACTTAGTATTTTTACTGAAATGACTTAAGGTTTTCAGAGTATTGTGATAGAATGAATGTATTTTGCATATAGAAAGAATACATCTTTTTGGGGTCCAGAGGGTGGAATGTGGTGGTTTGAAGCTGTATGTACCCCAGAAAAACATGTTCTTAAATCGAATCCATTCTTGCAGGTATAAGCCCATTGTAAGTAGGACCTTTTGATGAGGCTACTTCAGTTAGGGTGTGACCCACCTCATTCAGGAAGGGTCTTAATCCTATTAACTGGAGTCCTTTACAAGAGAAGGAAATTCAGGCAAAGAGAGGGAAAGCCACAGAAGCATGAAGCTGAAAGTCAATGGAACTCAGAAGACCAGGGAGAGGCCAGGAGAAGCTGCCATGTGCATTGCTGTATGGTGAAGGAACCAAGGATCACTGGCAGCTGGTCTTCAGGAAAAAAGCAGCACCCTGATGATGCCTTTATTTGATAATTTTCCTGGCCTCAAACTGTAGACTAGTAAATTCCCCTTGTTTAAGCCAACCCATTTCATGGTATCTGCTTTGGGCATCCTAGCAAACTAAAACAGCTACTCCTTCTTAGGCAGTTCTTTTCTTTCTCCTCCAGCTATGCAGTACTTGAGCTACAACCCACCCTTGCTCTTCAGTCCCACTCTCATCCCTGTTTTCCATATCAGCACTCCTGAACTCCTGGTATGTGTTGCTAGTGCACATCCAGGAGCCTACGCTCCCTTATCTCCTTTCCCTTTCTTTCCATGTGGTCCACAGTGGAATGCCAGTGGGGATGGGAATTACTACCTTCTGAATCTGAAAAAGAGCATACAGGAAATGAGAAAAGGGGGCTCTTCTTTCTATAGTAACAGTAAAGAAGCTAATCATAAAAGTTCCCATTTATTGAGTGCTGGACATGTGCTAAACACTTTACACATATTCTTTCAAGTAATCCTCACAGTAACACTAAAGGGGAAAGTATTGTTATTGTTGTCATTTGATAGATAAGGAAAATAAATCTCATAGTGGTTAACTCTAAAGCTCATGGTAAAGATCCTAGGCACTCAAGGCAAAATATATGGAAGACTAGAGGTGAGGTGTTCAACGAACACAGGGATGCACAGCTCCCAACCTCTCTATAGACTTCCTGCTTCCTTTCTGAAATTTTGAACAGTTTGGTGGGCATTTGGCAGAGCTACCTTGTAGTAGACTCTCTTTAATGCATAGGTCTTGTCTGCATATCTGGTCCAAACTGTGAACTGAAAGCATTCATTGGGGACAATGCCAATACATAATTACTCTTTGTGTTCTTCATAACTGTTAGAGTGCATTGCACACAGCAGGCCCATAGAAAACAACAAAGATGACAATAGCAACAGCAACAGGCTTTGGAATCACAGACCTAGGTTTGAATTTTGGCTCTGCTTCTTTGTGACCTTGAGCAATTTCCTCCACCACCCTGAGTCTGTTTCTGCATCTGTGAAATGAGCATGACACAAGGTACTTATTTCAGAGTTTTGTTGTAATTTAGATAAATTAATCCAAATGAATGAGTGCCTGGCATATAATAAAAATCCAATAAATGTTAACTATTTATTGTTATTATTATTTCTACTGACCCTGTGTGCTAGGTGCTTTAATATTCGCTTTTTAAGATAATCTTTATCATACCCATACATAATATATGTAGTGGCCATTTTATACATGAGGAAATAGGCTCATAAAGATTAAAGTGACATGCAAAATAAGTGGCAGAGTGGAGTATTAAGTCCTCTGTGCTATTTACCCTATGTGATGCATTGAATAGTTTCATCTTTTCTGAAGAAGTAGAATGGTGAGTTTGATGGTTAAGTTCATGTGCCCACTTGGCTAGATTATGATGTCCAGTTATTTGGTCAAGCAAGCATTGGCCTGATTGTTCCTGTGAGAGTATCTTAGATTTGCATCTAAAATCATTTGCATCTAAGGCTGATTACATCTACAATTAACAAAGGAGCTTGCCCTCACAATGAGGCCAGTCTCCTCATCTAATCAGTTGGAGGTCTTAAAAGCCAGAAGTGAGAGTTTCAGAAGTCAGAAAGAATTTCTGCCTCTACTTCAGCCATCTAACTTCTCCTGGGGAATTACACTTCACCTTCATTGGAGTTTCCAGCTTGTGGCCTGCCCTGAAGAGTTCATATTTGCCAATCCCCAGTGGTCACATGAGCTAATTCTCTCTCTCTCTCTCTCTCTCTCTCTCTCTCTCTCTCTCTCTCCACACACACACACACACACACAACTCTGTTTGTCTGTAGAACCCTGACTAATACAGATTCTGGAACCGAGAGTGGTTGCTGAGAAACAGAATCTTAAGGATAAGATTTCTGAGATGGTTCTGAGGTTTTGGAATTGGTTTTCTAATCTAATTAGATTTAAAGGCACTAATGATTCTATTTCCCACTTGTTCTATCTCCTCTCTAATGCCATATCTAAAAAATTGCTCGATGGCTTTTTCGGGACTTGGGAATTGTCCTGAGTGGCATTACAACGACAGATATAGGCCATTTTACATCAGCATATAACATGCAGAACTGTGTGGGAGAGAGTGTGGTCTACAATGTGAACTATGGTCCATGCTTAGTGGCAAAGCCCCAGGATGTGTATATCCATTGCAGGTGATGTGCCACACTAATGAAAGATGTTTATGTGGGAGGTTATGGGAGGTGTGGGAGGTGGGGAACATGGGAATCCCTGTAATTTTTGTGTAACATTTATGTAATCTAAGCATCTTTTAAAATACAAAAAAATAAAAAAATAAATTAATAAAAAAAAAAAAAAAGAAAAAAGAAAAGCTACTGGGAGCAATATACCAGAAAAAAAAAATTGCTCGATGGAGAGTCATAGCCACCAAGTAATGGAGGATCTTACTTCCTCAGAAACCTGGCCTGGGGAATTGGAGTGAGGGAGTTGCTGAAGGGAAGAGGGTGGGAGCTGATTTTCTGAGTAGCTGAGGCTGAGAACAGTGTGTCAAGGGAGTGCCAAAGCAGAAACACAAATGCAGGCAACTGGACTGAGGCCTGGAAAATGACAGCTTTTAGGCATGTTATAGGAAACCCTGCCCCAGTAGCTGCAGTGGGGCCAGGCTCCTAGCAGCTGGGGAGGCTTTTGCACTCACTACAGCAGGCAGCTTGGTCTCTGATATCCAAAGTTTGCTTCCTTTCCTCCTGGGACTTTTGCAGAACCACAAAAAAAATCAAAGATCAAATAACCCAGTTCAAGGCCAAATAGATTATCTCTTCTTAAAAGAGTTGAGGGAGACTTGATTTGCAAAAGAGCTATTTGCCACCCCTCCCTAATTTGGGGGCCTTGTGCTAGAAGAGAGCTCTTTCCCTTCTCTCAGGATTTGAGCCAGCTGTGATAGATGTTTTAATAAAAGACACGCATGCCCTTTGTCCCATTCCTCTGAACTCACTGTGAAGTTCCTTTGAACTTATCAAGCAACTCCAGGAAGTAAAAGAAAATCAAAGGGCACAAGAGAATCATGGTTTTAGCTTCTTTAAAACCTAGTCTGAGTGTGCTGTCAAGAGGAAGGAAGCAGCTTCCTTGTCCAGGGCACCACACAAAGGTCCCTTGAGTGGGCCATTGCACCTGAAGTAGCTGGGGAAGGGAGAGGTGGACCTTGTAACCTGCAGATTATTGGGTCCTGTCTCAGTCCCTCCAAATCAGAATCTCTGGGGGTGGGTCCCAGCAGTTAGCATTTCATACAAGATCCCCAGGTGATTCTAAATGTACAAGAAAGTTTGAAGACAACTGGGTTAAAGCATGGGCTTTAGAGAGTTCCAATCTTGCTTCTACCATTTACTAACTGTGTGATCTTGGGCAAACTATTTAACCTCTCTGAGCTTTAGTTTTTTCTTTATAGAATAGAATAATAATAGCCACAAGGAAGGACTAAATGAGATAATATGTAGTGTGCTTAGTTAAAAAAATGGTAGTTGTCATTAAAATTTTTGACCCCCCCCGCCATAATGTACTTTTTCTGCCCCATCCTTAAATTATTTTTTTTGAAATGATTTCTAAGTTACAGAACAGTTGCAAAAATAATACAAAACCCTTACAGGGAACTTCAACATTACCCCCTCCCCTCCCCAGGTACTCAGATGCACCAACTTTTTTTCTTAGAGCAGTTGGAGGTTTATAGAAAAATCATGCTGGGAGCACAGAGCTCCCATATACCCCCTCTCCCCAACAGTTTTCCCTATTTTTAATATTTTCCATTAGTGTGATACCATTCTTAAAACTGATGTAACAATATTATTATAATTATACTATTAACTAAAGCCCATAGTTTTTCTTTGTGCTGTACAGTTCTATTGTTACTTTTTTCCTGGTAACTTACATACAACCTAAAATTTCCTCTTTTATCCACTTTCAAATACACAATTAAATGATATTAATTACATTCAGAAAGCTGTGTCTCCATCACCTTCATCCATTGCCCAAACTTTTCCATCCCAAACAGAAACTCTGCACCAATTAAACAATAATGCCCATTCCCCACTCTCACCTGGCCCCTGGTAATCTGTATTCTAGTTTCTGACTTTATGAAGTTGCATATTCTGCTTATTTCTTATAAGTGAGAGCACACAATGTTTGTCCTTTTCTGTCTAGCTTATTTCAATCAACATGATGTCTTCAAGGTTCATCCATATGTATCACATGTATCAGAACTTCATTACTTTTTAAGGTCAAATAATATTCCATTGTATGTATATAGCACATTATGTTTATTCACTCATCTGTTGATAGACCCTTGGGTTGCTTCCACTGCTTAGTAATTGTGCATAATGCTGCTATGAACCTTGGTGTGCAAATATCTGTTCAAGTCCCTACTTTCAATTCTTTTGGGTATATACCTAGAAGTGAGATTGCTGGATCATATGGTAATTCTATATTTAACTTGCTAAGGAACTGCCAAATTGCCTTCCACAGCAGCTGCACCATTTTACATTCTCACCAACAATGAATGAATTTTCTATTTCTCCACATCCTCTCCAACACTTGTAATTTTCCATTTTTTAAATAGTTGCCATTCTGTTGGTGGAAAATGGTATCTCATTGTGGTTTTGATTTGCATTTCCTTGATGTCTAATTACTTTGAGCATCTTTTCATGTGTTTATTAGCCATTTGTATATCTTCTTTGGAGAGATGTCTGTTCAAGTTTTTGCCCATTATTTAATTGGGTTATTTGTCTTTTTGTTGTTGCATTGTAGGATTTCTCTATATGTTCCGGATATTAAACCTTTTTCAGTTTCATGGTTTGTAAATATTTTCTCCCATTTTATAGGTTGTCTTTTTACGTTCATGATGAAGTTCTTTGATGTATAAAAGTTTTTAATTTTGGTGAGATCTCATTTATCTTTTCTTTCTTTTGTTGCTCATGCTTTTGGTTTAAAGTCTAAGAAACCATCACCTAACACAAGGTCCTGAAGATGCTTCCCTTTGTTTTCTTCTAGGAGTTTTATAGATCTAGTTCTTATATTTAGATCTTTGATCCATTTTGAATTAATTTTGTATATGGTTTTCCCAGCACCATTTGTTGAAGAGACTATTCTTTTCCCACAGAGTAAATTTGGCACCCTTGTCACAGTCTATTGGCCATAAGTATGAGGGTTTATTCCTGAACTCTCCATTCTATTCCATCCATCTGTATTGGTCCTTGTTCTGCCTCCCCTTTTAAGTAGGAAACAGACTTATTTTTCTCCACATGATGTTCCCCTTCTTTCCTTTCACTAGCAGCATTTGGTACCTCTAAACATTTGTTTAATAACTATGCTTATTATTTTTTAAAAGATTTATTTATTTATCCCCCCCCCCCGGTTATTTTACTGTGTCTGCTTGTCTTCTCTTTAGGTGGCACTGGGAACTGATCTTGGGACCTTCCAGAGTGGAGAGAGGCTGCTCAATCTCTTGCACCACCTCAGCTCCCTGGTCTGGTGCATCACTTGTTGTCTCTCCTCTGTGTCTCTTTTTGTTGCGTCATCTTGCCATGCCAGCTCTTCTCAAGGGCCAGCACTCCTGCGCAGGCCAGCACGCCTGCACGGGTCAGCATTCCATGCTGGCCAGCACTCCATGTGGGCCAGCTGGTCTTTCACCAGGAGGCCCCGGGTATGAAACCCTGGACTTCCTATATGGTGGATGGGAGCCCAATCGCTTGAGCCACATCTGTTTCCCTAATACCTTGTTTAAAACCAGGGTAAAGCAGAGGCTGTTTATAGTGGCCAACAGATGTTTACCACATGGCAGGCCTTTTTGAGAAATGCCTACCCGAACGGTGCCTCCTTTCAGGTAATCTTCTTTCTCTTTCCCACGTTTTTCCTCCTGAATTAAAACGTACACATTCAGAGTTCCATCCCTGAATGGCCCTCCTCTCTGTCAGAGCTGTGGCACTACCCTGGTTAGTTAGGCTGGCAGTTGCATAATGATAAAGATTCTGTTATCATTCTCTCATTAGTTTGGTGAATGAAGTTAATCCCTCAAGAAGAGCCCCTTACCCTGGGTGAGCTGACAAAATAGAGTTTTTGAGCTCATATGGCAGCTCCTGGACCCAAGATGACCCCATGGAGGCACAGGCACACAGGAGTCATGGCCTCTCTATCTTACCTCTTAAGTATATAATGATCAATAATGCCCTATGACTCTGACACATACGCCACTGGCTGTCCCTTTTGTTTGTTCCCCCTTGATGATTATTTGAACCTGATTTCATCCAGATTCTTTCATTCATCAAATATTTATTGCAGTAAGAGGGGTGTGAGTGGTTTTCTCTGTAGCAGGGTTGTCCTAGGATTTCTGTTTTTCAGAAGATATGAAAAGCTATTTTACTGTTTGAACCAGGAGTTCTTAATACCACCTGTACATTAAGATCACTTGAGAGCTTTTATTTTTTATTTTTTTATTTTTTTTTATTTTTTATTTTTTTTTAACGGGAGGTCCCGGGTATCGAACCCAGGTCCCTCCATATGGGAGACGGATGCCCAACCATTTGAGCCACATCCGTCCCCCACTTGAGAGCTTTTAAAAAATATTCCTGGGCCCCACTTCCAGAGAATCTGATTTAATTGGTATAGGTAGGTTTAAAAAGTACCACCCACATGATTCTAATGTGTAATCAGGACTGGGGCCCACTATTTTAAACTATGTGCATTTGTTCATTCCACAAATATTGAGTGCTTATCATGTGCCAGGCATTGTAATAGATCCTGAGAATATATTCATGTACAAAAGAGACAGACATCCCTACCATCATGAAGGTTATGCTTTAGTGGGGGAAAACAGACAATGAATAAGATAATTATGTAAAACATATATTATGTTAAATGATGATAAATACAATGGAGTCAATAAAGTAAAGAAGGCAGATAGGGAATGCCAGGTGTGGTGTGTGATGTAATTTAAGTTAGGGTGGTTAAGGAAGGTGTTGCAGTTGGGCAGTTTGATGTAGTTATGGATTCCAAAAATATAACTGGATCATGCTTGTACACTGATCTGTTAATCTGGGCATGATTAAGTTATGATTAGGGCGTTGACTGGGCCACGTCAGTAGGGCGTTGAGCCCCACCCCTTGGTGGGTGGGGAATCAAATATAAAAGGCATGGCAAGAACAGAGTTGAAGCAGTTTTTGAGAAGCAGTTTTGATGTTGGAGTTTTGATGTTGGTGAGAAGGCCCCAGGAGAAGCGAAGTGAGCCATCCGCCTGATAGTCTACAGCTGACCTTGTGGAGGAACCAGAGGAGCTAAGCCTGGAGAGAAACGCAGCCCTGGGAAGAGAGGAACCCAGGAAGCCTGAACCCTGGCAAATGTCAGCAGCTGTCTTGCTCCAACATGTGACAATGGACTTTGGTGAGGGAAGAAACTTATGCTTTATGGCCTGGTAACTGTGGACTTCTACCCCAAATAAATACCCTTTATTAAGACCAACCCATTTTTGGTATTTCACATTAGCACCCTTTTGGCTGACTAATACAGAAGGCTTTTTGGAGAAAGGGACTATTCAGGAAGACTTGAAAGAATTTGCTGGCTTGAGCCACGCAGATCTCTGGAGGAAGGGTATTCTTGGCAGAAGAACAGCCAGGGCAAAGAGCTGAGGTGATTAGTGTGCTTAGTGTGTTCTAGGAAGAGCAAGGAGGCTTGTATGGCTGGGAGAATGGTAGTGAGGGGGAGAGTTGTAAAAGATGAAGTCACAGAAGTAGTGAAGGTTGTGGTAGGGGGCGGGCAGTTTGCGCAGGGCCTCATAGGCCACTGCAAGCACTAGAACTTTTACCCTGGGGTGGAAAGACTTTGGATGGTTCTGATCAGAGGTGTGACATATCTGATTTACAAAGGATTACTCTGGCTGCTGTGGGGAGAATAGACTATAGAAGGGCAGGGATGCAAAGAGGGAGGCAATGTGCATTGGGACTTGCGGGAGTGTCCTGATTTGTCTTGGTACTCTTGTTCTTTCTTATCTTCACCCCTTGAATGGTGCTGGTTCATGACCCTGGACTTTGTGCATAAGGACAAAGGGAGAAATAAATCATATGTGAAAGTGTGCTTGTCATTTGCAGCTGTTGCTTCTCTGGATTAATAGTCAAGCAAACACACCATGAAAATTTGAATCCCTTCCTCTTGTTTCCCATATTCCTTTTCAGATCCTGACAGAGACAGTTGATTAGCTAATCCTCCTGACTTGTTCCTTAAGCATTCTTAGGAAACACATTTTTTTTTTTTAACCTGTAGTGACCTAGGTCTCTTATCCTGCTTTACATCTTGCTTTAGACCAAGAAAGAGATAAAGAGTACTGTACTGACATGAATGGAGATCTTATTATAGAGACCACAAGCAAAATAGCAGCAGGCCATAGAGATGCAATGTGTAAGTTGGTTGTTTTCCTGGAAAAAAATCAAAAGTATAAATGTAGGCTTAATGGGACCCCTTGGAGAATGAAAGTCTGGGCAATGTAACATTCTAGTTAATTGGAAGACAACCCACTCCTCACCCTTGCATGTGTGTGTATATATTTCCTTTTATGTTAGCTCTTCTTTCTGAGTGTAAAAATAATATGCTGAGAGCCTATAATGTGCCAGACACTACCCTATGCATTTGACAGGCATTGTCTTATTTCATCCCCACAACTTAATGATGCTATTGTTATCTCCATTTTATTTTTTTGTTTTAGAACATGCTGGGGCTTGAACCCTCATACATGAGAAGATGCTCCACCACGGAGCTCCACATGCTCCCCTATTATCTCCATTTTAAAGATAAGGAAACTTAGTCTCAGAGAAATTAAATAACTCACCTGAGGTGGCATGGATAGTAAATGGCCAAGCCAGTATGTCTGTGGTGCTGAGTACAGAGTCTCAGTGATCAGCGTTTTGCCCACCATACACTCTAGGGCAGGAATTCTTAATCTTTTTTGTTCCACGGACCCCCTTGCTAGTCAGGTGAAAACCAGGGACCTTGTACTAAGTCCCCACTATACTGTGTATTATTTAATAAATATATCACACCTGCACCAACACATCCCACAAGAATGTTTTTTTTTTTTAATTTCAATTCAAGCTCATGGATCCCTTATTAAGAACCCCTACTTTAGAGTATGTGACTTCTGAGCTTCAGGCAGGGCTTTATCATTATCATGCTGGCCATCTGGGGACACTGTTCAGGGCCAGGAATGGAGGCAGAGAAAGAGGCTTAGGCTGTGCAATGACTGCCCCCTGGAAAGAGGTCATTTTTTTTTTAAATTTCATTTTATTTAAGTAAGAACCTCAATATAAGCTTGTTTTCTTGTTAGGCTTTTCTAGTGGACCCCAGAAAACAATGTTTAGTTAAGTGATAACTGTTGTAATTTTGCTATATGCTAAAGCTCCTAGTTTTATATACCCAGTTTTTTTTTTGGCGCGGAGTGGGGCAAGGGGGTAGGTTGCAAGAATACTGTGGCAATCTGATATTACTTATGAATTCCAAAAGAGATATTGATTATATTTGTAAACTGGTCTGTTTCTCTGGGCGTGGGACCCTTTGATTATATTAGATTAAGCTGAGATGTCTGATTAAATTAGGTTAAGATTAGGGCTTTAATTCAACCACATCATTAGAGTGCAAATCAGCATTGAGTCTCAGCCCCTTGGACTGATAAAACAGACTCTCACATGAAAGTAGACACACAGGACAAGAACACAGAGAAATAGAGACAGCTCATTAGACATGGCAGAGGCCCTGGGAAGAGAGATGAGCCAGATAGTCTAGAGCTGACCTTGTAAAGAGACCAGAGCGGCTGAGCCTGGGAAGAAACAAGCCCTGGGGAAAGAGACAAGCCTTATGCCAGCCTACAGCTGAGATGGGAAGAAGCTGTGACCATGGAGCCTTAAGAGGAAGAAGGAAAGCTGAACCTTCACAGAAATCGCCTGCCATCTTGCTTTAACATGTGGCAAATGACTTTGGGTAAGAAAATACCTCTTATCATACCTTGAGTTGGACTCTTTAGGGCCTTGTGACTGTGAGTTTCTACCCCAAATAAATACCCTTTATAAAAGCTAACAGATTTCTGGTACTTTGCATCAGACCCCTTTGGCTGACTAATACAGATACCAACCTGAATTAGCTATAAATCTGAAACCCAGACTATTTTAAAACAATTTAGTTTAATTCTTTTTAGTCACATTTAGTAACATGACCAAATGCTAGTAACATGTCAGAGACCGATTTTAATAAATAGATAAGAAAAATCATTCAGTGATCTATGCAAATGTTTACTTTTTTGGGGAGGATAAAATTTCTCTTTGCCATTTTGTTTATCCTGCTCATTTGCTTAACAAAGCCGATTTTCACAGATAAATGCATAGTACCTTGATCTCGATCTCAGCTCTGGTCTGAATTACTGAAAAATATGAATGAGAAATTCTGTGATGGATAACTTCTGTTTGCCTCTTCAGATTGTCTCTCCACCCTTCTCTACCTTGCATATGTCTCAGGAGGCTAACCTGTAGGGATGACATCAAAGACCTCTCTTTCCTTAGCAGATCTAGGAGTGGCAACAGCATCCAAAGTAGCCCTGGAACACCTTTATGAATAGTCCATTTATTAACCTCCCCCCCTCCAAAATACCCATTTTGAATGTGCCATCTGTTGCCTGCTGGGGCCTTGACTGATACACGTTTTTTTTTTTTTTTTTTTTTTTTTTTGTAATAATGTAATAAATTTTAATATATAAATTTATTTGTTCATTCATAGGTTTATAGAGAAAGCATACAGAATTTGCATAGTTCCCATGTACACCCCCAAACAGGCAGTTTTTTTTTTTTTTTTAAATTTATTTATTTTTTATTATGGGTAAAAATCAAAATTCTCACAATACATACAAACATTTGTAAAATGATATATAAATATATATGCATATATGTGTATTTGCTTACAAAAATGTTATTTATATATATACATATATTTTAAGAGGTGCTTAGATTACCTAAAATATTACACGGAACCCACTGGGATTCCCATGTTGCCCACCTCCCACACCTCCCACCACATCCCACACAAACATCTCCCACAGTGTGGCCCACCAACCTCAATGAACTTACACATCCTGGAGCCTTGCCACCAACCATAGACCACAGTTCACACTGTAGACCACACTCTCTCCCACTCAGTTCTGAGTGGTGTGTGCTGATTTAAAATGGCCTACATCCGTTGCCACAACAGTACTCAGGGAGTACAAGTAGGAAGGTCAATGTGCTTGCATGAGAAAAAAGTCACTGCTTAAAAACCATAATAATAAAGCCTAGCTATTTTCAGATGCTATGATATTGAATGAATAAAAGATAGGTTCACAGCAACCTCGGTGCTGTTCTGCCTGAGCGAGCTGCAGCCCTCTGCTTCAACTACATCAACTTGTCTGACTCTTCCTTTGCGCCTCACACTGATAACAACAAAGGGATGTGGTGGTGTTTCAATTTTAAATACGATGGTCAGGGAAGATATCACTGAAAAAGTGACATTTGAGCACCTACTTCTTGTTTCATTCAATCTTCATAGTTACTGTACCAAGTAGATTTTGTTATCCCCATTTTCTGAATGAAGTAACTGAGTGTGGGGGGAGGGCAGATGGAGATATTGGGAGACATTCCTCTGTGGGTCTCACATGTGCTTATACTTCTTGCTGGGAATGCCAAGATTGCAAAACCCTGATCACTCTTTATCCAGGATGTTTCTCAGGTTTATGTTTGCAGCAAACAATATACCTCTCAAGGATGAGGTAATGTCTCCCTCTGGGACAAAGAGTTGCTTGCTACAAAATGGTTGTTTCCTCAAGCTCAGTTGTGATATAAACCAGCTGCATGTGCAGCATGCATCTGGATACCTTTGTGTTTCCACTGTGGAACTTGGGGGCAAGGAGAACTGATGCAAACGTGCTGGTGCTCATGCTGCTTGCTATTCTGTGAGTAATACAGTCCTTTGAATCTGACCAAGGAGTCTTGTATCTTCTTCCATCATCCATGAAGCAGTAACAGGCTGTTTTCCACTTTAAGTTGGGTAAAATCAAATCCCAAACCAACAGGAGATACAACCTATTGAGACCCTGTGATGTTTCATACACACTTTTAGGCACTGGGAAGATAGCAGTGAACAAAACAGACAAAAGCCCTCTCTCTTGGTGTACACCCAATGAGGATAGATAGACAAGGATATAAATAAACAAGATGACTAGAGATTGTAATCAGCATTATGAAGGAAATAAGCAGGGGTAAAATAGACCCTCATCTGTAAAATGTAGCCACTATTAATACCCTTCTCTCAGGATTGTTATGAGTGATGGACTCATTGAAAGTCTTCAACAAATATGAACATTTGTTATTATTCCTCCTTCTTTCTCCCATTGAAATGAGGAAACAAAGTGGCCACATGATGTACTTTGTAAGGGCTAAGGGAGGAGAGAGCTCCAGGAGGCGAGAAGAGGCTCCTTGTAGTTCCTGTGAGGAGTTCCCATCCTCTCCCCCTTCCCCCAGTTTTTGCCCAGAGCTCACCATATCCAGGGCAAGCAGGTCAGAGCTGGCTTGGTAAATCCTGTCAGTATAACATGTGTGGAACTCTTACAAGACTCTGCTCCTTCCCCTCACACTTCCACTACCCAAATGCAGCTGTGGCCCCTGCTCTTGCAGCAGTGTTCCCTGTTTATCACCTCTCCAACTCTTCCCCAGCACTTGTGTCAACATGAAGATCACTGACAGACTCCACTCCAGACTAGATGAAGCAGATATTAACAAAGGATGATTGGCGTCATGCAATGGGCTGGAGTCCTATTTTTCTTTCTGAGCCATCATACAAAAAACTATTTCAAGGATCCATTTTGTGCCATCAATGCATCTGTCTCCTTCAATAACTCACCCAAACATCTCCATAATGACCCTATTTTCCTAGCAAACAAGTAGCTGGCATCCAATTGTTCTGACCCATTTACTGCTGCAGTGTGTACATGTTCAAGTGGTAGCTGGTAATCAAATATTAATTCACAATAATGATGGGACAGAACATCTCATGTCTTTATTGCAGGCTTTGATTCCATGCAGCATATTGTAAAGATCTCTCTTAGGGTTTTGAAAGAGCTCTTCTTTACAAGGCCATGTGCGCCTTGTTCTGTGATATCTGGATCCAAGGTAGTCTGCCTTGGCACAAGGTGTTTCTCTAAACTATATGTAACCTAAGTTTCCCCAGGCCTTACCAGCCTGTGGGTGTGTAGAAGGTCACACTACCAGTCATCTCCCAAATCTTACCATATCTTGCCCTTGTCTCTCCAGCAGAACTTAGCCTATAACAAAATGTCCCTTAATCATTTTAGAGAGTGCCTAGGGATATCTGCTTCTTGCCAGGGGCTGTTGCTACTGCCCTCCTGTTTATTCCTTGGTACCTGTACTAAGTAATTCTGTGTCCTCTGGGCATTGCTATCTGCTGCTATAGCTGTGGCACAGGGGCCCTTGAGATGACAAAGCTGTATTATGTATTGTTATAGATGGGGGAGGATGCCTCTTTTCCCTTTGTGATACCCTTTGTTAGAGGGACAGCCAAGCAGGTTTGCTTATGTGCTGATGTCCTACCAAGAGTTTGGGCAAAAAATTTAACCAAAAAGTTAGAGAATTCCATTCTCTTCCACCTCTCTTTTTCAAAGGACTCAGAAATGAATCCAATGTCAGCTGGCCCAGGAGATGCATCTGCATTCATATTTTCCCCTTTCTTCCCAAGATTAAGGATTTCTTACTGATCTTAGCTCCTTATGCCTTGTTTGTGTTTCCCTCAGAGAGAAGCACATAAATCAAACTTTAATATTTTGCATACTCTTCAATACACCATCACCTATGTGTTCCTTCACCCTCCTTACAACTTAAAAGAGATGGGAAAAGAAGGAGCATGCAAAGATGGGACACCTACATGGCCTTATATCTGGTTTCTACTAGTAAAAGTTCTTCAAAGGCTATATACTTACGTCAACATCAAAGGACAGAGAAAAATTTATGATGGCAATTTCTGGTCTGCAAAGGGCCAGGTGATATAGAACTTGTTCAGAAGCAAAAAAATATTTCCCATTCCCTCATAAGAGAAGTTTAAACTGAGGCAGGAGGCTATCAATAGAAAGATTGCAGAGGGTATTTCAGGATTGGATGGGGGAAGGTGATGGCTTTAGGGCCCATTATTATCCTGATGATAGGGAGGCTGTTTAGAACAGTGTGGTGATACCCAAAATGTGGTAAGCAAACCACCAGTGAGATGCTAAATGATTGTAAGTCATACCTAGATAAACATTTACAATTAACAGTTACAGCTTTATTATTACAATTTTCTTCTATATTTAGATATTGGATTTCAATATATGGTAGTGACATAAAGTTTCCTTTTAACAAAAATTTGTTTAAGTATAAAAAGAAATGTAATTAAAAATATTAAGAAAATGGTATAGATAGTGGGTGATATGGCAAAAATAATGAAGGTAGTGTTAGAGAGGCTGAAGGTTGAGAAATGATAGGGTCATAGTTGACAGCTTGAGCTTTGAAGTCCAACAGACATGGGTTCCAGTGCTGACTCTACCACTTACTAGCTGGCTGATGTTGAGCAGACATGGATGTATTTAATATAGTGCTGGGCCTTTATTACTCATTTCTAACATGTATTGAATGCTTACCACCTGCAAGGCACTGAGCTAGGGCCTCGGTATCTCATTTCATCTTTATATCACTTAAGAGAATAAGTACCATCATCACCTCCATTTTGCAGATGAAGAAATTGAGGATCAGAACAGTCAAATAGCTTGCTTGTGGCTTTGCCTCCAGGAAGCGGTAGAGTCAGCCTTTCACCCAGATCTGTCTGCCTCTGAAGCCTGAGTTCCCCTACTGCTTTGGCCACACTGCTTCAAGTGGCAGAGCCAACTCTATTCATTGGCAGAGGGAGGAGCCCCTACTGTATTTAGGAGTTGCCACGAGGCTCTTTTATCTCCTCTGATAACCTCTGTGCATGAAATCCCTACCTTTGAGTGCCCCTTTGGATAATGGATAATAATAAGGCTGGCTGGGAAATATTTTTCTCCTCACTCAATTATTTCTTTCTCCAACTCACCACAGGAGGTGAGGATCTTTTGTAAGACAGGCTAAATAATAACAGCTACAAATATTGAGCACTTTCTCTAAGTGCTATATATGTATTATCTCATTTAAAGTTAACAACAACCCTATAGACACCCCTTTATAAGTGAGGAAGCTAAGACTCAGAAAGGTGAACAGATCTGGAGTCATACAGGGGTGCATTCAAACGCATACAGATTGATTTTAATGCCTGGTCTCTTTTTTTTAATAATTTTTTAAAAAGATACTTAGATTACATGAATGTTACACAAAAGATATAGGGATTCCCATATGCCCCACTCCCCACACCTCCCACACCCTCCCACATAAACATCCTTCATTAGTGTGGCACATTCATTGCAATTGATAAACCCATCCTGGGGCTAATGCCTGGTCTCTTTTCCTATGAAAAGTTAAAGAAAGTGAAAAAGTGAGATGGGGAAAAGGAAAAGGGAGGGACTGTCAAGGCTCAAGACAAGACCATTTCTCTGGCTTAGGGCAGGTCAGGGATCAGAGCAAGAGGAGCCAAGTTCCTGAGAAACAGACCTTCTTCCAGCCCAGGCCCCAAACCGCCCCCAAGAAGGCAGCACTGCACAGTACAGATCCTTCTGCAGGAATCAGCATCTACCTTTCAGGCCCCACTCTTTTTGTTGTTGTTGTTGTTGTTGTTTACTTTTTATTTGGAAATAATTTCAAATTTACAAAAAAGTCACAAGACAAAAAATAGTGTAAAAAACACCCATATATGCTTTACCCAGACTTGCATACTGTTAATCATTCCTCCTCTCTCCCCCATCTCTCTCTGTCTCGCTCTCTCTCTCTCTCGCTCGCTCGCTCGCTCACACACACACATACACACAATTTTTTTCTACACTATTTGAGGATAAGTTACATGCATCATTGCCCTTTACCCCTAAATACTTCAGAATATGTTTTCTAAGAACAAGGGCATTCTCTTTCCTTCCACCTCCTTTTTATAACTACAGTAGTCGACTTCAATAAATTTAACATTGATACAATATTTTATCTAATCTGTAATCAAATTTACATTTGTCGATTGACCTGATAATGTTCATTAGAGTATCTTTTTATGATACACTTAGTTGCCATGTGTCTTTAGCCTCCTTAAATCTGGAACATTTCAACATAGACTTTCTTTGTCTTTTAAGACATAGACATTTCTGAAAACTACTGCACCCCCTTATTTTAAATAGAACATTCCTCACTGGGGGGCTTGTCTGAGGTTTCCTCATAATTAGATTCAGGTTGTGCATTCCAGTCTGGAATGTTTCTTATGTGATGTTATGTTGTTCTCAGAGTATCACATCTAGAGGCACTGATGCCCATCTGTCCTTTATTTGTGATGTTCATTTACCCAGTCAGATTTTTGTCCAATTTTTCCACTATGTAATTAGTATTTTTTGCCTTGCTACTAATAAGCAATTCTGTGGGGAAACACTTTAACAACATGCAATATCCTGCTCCTTAACAAAAATTTCTGCCTAGATTTAGCATCCATTGGTGATTCTGGCTTGATCCAATCTTTACTGTGATGGTTGCAAAATTATGATTTTCCAACTCAAGCACTCCCTCCACATTTATCAGTTGGCCTTAGGCATTCTACTGTAAACAAGGCATCTCCTTTCTCTCCCACTTATCTTTTATTGTCTACATGGATCCGTGAATTCCAATTTTTTTCAATGGTTTATAATTTGATACAATACCTAATTATTTCTGTGCTCAAATTGCCCCAGGTTTGGCCATGGCTTCACTCTCGAAAGCCTAAGAGGACCCATCTTGAAGGCCAGAGTATTCCTGCCCAACGGAAAAAGGCAGTGGGTGCAAAGTGCTTCCGTAGGAGCTGACCCAGGTCTGGCTTCTGCCCCAGGCCTGATTTAACTGTTATTAGTGGAGAAGCACTTTACAAAGTGCTGTGCAAATGCCAGCTAAGCCTCTTCCAGCCCTAACTGTAGGTGGTTAACCACATGTCAAAGTGCCCTGGTCTGATGATGCTGAGGAGCCTTTAGCCTCAGTCTGGCCAGCAGTCTGGCTCAGTCCCATCAGGCCACTCTTCTTAAGCCTTGCCTGTACCATGCCTTTTGTCAACCCAACCCTCACATCATCTGAGATTGCAAGGAGGAAAAAAATTGAGAAGAGACCATTCATATTTATCTCAGGTGGCCTAACAAACAGTGTCTCAGAATCACTGTACTTCAGGCTTCACTGGGAACAGAACCCTACCTCCCAACCCCCATATTTTTATTATCCCATAAAACCACCCAGGTGTCTGTCTATGGCAGAGTCTTTTCAAACAGCTCCCTGAGATTAAAACCTTGAGAAGAATACTTAAGGATCATTGAGGCTGGTTTGAGTTCTTCCCAGGAGACTCAGTCTCAAGTGGGTCAAGTTGCCCTTTTGTGCCATGATCAGGCTATACAACGAAACATCCCATTCCAACTCTAGAGAACACATGGGAAAAGTCCTTCCTTCGCAGGAGCCTACAAGACATTTGGAGGGAAACAAACAGCCACTCTTTTTAGCTCACTGGACCAAAAGCTGCTTTTGCCAAATATTGATACTGCTTCTGGTTCAATTTGTCTTTCACTTGAATCTGCATTACTTCTCTTATTTAAATGGCTAAGTGAGGTCCTTGTGGTCCTCCCCGATTCCCATACTTGGATTCTTTGTTCCCATGTGAATAGGCTTAGGGCCTCTGGCAAGTCTACTTTTTGCTCTTTCTCCTATTGAATATTCCACATGTAGTAGCTTCATATTGAATCCTGTAGTTTCTGTATATCAGGATAAGTTGACTTTAGACTGAAAGTTTCAAGAGCCTTGACTGATGTTGGTTAGCTGTTAGGGGAAGAGGTTTAGAGTAGAATAAAGTTTGTAGAGATTTTCAAAGCATTCAAAAAGGAGAAAAGAGAAGAAGTGGGGGGCAGAGCTGCTGAAAGACAAGCTGTTCCATCTAACTCCATCTTTATACACAACCTCAGCAGGGGCTTATTTAAGGCAACACTCCTCCCTTCCCCCATCCCACAGCTTAGCTCATTAGGGGACCTACTGGCGTCTCAGAGCTTTCAGCAATGCTAGGGGAAAGGAACCAACTCTAGCTGCTAAGGGGACCCCAGGGGTTGGAGGCATCTTAGGCATTTTGCCTTATTAAGCAAATCAACAGCCTTGTGCCCCAAATGACAATGCTCTGGGAATAGGGTTACCAGATAAATTATAGGATGCAATACTCGGGAACATGCTTTCACTAAAAAAATTATCTGTTGTTTATCTGAACTTCAAATTTAACAGTACACCTGTATTTTTATTTGTTAAATCTGGCAACCCTACTCAGGAACCACATAGAAGCAATGTGATTTTCAATTGTCCTTCCCTTGATAATGGGGTGAGAAACAACCCAAAATGTACTTTTTCCAAATTGTCTAATAAGGATCATCCTCTTGAGCCCTAGTTCCAGCTCCCCAAACCTGCAATAAGAACATGTGGCTAGTTTTCCATATTAAGAGCAGCTGGCTATGGCCCTGGCTCCAAGTCTCACTTGCTTTAGGTTACCTGTCCACTTTTCTCATTCATAACTCTTCCCAGATGAACTCTGCCACCTGCTAGTTTTAGAGAACTATGTATGTTTCTATAAGTGGCTAGGCAGTGGGCGATGGTCCCTTAAATATTTGTCTCTGAGAATGTTCTCTGATTGTTCCTTATATAATCAGCAGTGTTGAGGAAGAGGGAAAAAGAGACTATTGTCCAGTCTGTACCCTGTGAATTCTAAATCCATCTCTTTAGGTCCCTGCTACCTTCTAGTCCCCATACTGGCTCCAGTAAACAGCTCTGCTTGTGGAATCTATTAAAATAAAAGAAATTTAAGAGAAGAGTTTATGAATATTCTAAAGAGCAGCATCTTGCATGAAATAAGGCATATTCACATGCCACAAGCAAGAGCACACATAATATACTCCCCAGAATGCTTTGATGGGTGTTGGGCTGTCCTTTGTTTACTAGCCTCTAGGCATGTTTACACAAACTAGATTGGGAAAGATGGTGGCTGCCACAGCAGCTTGAGGGATGTGCAGAACATCTTCAAACTGAAAGCTGTACCTCCCAACACCATTGTGGCCCACTCAGCACACAAGAAACAGGTAGGTAGTGGACAGGTGGTTTCACTGTCACCTTCTGAAAGGGGCTTTATCTGAAAGCCTTGGAGATCTGGCTCAATAATTTCCAGGTGCTCATTGATTAAAGTTTAACAGAGAAATCCCGCCTGGTTATGGCTCCCCAATGGGTCTAAGCCTGGGGTTTCTCACCATTTATTCATTTAATCAACAAACATTTAATGACCTACTACTCTGTGTCCCACTGTTGATACAGCAGTGGGAAAAAGCTGATGTAATTCCAAAACTCAAGGAGTTTATGTTCTAATGGGAGATACAGAAAGGAAACAGGCAATTACAATACATGATGGGGAATTGCAGGGGCTGTAGGAACACAAAGGAGAGATACCTCACCCATTCCAAGAGGGTCCCCTTCCACAGAAAAATGATGCCTGAACTGAGACCCAAAGAATGAGAAGGAATTAATGGAGAAGAGTGTTCCAAGCATAGGGAATACATATCAGTGACCCTAGGTGAGTTTATGGGACAGTATCATAGAGTCTGAGGGCTAGTCATAATAATAATAATGCACAGCATTTATCCAGTATTTATGGTGTGGCAGTACTGTTCTAAGCATTTGGTATACTTTGTCTCACTTGAATCTCATAGCGTCCCTCAGATGAAACAACTGAGGCACAGAGAGGTCATGTGCCTTTCAAAAAGGTCACAACTCCAGTAAGTGGTGAAGTCAGGAATTAAATACCAGCCATCTGGCTCCAGAGCCCACATTTTTAACCCCTCACTCTATAATGCCCAAGTCTCTAACTTAAAGGAATAAAACAAAGGTGGGACTTCAGCACAGGCCTCTAGCCTTTTCCTTGGAACCACCAACCCTGCCTATAGGTACAAATCCATCTCTGCTTCTGGACCTTCTCTGACCTTAGAACTTCCTCTGGTTTATTGCCAATAACTGATGCCCAGCCACAGCTGTCCCTGTTCCCTGGGTCCCTGGTCAGCATGCCAGGTTACCAGATCTGAGACTCTAACCCCCAAGTTCTCCTGAAAACTAGAGCCTTTCTTGCCTCTGTATCCCAGTCCCCTTTTCTGGATCTCCCTTTATCAGATCCTCAGATACCATACTGTGCCTACTTCTCTAAACATCTTCCTATTCTGGTTCCATCAGCATCCCCAGATTGCTTTATTGTCTCTATGTGTGTGTCTCTCTCTCTGTCCCAGGGGCCATGCCATCCTCACTCTAGCCTGACCTATTGCCCACCAAAACCCAAATTGGGAGAAGGGGGAGGGAGAGATTTGTGAAGGCGGGAAGGGCAACTGTGTGAGAGGCTGATCAAGTGCAGAGATTTGGGAATATGGATGGGGCTGGGACTAAAAGCCTAGAGACAGAAGTGGTCTTATTCTCATGTGGAATGTGTAAGCCACCCCCTCCCCAAATACTCTATTCCGATAGCTAGTTGAGAACCCAAATCCCTTTCAAAGGGAACCTCAAGGAGGAAGCATGCTGAGAATGTAAACAGCCCAGGAAAGGAGAAACATGTGCATAATTTTACACTGTAGGGTAAATTATGAGAGTAAATTCCTTCTCAGATGTTCACTTTGGTTGGGGAGGGCAACCAGCACCTAAAAGGAAAGGGGAGAGGGCCTTGTAGGTGAGGAATTGGAGCCAAAAGGGAGAGCTTAAGAGCACCCACACCCAACTAGGCATAGATTACAGTTTGACCCAGATCCAGCCCTGCCAAGACATGGTACCCTCATCATGCTGTGGATGTGATTCCTGACTTCATGTCAGCATAAAGCCCCAGGTGGAAAACCCAACATTACTTGGTATTTATTAGGTACTGTCCTACAAAACCACTGAATCCACTAGAGTCCCTTTGATGTAGGAGCCAACTGAAGAGTTCCTATTTTTGGCAACTCTCCTACCTTTTCTCTACTCCAGAGTTTAGTGACAGCTGTTGAGCAGAAGAGGAGGAAGGAGCCCAGGGCTTCTCAAGCTTTAATGTGCATAGGAATCACCTGGGGGATCTTGTCAAAATGCATATTCTGATTCAATAGGTTTGGAGTGGGGCCTAGATTTTGCATTTCTAACAAGCTCCTAATTAATGTTGATGTTGCTAGTTGGGGGTCATACTTTAGATAGCAAGGCAATTACTGCCATAGTGCATTTCATTACTTTAAACTTCCTCTTTGTAACCTGTGAAGTACTGAACAACTTTGAAGGACTCTTATTATACATTTTTAAATAAATCTGGCAATCCTAAATGGAATGGTTAAATGAACAAATAAACTCCCTGCAGCTTACAGAGGAGATGGTGGCAGTCCATTAGCGGGGGCAGGGCGGGGGGCACAGGTAAAATTACACAAGCCAAGGAGAGATATTTTTCCTCAAGTTTCCTACAGGCTATACTAAACTATTTGTTGGTCATCAGACACTTTTAGACATTTCACTGCCCAGAAAAAATTGTTTCCAGATGAGCTAGGAGTTAGGTATTACTATAGGTGCTAATACTTCTTTACTGTTCAGCTCAATTACCATGTTGTTCATCACGTTGCTTTACAACATCATAGATTATTAAAGGTGACCATCCAAGGAACAGAGAGAGCCTACAACTGCAAGCAAGAGAGTCCCATCCACCTGCCCCATGGGATCAAAGCCCCCTCTCAATTAGAGGTGGAGTGGGCATCACCATCCCAGAATCCTCAAGATTGGGGAATGAACAGTGGACTACAGTAGACTTGCTGTTATTCTACTACAAACTTATTGTTATTCTAGCAATGAAAGAATTTTTATAACTGATGTGGAGGCAGTGGCCTCTGGAGGTTCTGAGGGGAGGGAGAGGGAAAAATGGGTGTAATACAGGTGCATTTTCGGGACATTGGAATTTTCCTGAATGACGTTGCAATGACAGATACAGGCCATTATATATCTTGTCATAACTTACAGAATTGTGCAGGAGAGTTTAAACTATAATATAAACTATAATCCACACTTAGTGGCAATGCTCCAATATGTGTTCATCAATTGTAACAAATGTACCAAACTAATGAAGGATGTTGTTAATGTGGGAAAGTGTGGGAGGGGTAGGGGGTGGGGCATATGAGAATCCCCTACATTTTTATGTAACATTTATGTAATCTAAATATCTTTTAAAATTTTTTTAAAAAATTTAAACTATTTCTTAATTTTATCAGTTAGAAAACTGAAGCTGGCCAGAGAGGTGGTTCTATTTGCTCAAAGTTACATGACTAGTTAGTAGCAAAGCAACCAGGCAGTAATCTCTTCCATTACAAGGTTTGTTAAAATAGTGTCTGAACAAGGGACAGATTTTAAGTTGTTTGGTCACAAGTGGTCCCTGTATTCTGCTGTAGGGGCTTTATTGGAGGTTACCTGAGTGGAAACAAATGTTTGCGATTAGAGAAAACTTTTTCCAGGCTTTCAGTCGCTCAAACAAATAAGCAAGCTATTGAGCATGGATTACCCGAATGTGTATTCAGCAAACACTTGTTGAGCCCTGTGCTAGGTGAGGCTAGAGATAAATAAACCACAATCCCTGTCCTTGGAGATCTTAGAAGCCAGAATGGAGAGACTGACATGTAAATGAATAAGTGTAATAAACTCCTCTAGGTACAGAGGGGGAACATGAGAAGGAATGAAAGTCTTCAAAAAGAAGGTCATCAACCAAAGAGGAAAGTAGACCAGGCTAAGCAATGAATGTGGGGCTAAGACCTAAGTATGCTGTAGTCAGAGTTCAGTTGAAAGAGGGAGGGAGGGAGCTCTGTGGGCTACAGAGGTCATGGAAGGCTTTTTGAAGAGGTAAGTCTAGGGATGAGCCTTGAAGCATGTGTAAGAATTAATATAAGCAGAGGCTTTCGGGGCAGGGAGGGGATGTGCAGTTGAAATACAGGGTTTTTTTCGGGATTTGGAGGTTGTCCTGAGTGCCGTTGTGGCAACGGATGTAGACCATTTTAAATCAGCACACACCATTCAGAATTGTGTGGGAGAGAGTGTGGTCTACGATGTGAACTGTGGTCTATGGTTGATGGCAAGGCCCCAGGATGTGTAAGTCCATTGAGGGTGGTGGGCCACACTTGTGGGAGATGTTTGTGTGGGATGTGGTGGGAGGTGTGGGAGGTGGGCAACATGGGAATCCCAGTGGGTCCCGTGTACTATTTTAGGTAATCTAAGCACCTCTTAAAAAAAAAAAATATATATATATATAAAAATAACATTTTTGTAAGCAAATGCACATATATGCATATATATTTATATATCATTTTACAAATATTGGTATGTATTGTGAAAATTTTTATTTTTACCCACAATAAAAAATAAATTAAAAAAAAAAAAGAAAGAAGATTGTGGTTAACAGTACATGTATGAGGACATTTTCTCCTGAATGAAAACAAATATGAAATAGAGTGTCAATAATTGGGTGGGTTGGGGGAGAAATGCACCAAATATAAGATATGGACTATAGTTAGTAGTAATATTTTGAAGATGTGCTTTCATAGTTTGTAACAAATGTTTCACAACAATGCAAGGTGTTGGTGGTGAGATAATGTATAGGAGCCTTTTATAATGATATTCATGCTTGGTTTGCAAATTCAAAAATTTTACTATACATTTATTATGTGTGTTCATGTATGAGTAATATACTTCAATAAAATTTTATTAAAAAAAATATATATATATATAAGCAGAGAACGTGAAGGGTATGTTTCAGATGGGGAACAGCATGAGCAAAGGCACAGATACAAGAAAGTACATTGTATATTGGGAGAGAACCCTTTGTATATCAAGTTAAAAACTGTTCTTAAATCACCCTTCACCTCTTGCTTCTTCAAAATATTTTTCTATTGGCTTTTTTCTAAGCAACTATCTCTGGCCAGTAGATCGCATTTGGATTGGTCCTTCAAAGACTCTCCATCTTTACTCTTCACTCCCACTGGAAAGTATCCCTGATAGTCTGGATGGCCAACCTGTACAGTTGTGCATGTTGTTCATTGCACAAGGATGTCCAGTAAAGGAGGTGAGTGGGACTTGAAATCCAGACTATTTCACTCATGAATCCAAGCCTTCTTTTCTTAATTTGCCTGCCTTACACTGTTTGCCTGCCAGGTCGTTTTCCCAAAAGAAGGGGCATTTTTTTCTAGTTTGTGCAAAGGTGCTCTAGCAGTGCCTAAGATGCTAGATCAACTCTAGATAAAATTGTTGAATTGTATGAGATTCCTTTCTGATTTTTCCTAGTCCCAAATCTTTATACCTGCCCTGTGCCACCAAGAACCACTCTTCCCCTCAACCTACCAAACAGGGCTATCAGACCCCTAGGGTTTTCCCTTCTTTATTTGGGTTAAAGGGCCAAACTGCTATCATATAAATACCCAACAGTACAATGGGTTAAAGAACAATGATGTTTCTCTCCCACATGACAGGCCAGGGTAGGTAAGTGGGCTACTCTGTTCCATTCAGTAATTCATAGACTTGTGTTCATTCCATCATACTTCTCCACCCTCCTCTGGGGTGACAGCTTCATCTGCCCAGCTGAAGCTTTGTTATAGGCACATCCATGTTTCTGCTCACAGGAAGGTGAAAGAGCATAGAGAAGCACATGAGCAAGGTTTAAAGGGCTGGACCTAGAAGGAACACATATCACCTCTGCTCATATTCTGTAGTGATAGAGCCATGCCTGGCCACAAAGGAAACTAAGAAATGTAGCACCTTGCTGGACAGCCTAACCCCAGCTACAACTCTATTATTATGGAAGATGCCATACCCTCTTTCCTATCAAGAAAAAAATAAATCTGTTTTGTCACAATTTCCTACACAGAATAGAAACTTGACAACCAAGTTCAACCAACTTAAATAGAATCAAAACTTACTGTAAGGAAGTGATGTGGCTCAAGCAGTTGGGTGCCCGCCTACCACATGGGAGGTCCTGGGTTCAGTTCCTGGTGCCTCCTAATGAAGACGAGCAAGACAGTGAGCTGACGTGATGGGCTGGCGTGGTGAGCTAACACAGCAAGATGTCACAATGAAGTGATGCAACGAGCAGATGCAATGAAGAGACACAACGAGGAAACAATGAGATATGCAACAAGCAGGAGCAGAGGTGGCTCAAGCCATTGGGTACCTCCCTCCTACATGGGAGGTCCCAGGTTTGGTTCCCGGTGCCTCCTAAAAAGAAGAGCACACAAGGAACAGACACAGAAAGCGGACAGTGAGCACAAATAACGGGGGGGGGGGTAGAAAGAAATAAATAAAATAAATATTTTTTAAAACCTGTACTGTATTAATAAATGTGTTTAATGTGTAGCATAAACCTTTCTCTTAGGCACAGTTTATCAAAGTGTGGTACATGGACCCTGGGTGGTCCAGGATCATTGATGACCCCAGAAACCTCACAAGTGGCAGAGGAAAAAGAAAGATTATTTTTCACATACCTTCCATGTATTTGAGATGTAAGGCTAATTATGATTGTTCACAGCAATCACATAATCTGTAATTCTTAACAATTGCTATGTTCTGATGTTCTTAAAGCTTGAGCATGCACTACAAGTTCGTGTTTGTCACTGACAACACTCATTTATCAAGGTACAGTTCATCTCTGCTAACATATATTTGTGCCTTTTGCATGTTATTGCTTATGCTTGTTAAATTTGCATTTTGTAATATGATTATTGTGCACCTTATAGCCCCCAAGCAAATCAACCATTCAGAAGTGGTTCACTTAATATTAAAGTAGTAATAAAATGGTAAATTAAATGATGCAATTCAGTAAATACCATAAACATAAATAATGAACAGGACCCAAAGTACAAATATTGAATGTGAATCTGTTTGTTCTAGGACAAATAAGTCTATGCATGTGACAATATCACATAAGCAACCAAAAAAATGCAAATATGAAATAAGAAGATAAATATCTGAAATTTTTATATTATACCTGCCTTCCACTTGCCCCTAGTTTCCACTATGCTATTTGTAATAAAAGATGCCAAATTGTAGTATGAAGCTTTCACATCACTATTAAATAAAGCACAGTTAATACTGTGATAAACCAATTGAATTTTTTCAAAAACAAGCATAAACTAATTCTTTGCTGTATGAAATTGATGAATCTTGTGACTATGGCAAAGAAAAGACTACAGCTATAGAGGTATCATTCAAAGGTGTAGACTTCTTCATAAAACAAATACACATCATTTTATTGCCAATGAGCTTGTAAAATCAGCCACAACAATTAAATAAATGAGTTAGAGAAAGTAGAATGAGCTACTGGAAAAATTCTCATAACAAACAACATGGTTGGACATCCATAATATCCATAGCACACAATGTCGAACAGCAACTGCTATCACATAGGGATAGGAGCAGATAGTTTACTTTAAAGTTGAATAAAAACAATGATGTGCAGACTCTTGGTATAGGAGTGTTATATAAACAGGTGAGAAGCTCTCCACGAATGTTTTTTTGCCTCTTTTTACTCTGAAAACCCATGCTATAAGATAAAAGTTTTTTTTTAATTAAACATTTTTAGTTTGTAATAATTATATATTGAAATGCAGTTGTGAGAAATAATTCATTTACCATTTGCCCATTTTTCCCAATGGTAACATCTTGCAAAATTATAGTACAATGTCACAGCCAGGATATTGAAATTGATACAGTCAAGACACAGAAAAAAATTTTTTTTCTTTTTCTTCTTTTTCTTTTTAATGCTTTGTTTTTTATTTTTTAGAATTTTTTGTAATAATAAACTTTATTTTTATAGGAATTTTAGATTACAGAAAAAATACATTAAAAATATAGAGGATTCATATATAGCCCCCAACCACTTACACAATTTCCCCTATTATTAACATCTTACATTAGTGAGGTACATTTGTTACAATGGGTGAACCAATATTGAAGCATTGTTATTAACCAAGGTCTATAGTTTACATAGTGGTTTCACTTTCTGCTGTAGTTTTATGGTTCCACAAGGATCCCTTGTGCTACCCTTTTATAGCCACACCCACTCCCACACTCACAGCCCTTCCTTAAACCCTGGCAACCATGAATATGTTCTCAATTTCTATATTTTTGTCATTACAAGGATGTCATACATTTAAAATGATATAGTATGTAACTTTTGTGAATTGGTTATTTTCACTCAGCATAATTCTTTCTAGATCCATCCAAGATGTTGTGTGTTTCAATAATTTTCCCTTTTTATTGCTGAGTAGTATTCCATGATATGAATGTACCATTGTTTATTTAACCAGTCACCTGTTGAAGGGTGTCTGAGCTGTTTACAATTTGGGGCTATTATGAATAAAGTTCTTGTGAACATTTGTGTATAGGTTTTTGTGTGAACATATGTTTTCATTTCTCTGGGATAAATGCCCAGGCATGAAAATGCTGGGTTGTATGGCAGTTACATGTTCATTTTTATAAGAAACTGCCAAATTCCTTCCCAGAGGGTCTGTTTTTATGTTTCCATCAGCAATGTAGGAGTGGTACAGTTTCAGCTCACAAGAGGAAAGGTTTTTAATTTAGTTAACACGTGTTTGCTGGTGAGTCATGAGGTAGATTAGAAAAAGGGACACCGGAATCACTTCTGAGGAGCATTAGCCACGAGTGCACCCCAGAAATATGTTACTATGCAAACAAAAGAGGTTGCACCAAACTACCAAGCCACTCACCTCTTGATTCACTGATAATAATTAGTGATAGCAAAATGTCCCCCTGATCTCGATTCAGTATTGAAGAAATCAGTAAAAATTGTAAAGATAGTCAAATTGTGGTCCTTAAGGGTATATCTTCCCAACATGCGGTACAAAGAAATGAGCAGCAAATACCAAACTCTACTTTTCCACACTAACCTGCTGAGAAGAACTGTACTCATAAGTTTTAGAAATGATAGATGGGAAATAAAAGAGTTTATGACAATGATATTAGCACTAAAGACAATTTCTCAGATTTTTAATGCCTTGTTCAAGAGTATTGTGTAGCCATATATACAGAATCTTGAAGAGGCTGAAAATATTACTTCAATGATGAAATATCACCATGTTTAAAGATAACATAATTAGGAATTCTTAAGATCAATGGTGCAGTTTTGTTGTTGAGAGCTTGATTCTTTCCCAGCATATGGAGATTTTATTCACTTCTCATAGAAAACAATACACTACATATTATTGGGTAGATTTAGACAGTACATCCAAGTCCTTCAACAGAACTTGCAACCACACTTTCTAGATCTGAATGCAATCAAAGAGGTGATTAGAAACCCACACCCATCAATCTCCCAAATTGAATTATTCAACCTTCCAGCCTTTGGGTTCTATTAGCTCAAGGAATTTAACATCTGATGGAGTGCTTTAAGGTATCACCAGGGATCTGGCATTGTAATTTCTGGGCCCATGTTTGCTCAAAACACCCAAAACTACATGATAAAGCCACTAAATACTTGAGGCAGTTTGCAATGACCTATGATTATGAATTAGGATTTTTAACTTTAATTATGAAAAAATTTTCAAATATACACAAAAGTAGAGTGGATAGGATAATGAACCTCTATGTAACCAATACCCAGATTCAAAAGTGTAGTAAATACCTCTGGTGCCCTATGTCACTGCCCCTCAGCCCACCTCCAATATCAACAGCAGCTGTAGTGAATAGTTCTATGCAACCTCAGACTCACATCACCCTGATAGCATCCCACCTCAAGGTGAAGCTGCTCTATTTCCGCCTTCTACCCCAGGGTCTTTTCCAAAGCCAGCCCACATCAAAGCACAGCCTGGAGGGGGTGGAGGGGGTGTGTGTTAATGCCTTTGGGAACAGCCCTCACCCAATGGAGGTCAGGAATCAGCAGGTAAGTACTCCAGCCTCTCATCCTTCAGGGGGACAGTTCTGGGAGGTATTCTGGCACTTCTCAGGAGGTCTTGGCAAAATTAAGCCCTTCTTGCCCAAAACAGAAATCTCCTAATGCACCCTTGCTTTGACTTTTCCTCCTTCTCTAACTTTCCCTACTCCCTCACTCTTGCTTCCTGGAATAACATCACAAATAAACTAACAGCACCCAAGTCCCTACCTCAGACTCTGTTTGAGGAAGTCCAACTGAGACAAATAGATATAAAATTTTACTATCCTTATTTAATTTACCCTGGAGTAGTTTAAAGAAAATAATTTGGATAGTTAAAAAAAATTTAGAATTTACTAGAAATAAGAAGAAAAGAAACCAACTCAATATGGAGGCTGTGCATCACCAAGGCAGACCTATGTATCTTGGTGAAATATTGCCACCAAAATACCATCCCTCTCCCTATTATGAAAATCATTATTAGATATATTATTTAGAATATTAATTCTAATTTAATAGTTAAACAAATGTGAAGGAGTTTCTTTTTAATTTACCTCAAGGGTGGTCTGTGTATGGGCAAGCACTTGAAAGTCAAATATGAGAACTGCTGACCATCCAAGGCCTCCCCAGTGTGGGTGATAAGAGTCTGTGAACCCCGTGCAAATGTATGTTGATGGATGTTTACACATGTGCATTTTTCTGAGTAAAAGGCGAATAGTTTCCAACAAATTCTAAAACAAGTCCTTGAATCAAAAAAGGTTATGAACTACTGATGAAGGGATATCAGGCACTATGACCTCTGAGTAGGGATCATTTTATTGTACAGAGGGACACATTCTAGAACTCTTTAAATCAAAGTATATGGTTGATAATCACCTTAACCAAATTGTACGGCTGACCTCATTACTGTGAATCTAGCCAGTATTGATATGATTATAATGATAGGATTCCCCTCCTTGAGGTCAAGTTTATAAAGAAGGGGATTTTTTTCCCTCAAGTTCTAGTTAATAATAAAAGAGGTTTCTTTTTCTCCAAAAGGCCTGGTTTTTTACATCTGGATTAGATGATTTGATCCCAATTTTCTCCTCAAAGCTATCTCTCTTAACCCCAAAGCAATTTTGGGATTTTACCAATCAACAGGAAAGGGATTTAGATTACAATACATGCTCTTTCCAGATTAGCTCTAGTTCTCCCAGATAGCTCTGTACCCTTAAATGGTACACTTTCAGGAATGTGAGCGATTCGGGGCCAGTTGTCAGTGAAGCAATTCCTTCCACCTGCGCCTTGCCCAACCCCTAAATTACTAACTCAGAAAGGAAGTAGGAAAGTTAAAGAGGCACATTTACTCTACAGAGCCTTAATTAGGATTGGCATTTGGGTTAGGGTTTTTATTCTTTCCATGCTAACAAATAACTATTTGTACATCATAAAAACAAGAAGAGAAAGAAAATTACATCTTAAAATCATTTCAACTTAAAAACCAAAATAAAAAAATGGTACAGGTGGCTTTTTAAAAGAAGGAGGAAAAAAACTCCAATAAGTCCTTTTTTTGAATAGGCTTCTAACTAGCCCTGTTGCAGCTGCAAGTACATATTTAATGTTCCTGTGATTTACTACTCTAAAGAGGATATTCTCAGCCATCATCTGCAGAAGAGGGCCTAGCAGGATATAGAATGGGAGACTAAGAACATATTAGAATGGGCTAAATTTTCCATGTGGTTTCCATTTTCCTTCTGATTGTACTCTGATGGTTATTTTTCTTTTTAAGAATTTTGTTCACCACTAATTTCACAAAGTACCTTGTTCCTATGGCACTTGCTGCAGGCCTAAGCCGGAGACCAAGACTCCCACAAAGGGAAGAAGCCTAAGATAGCCTATATCTTGAAAGGTGAAGCTTCCTAAAGTCACCTCTTGACATGAAATGTCCTCCCTGACTTAAAGGCCTATGACTGCTATGGTGTGTCCCTATACCAAGTCACAATTATTAAAGTAAAGAGCAGCTAACATAAATTAAGTACTATATGAAGGTGATGTTCTGGGGGATCCCTTTACAAGGATTATCTCGTATAATCTTCTAATTATCATCCCCATTTTGCAGATGAGAAAAATTTAGCTGAGAGAGGATAAGTCACTTTACTCAAAATCCTAGAGCCCTTGGAAGGGGAACCAGGATTTGAACCCCAGTTTGTGTGATTCCAATAATAGTGCTTAAAACTATGGAAAGCAGATGTGGCTCAAGCGATTGGGCTCCCATCTACCATATAGGAGGTCCAATGTTCGATTCCTGGGGCCTCCTGGTGAAGACAAGCTGGCCCGCGCGGCATGCTGGCCCTAGCGGAGAGCTGGTGCAGCAAGATGATGCAACAAAAAGAGACACAGAGGAGAGACAATAAGAGATGCAGCAGACCAGGGAGCTCAGGTGATGCAAGAGATTGAGCGCCTCTCTCCCACTCCAGAAGGTCCCAGGATCAAGCTCCCAGTGAGAGAAAACAAGCAGACACAGAAGAACACACAGCAAATGAACACAAAGAGCAGACAAATGGGGGGGGGCGATAAATAAAAAATCTTAAAAAAAAAAAAAAAGCTAGTACATACCTTTCAACCCTTCCTTTTCTTCTAAGGCCCCTATCTGACCTTAAATACCAAATCATCTACTAGCCCCTGGCTACAGAGGCTCTACCTACTATATCCATATGGGCCTATTCTCTAAAACAGGGGTTCTTAACCTTTATTTGCTCCATGGACCCCTTTGCCAGTCAGGTGAAAACCACGGACCACTTCTCAGACTGTAGCAACAGATAGATGTATGACACTCAACATCTGAGGTCACAGAAAATAAAGATAAGTTGATTTTTTTTCAATTCAAGCTCATAGACCCCCTGAAATCTTTCCATGGACCCCTTGGAGGTCCGTGGACCCTTTCTTCCAATGAAAATTACTTCAGATTCTCTTGATACTATTTTTTTGTTTGTTTGTTTTCTTTTTTAATTTTTTTTATTTATATATATATATAAATATATTTTAAGCGGTGCTCAGATTACTGAAAATATTACACAGAACCCCCTGGGATTCCCATGTTGCCCACCTCCCACACCTCCCACCACATCCCACACAAACATCTCCCACAAGTGTGGCCCACCACCCTCAATGGACTTACACATCCTGGGGCCTTGCCACCAACCATAGACCACAGTTCACATCGTAGACCACACTCTCTCCCACACAGTTCTGAGTGGTGTGTGCTGATTTAAAATGGCCTACATCCGTTGCCACAACGGTACTCAGGACAACCTCCAAATCCCAAAGAAGCCCCTGTATTTCAACTACTTGTCCCCTCCCAGCCCCAAAAGTGTCAAGTGGCCACTGGCTCCACCTCATTGTTATAATTTCTTCCATTGCTAGAATCACCATATGTGTACAACAGAATACCATCGAGTCCACTCTAGCCCATAGTTCTTCCCCCAATCCTGAGGGGACTGGGATGGTGATGTCCACTCCACCTCCAAGTGAGAGAGGGCTTATATCCCATGGATATGGTGGGTGGGATGATACTATTTTTTAAATCTCTCTTCTTAATGGATTGTGGGAAGACGGTAGAGTAGGAAGCTCCAGGAATCCGTCCTGCCACCAAAATGACTATTGAACTGGCAGGAATTATCTGAATCAACTGTTTTGAATCTCTAGAGTCTAGTGAAGCACTGTGCAGCATCCAGGGAGAAGCAGGAGGAAGAAGCTGGTAAATTGTGGTAAATACCAGTGATTTCCACCCCCCTGCAGAGGCTAGGATCCCCCATCCACAGCCTCTTGGTATACCGGCAGCACTGGAAACTGCAGCTCAGGCTCCTGGAGCAGCTTGCTGGGACCAGGATAGGATGTACTCAGTCCTCCAAACTCTGTGGGTGTGTGGTCTGATTTCAATCACTGCTTTTTTTTTTTTTTTTTTTTTTTTGCCAATTTTAAATAGTTTTATTCAAGACATTGCATTTTTCACTTGCAATACAGTGCTATAAAATCACTGCTTTTGATTAGCTACTTCAGATACCTAGAGGCTGGCTCTGAGGGCAGCCATTGTTCCAACCACCCTTGGGTTAAAGCAGCAGAGGAATATTAAAGACAGTGACCTTCCTCAAAATTACAAAAAATAGTTAAAGGGCTGCATTAAGTGGGCAAGTACTAAATTAAAAAAAAGAAATTCAGCTTCAAAAACCATAGAAGCTCCTAGCACCCTTGCTGGCCCCTCTCCCATCCCCTTCACAACATGGGGTGGAACCAGCTTTCCCTCCCATTGTGGGTCCCTGGCCCTGTTCCAGTGGGAGGACAGTGGCTCCTGTGTACATACTGGGGTACATGTATGTCAGTGTCAATCTATCAGGTGGAAGTATGAGGGACTGAGTTGAGGAACTTGTATCAGGCTTCTCTTCCTTGAGTTTGTCCTGAGGGCACAGAAGCACCTCTCAGACAACTAAGGCAATGTGAGAAACAGTTAAGGCAAAGTGGCCTGAGACAAAGAACTGCCTGCATTAAGCCACAGAAGAGAGCGCCCAGGAAAGGGTAAAAGTCTATTTCAAAGGGAATAGAGGATGGGTTCACTCAAACTCTCGTAAAATGTAAATGGGAGAATTACTAAGGCCACAAGGAAGCACAAACAGGAAAAGAAGCAGGTTCCACTTAGGCCCAGAGAAGACAGAGAGGACCCTGCACTTCACAATTGCTTCAGGCTCATCTCCTTGATAGGAGGTGTAAGCTCTGAAGGAGATGGCCAACTAAATCAGAGACAATTTGCAAAGACAGTGAAAGGTTTTTTTAGCCTTGATTTGTTTGTTTTGATTCGCTCCTGGAATTCAAGACAATCTCTCTCATATCACTAGCTGGATACAAACTTAAGAAACACATAGCTCAGGAAGTAAATTCCAGAGTTAACACTTTAAATATTAAAATGTACAATGTGCAACAAAAGATTTCAAGACAAATAAAGAAACAAGAAATGATGGCTCATCCAAAAGAATAGGATAAAATCCACAAACTTTCAACGAATAGGACAAGATTTTCCACTTACCAGAAAGAGACTTAAAATAAATTATTCTCAATGTGCACAGGGAGATAAAGAAAAACTTGTAGAAAGGACTAAATGATTTTAGCAAAACAATGAATGGACGAGATGGGAATTTGAGATTCTCAGTAGGAACCAAATAGAAATATTGGTCTGAAGAATGCAATAAATGAAAGGAAAAATTGCTTAGAGAGCTTCAACAGCAGATTAGAGGCAGTAGAAGAGAAAATCAGTGATTTCAAAGATAAAACAACTGAAATATTTCAAGCTGAGAAACAAAACAGAAAAAGGATTTTAAAAAGAGTGAACGAGCCTAAAAGAACTGTGGAATACCATCAAGCATACCAATATATGCATTATGAGAGTCACAAAGAGAGAAGAGAGAAAGGGGCAGAAGGAATATTCAAATAAATAATGGCAGATTTTAAAAAAAGACATGAATATGCATATTCAAAAAGCCCAACAAAGGGACACAAAATATTACAATACAAAAAAAATACATTTAGAAGTAGGCATTAATGGAAAAATTGAGGGACAAAAAAGGTATATGACTTACAAAGAAAAAATAGCAAAATGGCAGAAGAAATACTGCAATCAGTAGTTACTTTAAATGTAAATAAATTAAATTCACCAGTCAAAA
This sequence comes from Tolypeutes matacus, assembly GCA_026826555.1. Lineage (NCBI taxonomy): Eukaryota > Metazoa > Chordata > Mammalia > Cingulata > Chlamyphoridae > Tolypeutes > Tolypeutes matacus. The sequence goes on from JAKSZT010053809.1 coordinate 4,327,557, forward strand.
GGTAGAGATTGGCAGAATGGATAAAAAAGGGTGACCCAACTGTATACTGTTTACAAGAGACTTACCTTCAAGTCAAAGACATAAGTAGGTTAAAAGTGAAAGAATAGGAAAAAATACACCATGCAAAAGAGAGCTGGGGTAGCTAAAAAATATATAAGATAAAATAGTCTTTAAGTCAAAAACACTTATGAGGGACAAAGACAGTCATTATTTACTGTAAAGGGGTCAATTCAACAAAATACATAACAATTATAAATATATAGAGGATTGTGGGAACATGACCAACAGGTTAGATATATAAATCTTAGCTCCACTAGAACAGCAAAGAAAAAGCCAGAGGCTGCCATGGGGACCTGCTTTGGGGCATAGCAAACCAGGACACTGTGTACCAACTCCCAGAAAACTGAAGGTCAGAGACACGAAGAAGCCAAAACAAGTAATCGTGAGTTATTAAACTTCCCAGCTGCCAGGAATGGCTCCCCTCCCGCACCTCCGAGTTATTAAACAAGGGTAAAAATCCTGGTGACTTGTATCTAACTGAGAGTAGAGCAGACATCTACCTCCACAGGAAGGTGCTCTGAGTCATCTAGGAGGATACTGGACAGATAGGGAAGCCAGGAATAATTGGGCGTTGCTTACCTCAGTGGCTGGAAGGGGCACATATACCCGGCCCTATGGCAGACAGAATAGGTGGAGAACCTGGCCCCCTTCTCCAAACGGAGTGTGATAGTAGATTCTCTATGATGAAGAGGGGTCTGGGAGGATGGAGAGTAATTTTTTTTACGGCGAGTTTAGCCAGCTGGGTCCCCCTTGAATATCGGAAGGGACCCCAACTAGACTGGGAGAAGGGAGGGGGATTGCCTCAGCCTCGTGGTCACATCCAGCCACCTAGGTAAAGAGAGGAATTACATCAGTGAGGAGGCAGAGACAGGCCGTGATCTGCACCACTTCTGTTCACTGCAGAAGATTTTTTTTTTTTTAATAATAAATTGAGCATTTATTGTTAGTGGTAGTCTTCTAACACAAAGAGAAGCCAGCGGATAACAATATTCATGCAGGTCAAATAAAATCCCCTTACTCACCCAATAAACACCCTTCTAATGTTTTTTTTTTTTCAAAAACTTTTTTCTTTTTATTTATTTATTTATTTTATTTATTTTATTTTTTTTTATTGTGAGTAAAAATCATACCACCCTCAACGCGCCCGATCTCGTCTGCAGGAGATTTAACCTGCACTAGGGAAAAGGGGTGGATAGGCTTCTGCACTATCCAAAGTCTCACAATAGCTTAGTGGAAGAATTCATGCTTTGCATATATGAGGTCCCTGGTTTGATTCCTGGCTATTCCTTGAGAAGAGATCCACCAGGTTATCAAGCATCCAGTTGAAACTTTATGGGAGGGAACATATAGTTATTTTCTTTGTATTAGCTTTTCTTGAATCTCTTATTATTTTTTTTAAGGTTCATTTTCATTTATTTCCCTTACTTTACTCACTAAAACCCAGTTCAAAACCTGCAGAGGACAGGCTGCAGGGTGAGTGATTGAGGAACACCAGCAGCCTGAGAAGATCCTTAGGGGTCTAAGCAAGAAGGCTGTTTTTCTGTGTTAATTTTTTTATTTCTGTCTTAAAAAAAAAAAAAAAAAAAAAAAACAAGTAGCTGCTGTTTTGTTTCTTGCTTGTTTTGTATCCCCTCCCTTTCTTTCTCTGTTTATTTTTCTTTTCTTTCCCTTTTATCCTTTTGGTTACTGATATATTCTACCTACACTATTTGTTTTCACTCCTTCATATCTATATCTTTTCTTTTCCGTTGTTATTTCTTCCCACCTCTTTAATTGCTCTCCAATTTTTCTTACTTGTATTTCTTCCTCTCTCACTTTTTCTCTGTATGCTTTATCTTTTTTTACTTTTTTTCTTTCTTTCTTTTCTGTTTGCTTTTCCCCTCTTCTCTCCATTCCAGCATTTTAATTCATTCTATGTATTTTTTTCTCTATTCTGTTTATTGTTTCATTGTTTCTATTCCACTTTCCTAATTTTATTCCTCTGTGCTTCTTACTTGGGTTAATTTTTCAATTTCCTAGGTCTTGTACATTTGTTTGCTCTCCTAACTTTTACTATTACCATTACTATTATTCCTTTTATCTTCCTATCTCTTTCCTTTTCTCTTGTCTTAATTTTTTTTTCTTTCAAAGGAACATAGGCAGATCTCTCTCACAAAACAACAGCTGGTTGGGTGCAAGATCCTGCCCAAGTGAGCTGTTTCGGGAAGCCACAGAGTAGGAAGCTTCAGGCCATCAATCTGGAGGGAGCTGGATGAAGAGATAAAATTCCTCAAGGTGCTGCTGGCTTGATTCTTGGTTACTGGGTTTCCTCTTCCTTGACTTCCCCTTTTCTGTGTATACCAATTTTGTATACCAACACTATCTCCTCTCCTTCCCTCATCATTCTATATTCTGTTATCTGTTGTTGTTCTTATAATCTACCTCTCTTTGTTTAGTCCTCAATTTTTCTGGTTTTTATTTCTACCTCATATATCCTGTTTTCATTGTTTTATTAACTTTTTTTTCTTTTTGGCTTTTCTTTTCTCATTCCCTATCTCCTCATCATATTGGCCTTTTTAATTCAGTCAATATATTTTTCTCTATTTGATTTCCTATTTCATTCTAAGTATGCACTTTTTGTTCCTATTACTCTACACTGCTTACACGAGTTAAATATTCATTTTCCAAGGTCTTAAATGGGCCCTTTCTAGCAATTACTATTATTGCTACTATTATCCTTTTACTTTTCTTACCTCTTTCACTTTCTCTGGCCCTAATTTTTTCCCTCCAAGGGAATATAGACAACAGCAATGAAATAGAATAAGAAGAACAAAGTATCAAAGAGAAAATTTAACAAATACCCCAAATCAGCAGTTAAATGAAACCCTAGAGTAAAGATAAAAGCTAATCAACTGAATAAACCCATCAAGATAAAAAGATAACCAGAGGGCAACAAAAAAGTACAAACCATACTAAGAAACAGGAAGATACGGCCCAGTCCAATGAACAAACTAAAAACAAAGAAGAGATGGAGAACATTGAACAACTAATCAAAGCGGTCTAAACAAATATCATGGACCAACTTAATGAACTCAAGGAAGATATTAATGATATTAAGAAGACACTGAGAGAACATACTGGAGAAATTGTAAACATACATAAAAAGATAACACATATGATGGTGATGAAAGGCACAATCCAAGAAATTGAAAAGACACTGGAATCACATAACAGTAGATTTGAACAGGCGGAGGAAAGAATTAGTGATGTGGAAGACAGGACTTCTGAAATCAAACAGATAGTAGAACAGATAGATAAAATGATAGACAAAATCCAGCAGGGACTTAGGGATTTGAATGACAACACAAAACACACAAACATACATATTATAGGCATTCCAGAGGGAGAAGAGAAGAGAAAGGGGACAGAAGGGGTGTTTGAGGAAATAAAAAAGGCAGAAAACTTACAATCCTATTGAGGGAGATAGATGTACAAGTCCAGGAAGTGCAGCATAGCCTAACCAGTATAAAACCCAACAAGCCTACTCTAAGACATACACTCATCAAACTATCCAATGCGCAATGCAAAGAGAAAATACTGAAAGCAGCAAGAGAAAAGAGAACCATCACATATAAGGAAACCTCAATAAGATTAAGTGCTGATTTCTCATATGAAACCATGGAGGCAAGAAGGCAGCAGTATGACAGAGTTAAGGTACTAAAAGAAAAAAACTTCCAGCCAAGAACTCTCTATCCAACAAAACTGGCATTCAAAAATGAGGGAGAGTTCCAAATATTCACAGTTAAGCAGAAATTAAGAGAGTATGTCAATAAGAAACCTGCCCTTCAAGAAACACTAAAGGGAGTTCTGCAGGTTGAAAGGAAAAAACAGGAGAGAGAGAGTTGGAGGACAGTGTAAGAACAACTAAAAAGACAAAAAGAGAAATAAAAACAACATACAATATGACATACATAAACAAAAAGAAAATATGGCTAACGTAAGTAATTCCTTGAGAGTAATAACACTGAATGTCAATGAATTAAACTCACCAGTAGAGGGATACAGATTGGCAGAATGGATAAGGAAATATGACCCATCTATATGCTGTCTACAAGAAACCCACCTTAGACCCAGGGATTCAAGGAGGCTAAAAGTAAATGGCTGGAAAACAATCTTACAAGCAAATAATAACCAAAAAATGGTGGGAGTAGCTATACTGATATTGGACAAAATAGACTTTAACTGCAAAACTATTGTAAGAGAAAAAGACAGACACTATATATTAGTGAAATGGGTAATCTCTCAAGAAGAGAGAACAATCATAAACATTTATGCACCTAACCAGGGATCCTCAAAATACATGAAGCAAACACTGGAAAAACTAAGTGGAGAAAAAGATGCCTCTACAATTATAGTGGGGGACTTTAATACACCATTATCACCATTAGACAGAACATCTTGACAGAGAATCAATAAAGAAACAAAGAATTTGGTTAATACATTACAGGATCTGGATCTAATAGACATATACAGAACACTACACCCAAATACAGCGAGATATACATTCTTCTCAAGTGCACATGGATCATACTCCAAGATAGACCACATGCTAGGCCACAGAAAAAATCTCAATGAATTGAGAAAGATTGAGATTATACAAAGTAATTTTTCTGACCACAGTGGAATGAAATTGGAAATCAGTAAAGGGACAAAGAACCAGATTAGGCAGAAAGATATTAAAGTTTAACAACACACTCTTAGACGAACAGTTGGTCAAGGAGGAAATTTCAAAAGAAATCAGTAACTACGTGAAATGAATGAAAATGACAACACAACATATCAAAACCTATGGGATGCAGCAAAAGCTGTACTGAAAGGGAAATTCATATCCATAAATGCATATATCAAAAAAGAAGAAAGAGCTAAAATAGAAGACCTAACTGCACACCTGGAGGAATTGGAAAAACAACAACAAACTAAACCCAAAGGAAGTAGAAAGAAGGAAATAACAAATATTAGTGGAGAACTAAAGGAAATAGAAAATAAGAAAACACTAGAAAAAAATAAAACCAAAAGCTGGTTCTTCAAGAAGATCAATAAAACTGAAAAACCCTTATCCAGACTTACAAAGAAAAAAAAAGAGAGAAGATGCAAAAACACAAAATTAAAAATGAGGATGGGGATGTCACCACTGATCCCACAGAAATAAAGAGTATCATAAAAGGATACTTTGAAAAATTATATGCCAATAAGAATTATAATTTAGAAGAAATGGACAAATTCCTAAAAACTTACTAGCAGCCTCCATTGATGAACGAAGAAATTGATGGACTCAACAGACCAATTACAAGTAAAGAGATAGACTCACTTATCAAAAACCTCCCAGCAAAGAAAAACCCAGGACCAGAAGGTTTCACAGGTGAATTCTACCAAACATTCCAAAAAGAACTAACACCAATCAGGCTTAAACTCTTCCAAAAATAGAAGTAGAAGGAACATTGCCTAAATCATACCAAGATGCCAACATTACCTTAATACCAAAGCCAAACAAAGATACCACATGAAAGGAAAATTACAGACCAATCTCTCTAATGAACCTAAAAGCTAAAACCCTAAACAAAATACTTGCTAATCACACTCAACAACACATCAAATGAATTATACACCATGACCAAGTGGGTTTCATCTGGGGTGTGCAAGGATGATTCAACATGAGAAAATCAATCAATGTAATACACCATAAAAACAGATCAAAAGAAAAAATCACATGATCTTCTCTATAGCTGCAGAAAATGCATTCAACAAAATACAGCACCCTTTACTGATATAAACACTGCAAAATATAGGAATAGAAGGAAACTTTCTGAACATGATAAAGGGTATATATGAAAAACCCATAGCTGACATCATCTTCAATGGTGAAATCCTAAAAGCTTTCCCTATAAGAACAGGAATAAGACAAGGATGCCCATTATCACCACTCCTATTTAACATTGTGTTAGAAGTACTTGCTCAAGCACTGAGGCAAGAAAAAGATATAAAAGGCATCCAAATTGGAAAGGAAGAAGTAAAAATTTCACTATTTGCAGACCACATGATCCTATACATAGGAAGCCCTGAGAACTCTACAACAAAGCTTCTAGAACTTATAAAGGAGTTCAGTAAATTCGCAGGCTATAAGAACAATGCTCAAAAATCAGTAGCATTTCTGTACACCAATAACAAGCAATCTGAGGGGGAAATCAAGAAAAAAATTCCATTTACAATAGTAACTAAAAGAATCAAATACCTAGTAATAAATTTAACTAAAGCTCTAAAGGACTTATATACAGAAAACTACACAACACTGTTAAAGGAAATCAAAGACTTAAATAAATGGAAGAATATTCCCTGTTCATGGATAGGAAGACTAAACATCATCAAGATGTCTATCCTACCCAAACTAATTTACAGATTTGATGCAATCCCAATAAAAATCAAGACAGCATTTTTTAAAATATTTTATTTATTTATTTATTTTATATTTTAAAAGATGCTTAGATTACATAAATGTTACACAAACATTACAGGGATTCCCATGTTCCCCACCTCCCACACCTCCCATAACCTCCCACATAAATATCCTTCATTAGTGTAACACATTAATTGTAATTGATCAACACATCCTGGGGCTTTGCCACTAAGCATGGACCATAGTTCACATTGTAGACCACACTCTCTTCCACACAGTTCTGCATGTTATATGCTGATGTAAAATGGCCTATATCTGTCATTGTAATGTCACTCAGGATAATTCCCAACTCCTGAAAAAGCCCCTGTATTACAACTGCTTTTCCCTCTCCCTGCCCTCAAACCATCCAGTGGCCACTGACTCCACCTCAATGTTGTAGTTTCTTCCATTGCTTGAATCACAATATGTCTACAACAGAATACCATTAAGTGTACACTAATCCGTAGCTCTTCCCCCAATCCTGAGGAGTCTGGGATGATGATGTCCACTCCACCTCCAAGTGAGAGAGGGCTTATATCCCATGGGTAAGATGGATGGGATTATCCTGCCTGCAGCTGCAGACTCTCTCCATTGCCTGGGATGGCCGTTGTCCATCATCATCTCCTCGCCAGGTGACTTGGGTGAGTCCATTGAGCTGTAGAGTAGGAGTTGCAGCTCCACTGAGATTCCAGGCACAGCTGGCACATGGGCAGGCCAAAGGCACCAGTTTCTGGAAGTACACCTACAAACTCCAGCACCACATATAGGTTTGAATAGAAGGGACTGGTGGACCAACACAGCATTTTTTAATGAATTGGAAAAAATAACTACAAAATGTATTTGGAAGGGTAAGAGGCCCCAAACAGCCAAAGACATATTGAAAAAGAAAAATGAAATTGGAGGCATCACAATACCTGACTTTAAAACATACTACAAACTACAGTGGTCAAAACTGCATGGTATTGGCACAAGGAAAGACATACCGACCAATAGAACCGACTTGAGAGTTTTGATATAAATGTTCGCATATACAGTCATCTGATATTTCTCAGCCCACTCAACTGGGAGAGAATGACCTCTTCAACAAATGGTGCTTGGAGAACTGGATATCCGTATCCAAAAGAATGAGAGAGGAACGTCATCTCACACCTTATACAAAAACCAACTCAAGATGGATCAAAAATCTAAATATAAGAGCCAAGACCATAAAAACCTTGGAAGATAATGTAGGGAAGCATCTACAGGACCTTGTAATAGGAAATGGTTTCATGAACTTCACACCCAAAGCACAAGCAGCGAAAGAATAAATAGATAAATGAGATCTCCTCAAAATTAAAAGCTTTTGCACCTCAAAGAAATTATCAAGAAAGTAAAAAGGCAGCCTACCAATGGGAGAAAATATTTGGCAATCATATATCTGAAAGCAGCCAAATAGCCAGCATATATAAAGAAATCCTACACCTCGAAAATAAAAAGACAAACAACCCATTTTAAAAATGGGCAAGCGACCTGAAAAGACACTTCTCCAAGGAAGAAATACAAATGGCTAAAAAGCACATGAAAAGATATTCAACATCACTAGCTATTAGGGAAATGCAAATCAAAACTACAATATGATACCTTCTTACACCCATTAGACTGATGGCTATTAAAGAAACAGAGGACTATAAGGGTGGAGGAATGGGAGCCCTCATCCACTGCTGGTGGGAATGTAGAATGGTGCAGCCATTGTGGAGGACAGTTTGGCAGTTCCTCAAAAAACTAACTATAGAACTGCCATATGATCCAGCAATTCCACTGCTGTGTACATACCCAGAAGAATTGAAAGCAAGTACACAAACAGATATATGCACAATAATGTTCATAGCAGCATTATTCACTATTGCCAAAAGTTCGAATCAACCCAAATGCCCATCAACAAATGAATGGATAAACAAAATGTGGTACATACATACAATGGAATATTACTCAGCTGTAAAAGGAATACAGTGCTAATACACGGGATAACATGGATGAATCTTGAGGACCTTATGTTGAGTGAATCAAGCCAGGCATTGGACGATGAACAGTGCATGACCTTACTGATATGAATTAAGCAAATTACCAGACTCAGGGAGCTATTGTCTGGAAGATAGGTTTACAGGAAATAAAAAGGGAGAAGAAGGTTGTGAGCCAACACCCATACAGATGTAATCTATGGTAAAGTGAAAGTGTGTAGTTGTGTATTGAAGGGATATGACAGGAGGGTAGTGATATTGGGTTGGGTGGTGCAGATTTGACAGGTGATTAGATTATGGAGTGTGGGTTGGAAGGTCCAGGGAACTGGGGGGAAGGTTGGGAAAGGGACTAGGTGAACACTGGGGATTTGTGGGTATGTGGTTGAAAGTACAAAGTTGGGAATACTCTTATGGCATTATGACAAGGAAGAGTTACTGGTTTAAGGTGTTGGATGGGGGTGCATTCGGGACAAGGCGTACCTGGAGCAGGCTTCTAGGGAGTGTGTGAGTGATCATTTTGTCATAATATGTTGTATCAGTGGGTGGATACCCACATAATGAGCGGGAAGGAGTTGGACTCCCATCCTCAGGAGGACTGGTTTCTTCACAAATAGAGAGGCAGGAGTTTCTCGAGAACATGGGCAGTTCTTAATAGGGGATGACAAATCAGTGTGTCAAGACCTCAGTGCTGTTGCATGTAACTATGAATCCTGTCATCCAAGGAGTGAAGCCAGGGGACGGCCGTGGGCCCCGGGGGGAGGGGGAGGGAGGAATAGAATAGATCGAACATGGGATAATTTAGTAGTCAGTGGAGGTGTTCTACATGATCTTACAATAATGGACACAGGCCATGTTAAATATCATCAGAATTTATAAAAGTGTATGGTTTAAAATGTAAATCATAATGTAAACCACTGACCATGTTTAGTAGCTATGTTTCACTATTTGTATATCAGTTATAACAAAGGTATCATCCACATATAAAAAGATATTAATACAGGAAGAAGGAAAGGAGGAGGATGTTGGGTATATGAGAGTCACCTGTATTCTGTATGTGACTTTGCTGTGACCTAAAACTTATTTGAAAACAAAATGAAAAATAGTAAGACACTGGGGAATAAATGGAAGAAAATGTCACTGTATGGACAGGACACCAGATATTACAATGATGAAAGCAAAATGTCAAAAAAAATTTAAATATTTTTCATTATTTTTAATACCCCAATCTTTTAATTTTATTTTATTTTTAGTTTTTAAAAATTTTTATGTATTTTACTTCTTATATTTAAACTTATCATTATTATTTCATTTCCCCATTAATTGTATTTGGCTATTTTAATGGCTTCATTTTTGAAGAAGCTTTGGATCACAGAAGGGTTACAACTGGGGCAGGGGAGGATCATTGGTGTGGGGTGTCAGTGATGAGGGATATATGGGAGGAAGTTCACCTGGTCATACATATAAGGTATATAAAAATGTTCAAATGTTCATGGGGCATTGTCACACTGCATGAAGACTCACACAATAACTGAGAGAACATTGAATTCCATCCTGGAGGGCTCTGCCACATTCTCTAATGGAGCAGCAACAGTCCCCTAAGTGCAGGGGCAATGACTGGCGAAGGAGGATGATTCACTGATGGGCCCTGGATATTGGCAACTATGCTTATGAGCCTTTGCTCTTGAAATTGAAACTTAGCCTATTATTGTGGGGTGCCTAAGAGTTGCCTCCTGAGAGCCTCCTTGTTGCTCAAATGTGGCCTCTCTCTAAGCCAAACGCAGCATATAAATACATTACCTTCCCCCCAGCGTGGGACATGACCATCAGGGATGAGCCTCCTTGGCACCAAGGGATTACTACCAAGCAACAACTAGCAATGCAACTGAGAAAAGACCTTGACCAAAGGTCCTATAGGCAGGGCAGATAGCTCCGGGGTTTTGTGCCTTGCCAGTGGACCCTACTTTGGTGTTTGTGCTCCTGAGAGTGACAGAGTTGGACTCAATTATGTCTTCCCTACACATGGCTTATCTGTCCCTTCTATTTAAACCTATACTTGGTGCTGGAGTTTGTAAGTGTACGTCCAAGAGACTCGAATCTTTGGGCTGTCCATGTGCTAGATGGGCCCAGAACCTCAGCAGAATTGCAGCACCTCCTCTACAGCTCACTGGACTCACCCAGGACAACTAACAAGGAGATGATGAACAATGACCACCCCAAGGAACAGAGATAGTCTGCAACTGCAAGCAAGATAGTCCCATCCATCTTCCCCATGGGATATAAGCGCCCTTTCAATTAGAGATGGAGTGGACATCACCATTCCAGAATCTTCAGGATTGGGGAAAGAACTATGGACTAGAGTGGACTTACTGTATTCTACTATAGACATATTGTGATTCTAGCAATGGAAGAAATTACAACAATGATGTGGAGCCAGTGGCCACTGGAGGCTCTGGGGGCAGGGAGAGGGAAAAAAACAGTTGTAATATGTGTATTTTTCAGGACTTGAGAATTGTCCTGAATGACATTGCAATGACAGATATAGACCATTTTATATTATCACATAACATGCAGAACTGTGTGGCAGAGTGTAGACTACAATGTGAACTATGGTCCATGCTTAACAGCAAAGCCCCAGGATGCATTTATCAATTGCAATGACTGTGCCCCACTAATGAAGGATGTTTACGTGGGAGGGTGTGGGAGGTGTGGGGAGTGGAGCATATAGGAATCCCTATTTTTCCATGTGTAAGATTTATGTAATCTAAGTATCTTTTTAAATTTTTTTTAAATTATTATTTAAAAATTATAAATATATATGCACCTAAAAGCAGAGCCCAAAAATATATGAAGCAAATATTGACAGATTTTAAGTGAAGGGAGAAATAGATGATTCCACATTAATAGTAGGAGATGACAATACACTGCTTCCAATAATTGATATAACATCTATATAGATCTATAAGGAAACAGAAGATTTGAATGATACTCTAAACCAATGAGACCTCACAGACATGTATATAGAATATTTCACCTGGCAGCAACAGAAGTAAAGGTCAAATATGGTTAAGATGTCAAATTTATCCAAAGAGATTTAAAGATTCAAGGCAATCCCACTCAAAGTTCCAACAGCATTTTTTTTTTTTTTGCAAAAATGGAGAAGCAAATCACCAAATTTAAATGGAAGGGTAAGGGGCAGTGAATAGTCAAAGTCATCTTGAAAAAAATCACAAGCCATACTAAGAAACAGGAAGACATGGCCCAGTCCAATGAACGAACTTAAAAACAGGAGGAGATGCAGAACATGGAAAAACTAATCAAACAACCAATCAGAGATGTCAAAACAAATATCATGAATCAACTTAATGAAGTAAAGGATGAGATTAAGGATATTAAGAAGACTCTGGGAGAACATTCTGAAGACTCTGTAAACTTACATAAAAAGATAACAGATATGATGGTGATAAATGTCACAATGCAAGAAAACAAAAATGCACTGGAAGCACATAACAGCAGATTTGAACAGGCAGAGGAAAGAATCAGCAATGTAGAAGACAGCACAGCTGAAATCAAGCAGATAGTAGATCAGATAGATAAAAAGATAAAAAACATCCAGCAGGGACTTAGGGATTTGAATGACAACAAGAAACACATAAACATATGCATTATAAGCATCCCAGAGAAAGAAGAGAAGGGAAATGAGGGGCAGAAGGAGTGTTGGAGGAAAAAAAAGGCTGAAAATTTCCCACCTCTTTTGAGGGATATGGATGTACATGTCCAGGAAGTGCAGCACACCCCGAATAGTATAAATCTTAACAGGCCGATCCCAAGACATATACTTGTCAAATTATCCAATTGCTCAAGAAAAAAGAGAATACTGAAAGCAGCAAAAGAAAAGAGATCCATCACATATAAGGAAAGCTCAAGAAGATTAAGTGCTGATTTCTCATCTGAAACCATGGAGGCAAGAATGCAGTGATATGATATAGTTAAGGTGCTAAAAGGAAATAAACTTCCAGACAAGAATTCTCTATCCAGCAAAGCTGTCATTCAAAAATGAGGGAGAGTTCAAAATATTCACAGATAAACAGAAATTAAGATAGTTTGTCAATAAGAAACCTGCCCTTCAAGAAATACTAAAGGGAGTTCAGCAGGTTGAAAGAAAAAAACAGGAGAGAGAGAGAGTTGGAGGAGAGTGTAAGAACAACTAAAAAGATAAAAAGAGAAATAAAAACAATATATGGCATGCATAAACCTAAAGAAAATATGGCTAATATAAGTAATGCCTTGACATTAATAACAATGAATATTAATAGATTAAACTCTCCAGTCAAGAGATACAGATTGGCAGAATGGATAAGGAAATATATATGCTGTCTACAAGAAACCCCCCTAAGATCCAGGGATGCAAGGAGGCTGAAAGTGAATGATTGGAAAGAAATTTTTACATGCAAACAATAACCAAAAAAAGGGTGGGAGTAGCTAGACTATTATCAGACAAACTAGACTTTAAATGCAAAACTATTGTAAGAGACAAAGAAGGCCACTATATATTAATAAAAGGGATAATCTATCAAGAAGAAAGAATAATCATAAAATTTTATGCACCTAACCAGGGTGCCCCAACATACATTAGGCAAACATTGAAAAAACTAAGTGGACAAATAGATGCCTCTACAATTATAGTGGGGGGGGGGGGCTTTAGTACACCATTATCACCATTAGACAGAACATGTTGACAGAGAAAATAGAGAAACAATTAGACAGAACATGTTGACAGAGAAAATAGAGAAACAAAGACCATGAATAATACATTAGAGGATCTGGACCTAATAGACATATACAAAACATTACACCCAAATACAGCAAGATATACATTCTTCTCGAGCGCACATGAATCATTCATCAGGATATACCACATGCTAGGCCACAGAAGAACTCTCAATGAATTAAGAAAGATTGAAAGTATACAAAGTGATTTCTCTGACCACAATGGAATGAAGCTGGAACTCAGTAAGGGCCAGAGAACCAGATTAGGCACAAAAATATGGAAGTTAAACAGCATACTCTCAGGAGGCGGCTGTGGCTCAATCAGTGGGGCTCCCGTTTACCATATGGGAGGCCCCGGGTTCGGTTCCCAGGGCCTCCTGGTGGGGGCAGGCCCGCCCGCACGGCATGGTTGGCTGACCCAGCGAGCGCAAGCAGCAAGGGGGGGATAAATGAATAAATAAATAAAATCTTTAAAAAATATAAAAAATAAAATAAAATAAAATAAAATAACAGCATACTCTTAGACAATCAGTGGGTCAAGGAGGAAATCACAAAAGAAATCAGTAACTACCTTGAAATGAATGAAAATGACAACACAAAGTATCAAATCCTATGGGATGCAGCAAAAGCTGTACTGAGAGGGAAATTCATAGACATGAATGACTATATTAAAAAAGAAGAAAGAGCTAAAATCAAAGACCTAACTGCACACCTGGAGGCATTAGAAAAAGAACAACAAACTATCCCCAAATGAAGCAGAAAGAAAGAAATAACAAAGATTAGAGCAGAGCTAAATGAAATTGAAAATAAGAAGGCAGTAGAAAAAAATAAACAAAACCAAAAGCTGGTTCTTTGAGAAGATTAATAAAGTTGACAAACCCTTAGCTAGACTAACAAAGAAAAAAAGAGAGAAGATGCAAATACACAAAATAAGAAATGAGGAAGGAGATATCACCACTGATCCCAAAGAAATACAGAGTATCATAAGAGGATACTTTGAGAATTTGTATACCAAGATGGATAATTTAGAGGAAATGGACAAATTCCCAGAAACATACAAACAGCCTACCTTGACAAAAGAAGAAATTGATGAATTCAGCAGACCAATGACAAGTAACAAGATAGAATTAGTCATCAAAAACCTCCCAATTAAGAAGAGCCCAGGACCAGAGGAATTCACAGGTGAATTCTACCAAACATTCTGTAAAGAACTAACACCAACTCTGCTTAAACTCTTCCAAAAAATAGAAGTGGAGGGAACATTTGATTGAAGTGATGAATGGACAACTACGTGATTATAGCAAATACGATTGATTGTACACTTTGGATGAATTGTATGCTTTATTAATATGTATCAATAAAATTGATTTTTTTAAAAAGATAGGAATAGAAGGAAACTTCCTCAACATGATAAAGGGTATATATGAAATACCCACAGTTAACATCATATTCAATGGTAATATGCTGAAGGCTTTCCCTCTAAGAACTGGAACAAGACAAGGATGCTCACTGTCAATGCTCTTATTTAACATTGTGTTAGAAGTACTTGCTAGAGCACTGAAGCAAACAAAAGATATAAAAGGCATCCATATTGGAAAGGAAGGAGTAAAAATTTCACTATTTGCAGATGACATGATCCTATACATAGAAAGCCCTAAGAAATCTACAACAAAACTTCAAGAGCTTATAAATGAGTTCAGTAAAGTGGCAGGTTATAAGATCAATATGCAAAAATCAGTAGCATTTCTGTATACCAATAAGGAGCAAACTGAGGAGGAAATCAAGAAAAAATCCCATTTACAATAGCAACAAAAAGAATCAAATACCTAGGAATAAATTTAACTAGAGATGTAAATGACTTGTATGCAGGAAAGTACACAACATTGCTAATGGAAATCAAAGAAGACCTAAATAAATGGAAGAATATTCCCTGTTCATGGATAGGAAGACTAAACATCATTAAGATGTCTATCCTACCCAATCTGATTTACAGATTTAACACAATTCCAATAAAAATTACCACAGCAATTTTTACTGAATTGGAAAAGCTAACAAAGAAAATTTTTGGAAGGACGAGGGGCCCCAAATAGCCAAAGACACATTGAAAAAGAAAAGCTAAATCGGAGGAATCACACAATGACTTTAAAACATACTACAAAGCTACAGTGGTCAAAACTGCATGGTATTGGAACAAGGACAGACATACTGACCAATGGAACCAAACTGAGAGTTCTGATATAGATCCCCGCATATACAGTCAACTGATATTTGACAAGGCCACCAAGCCCACTCAACTGGGAGAGAATGACCTCTTCAAGATATGGTGCTTGGAGAACTGGATATCCATATCCAAAAGAATGGGAGAAGAATACCACCTCATACCTTATTAAAAAATTAACAACATGGATCAAAGATATAAATATAAGAGCCAAGACCATAAAGATCTTTGAAGAAAATATATGGAAGCCTCTACAAGATGTTGTACTAGGAAATGGTTTCATGAGCTTTACACCCAAAGCAGGAACAATGAAAGAAAAGATAAATGGGACCTCCTCAAAACTAAAAACTTTTGCAAGAAAGTTAAAAGGCAGACTACTCAATGGGAAAAATTATTTGGTAACCATATATCCAGATAGGGGCCTAATATCCAGCATATATAAAGAAATCCTACACCTCAAAAATAAAAAGACAAGCAACCCATTTAAAAATGGGTTAAAAAATGGGCAAGTGATTTGAATAGACACTTCCCCAAATAAGAAATACAAATAGCTAAAAAGCACATGAAAAAATGCTCAACATCACTAGCTATTAGGGAATGCAAATCAAAACCACAATGACGGGGGCAGATGTGGCTCAAATGGTTGGGCATCCATCTGCCATATGGAGGGACCTGGGGTTGATCCCCGGGACCTCCCGGTAAAATAAAAAATATATATATATAGAAGGCGCATGGGCTGCCAGGCTCTGTGTGCTGGTGAGCCACCAGGCCCCGGGAGCCATGCAGCAAGATGATGACGTAACAGGAAAGAGACGCAGGGGAGAGACAAGACGAGATGCTCTGAAAGCTCCAAAAACCAGGAACTGAGGTGGTGCAGGTGGCAGAACACTTCTCTCCTACATTGGAGGTCTCCAGGATCGAATCCTGGTGAAGACTGGAGGAGGAGGATGAGAAGAGATGGCAGGAAACAGACACAGAGAATTGCCCAGCGAATGGACACAAAACAGCAAATGGGGAAGGGGGGGTTTAAAATGGATAAAGTAAATAAATAAATCTTAAAAAAAAAAAAAAACAGAATGATATATCATATTTTACCCATGAGACTGGCAACTATTAAAAAAACAGAGAACTACAAGTGTTGGAGTGGATGTGGAGGAATTGGAACCCTTATCCACGCTGGGAATGTAGAATGATGCAACCATTGTGGAGGACAGTTTGGCAGTTCCTCAAGAAGCTAACTATAGAACTGCAGTATGATCCAGCAATCCCACTGCTGGGTATATACCCAGAAGAATTGAAAGCAGGAACACGAACAGATATATGCACACCAATGTTCATAGCAGCATTATTCACTATTGCCAAAAGTTGAAAACAACCCAAACGTCCATCAACAGATGGATTGATAAACAAATTATGGTATGCACATATAAAGGAATATTACTCAGCTGTAAGGGGGAATGTATATTGATGCATAACATACTGCTAATGGTCTTTTATATAAATAAATACATACATATATAATTTGAATTTTTGGAAACTTTAGCTTTACTGAAAACTTTGGAAAAAGTATCTCAGTTGTACCGTTTGAGTTGGCATTGTACAGAATTTAACAACCATATTGGTCTAGAAACATTAAACCTAATCTTTTTCCCATTTGTACAGGGGTAATGCACTGTATTAAATATGTAAGGTCTTATCTACATGGGTTGGATTACAGAAACTAATAAAGTATTCTCTAAATAAGGAAAAAAAGAAGAAATGCAGTATTAACACACGAGATAACATGGATGAATCTTTAAGACCTGATATTGAGAGAAGCAAGTCAGGCACTGAAGGACAAATATTACATGGCCTCACTGATATGAATTAAGCAAATTGAGCAGACTCACAGAGCTAGAGACTGGAAGATAGGTTTACAGGAGACAGAAAAGGAGAAGAAAGTTGTGAGTCAATGCCCATATGGGCAAAATGTGATAAGATGGAAGGGTGTAGTTGTGCAGTAGAGGGCATAACAGTTGTGCAGTGATGCTACTGAGCTGGATGGTGCTGGTCTGTGAAGGGAGTAGGGTGGGAATTGTGGGTTTGACTGTCCATGAAACTGGGGGGAGGGTTGGGGGAGGGAACAGGTGAAATCTGGGGATTTGTGGGTATGTAGTTGAAACTACTACAACATTGGGAATGTTCTTTTGGAAAATATGGCAGGGGTCGGTTACTGGTTTGAGGTGTTAGATGTGGGACAGGGTGCACCTGGGGCAGGCTTCTAGGGAGTGTGTAGTGTTCATCTTGTCATAGTGTGTGTTTATAAGTGGGCGGAGGCTCACATAATGAGCAGGAAGGTGTTTGACTCCCATCCTGGGGAGTCCTGCTATGATCTCAAATAGAGGGGAGGGAGTCTCTTGAGAGCATAGGCAGTTACTAATAGGGGAGGACAGGCCAGTATGTTAAGTCTTCAAGGTTGTTGCAAGTAACTATGAATGTTGTCCTTCAGTGAGTTAATCTTGGTGGTTACCATGTATCCCGAGGGGAATGGGAGGGAGGAATAGAACAGATGGAACTCGGGGCATTTTGGAGTTGATGGAATTGTTCTACATGATCTTGCAATGATGGATACAGACAATGTTAAACTTCATCAAAATCTATAAAAGCATACAGTCCAAAATGTAAACCATAATGTAAATCACTGACCATGGTTAGTAGCAATGTCTCAATATTTGTACATCAGTTGTAACAAATGTACTATCCACATGTAATATGTTATTATTAGGGGAAAGGGGAAAGGGGGGAGGATGTTGGGTATATGGGAATCACCTATATTCTGTAGATGAATTTTCTGTAACCCAAAGCTTCTTTGAAAACGAAATGAAAAAAATAAGACACTGGTGGAATATATGGAAGAAAATGTCACTGTACATACAAGACAACAGATGTTACAGTGATGAAAGACATAATGTCATATTTTATTATTTTATTTTTTATTATTTCAAAGATTTTTTTAAAAATTTTTGTATTTTACTCACTATTTTTTAAAACTATCATTATATCATTTTCCCTACTAATTGTATTCAGTTATTTTGTTGGCTTCAATTTTGAAGAAGTTTTGTATCACAGAAGGGTTACAACTGTGGCAGGGCAGGATCACTGGTGTTGGGTGTCAGAAATGGGGGATGCAGGGAAGCGGCTGTGGCTCAATCAGTAGGGCTCCCGTTTACCATATGGGAGGTTCCGGGTTCGGTTCCCGGGGCCTCCTGGTGAAGGCAAGCCCGCCCGCGCGGCGTGGTTAGCTGACCCAGCGAGCACAAGCAGCAAGGGGGGGATAAATGAATAAATAAATAAATAATATATATATATATATAAAGAAATGGGGGATGCATGGGGGGAGATTCACCTGGGGAATACTTACAAGGCATATGAATGTGTTCAGGTATTCATAGGTCATTGTCACAATGTGTGGAGTTTCACACAATAACAAAAAGAATATTGAATTCCTATCCTGGGGAGCTCTGCCACATTCTCTATTGGGACAGCAAGAATCCACTGAGTACAGGGGCAGTGACTAGCGAAGAAAGATAGACCACTGATGGACCCTTAATAGTGTTGACTGTACTTATGAACCTTTACTTTTGAAATTCAAACATAGCCTAATATTATAAGGTGCCTAAGAGGTGCCTCCTGAGAGCCTCCTTGTTGCTCAAATGGGGCCTCTCCCTAAGCCAAACTCAGCATATAAATGCATTACCTTCCACCTAGCATGGGACATGACTCCTGGAGATGAGCCTCCTTGGCACTAAGGGATTACTACCAACCACCAACTAGCAATGCAACTGGAAAAAGACCTTGACCAAAAGGGGGAAAAGGTAAAGACAAAAGAGTTTATATGGCTAAGAGACTTCAAAGTGTGTTGGGAGGTCATTCCAGATGTTACACTTATGCATGTCTCAGCAGGAACTCATTGACTGCCAAAGTAAATATTGCCTCATATAGTGGGGCTCCTGAGGGCTCTGGAGACATCTAGATACCACAGACAGGGCAGACAGCCTAGGAATTTGGTGCCCTGCCAGTGGGCCCTACTTTGGAATTTATGCTCCCCAGTGTGGCAGACTTGGATTCAGTTGTGGTTTCCCTACATAAGGCTCTTCTGCCCCTTCTATTTGAACCTATAGTTAGTACTAGGGTTGATAGGTGTATGTCCAACAGACTTAAATATTTGAGCTGTCCATGTACCAGTTGGCCCTGAATCTCAAAAGATTTGCAACACCTACTCTCCAGTTCATTGGACTCATCCAGGACAACTAACAAGGAGATGATGATGGACAACAACCATCTCAAGAAACAGAGAGTTCTACAAATGCAAGCAAGGTAGTTCCATCCATCTGTCCTATGGGCTCTAAGGCCCTCTCAATTAGAGGTGGAGTGGGCATCACCATCCCAGAAGCCTCAGGATTGGGGAATGAACGATGGACTAAAGTAGACTTACTGGTATTCTACTATAGACTTATTGTGACTCTAGCAATGGAAGAATTTTATAATTCATGTGTAGGCAGTGGCCACTGGAGGTTCTGAGGGGAAGGAGAGGAAAAAATAGGTGTAAATTGGGGGCATTTTTGGGACTTGGGAATTGTTCTGAATGACATTGCAATGACAGTTACAGGCCATTATATATCTTATAATTACTTACAAAAATGTGTGGGAGAGTGTAAAGTACAATGCAAACTATAATCCATGCTTAGTGGCAATGCTCCAGAATGTGTTCATCAATTTCAACAAACGTAACACACTAATGAAGGACATTGTTAATGTGGGAAAATTTGGGAGGTCTAGGGAGCGGGGCATATGGGAATCCCCTATATTTTTATGTAACAGTTAGGTAATCTAAGCATTTTTAAAAATTAAAAAGTATATTTTAAAAAACCACAGTAAGATACAATTTCATACCCACTAGAATAGCTACTATTAAAAAATGGAAAATTGCAAATGTTGGAAGGGATGTGGAGAAATAAGAATACTTGTTCATTGTTGGTGAGAATATAAAATGGTGCAGCCACTGTGGAAGATAGTTTTGTGGTTCCTCAGAAAGTTACGTATAGAATGACTACATGATCCAGCAATCCCATTTCTATGAACATACCCACAAATATTGAAAACAGGGATTTGAACCAATATTTTCACACCAACGTTCATAGTGGCATTAGTCAAAATTGCCAAATGGTGGAAGCAACCCAAGTAATCTATCAACCAATGAATGGATAAATAAAATATATTATATACATACAAAGGAATGAAGTTTTGATATATGCAACAACATGGATAGAACTTGAAGTCTTCATTTTGAGTGAAATAAGTCAGACAAAAAAAGACAAATATTTTATGATGAAATAATTACAATAAGCAAGCTCACAGAGTCAGAGTATAGAATACAGGTTACCCAGGTCGGGGCAGTGAGGAATGGGGAGTTATTGCTTAAATTGTACAAAGATTCTATTTGGGTTGATGAAAAAGTTTGGTAATGGAATGTGGTGATGGTAGTATAACATTGTGAATGTAATTAGCACTGAATTATACATTTGAAATTGGTTAAAAGGAGAAATTTTAGGTTTTATATATATTGAAAATATATAGAATAAAAATCAACAAACAAACATAGGATTGTACAGTATAAACAGTGAACCCTAATGGAAACCATGGAGTATAATTAGTACAGTTATAAAAATGTTCCTTTTTAGAACATTGATAAAATATACCAAACTAATGCAAGTTGTTAATACTATACTAGTATATGGGAATTCTGTATTTTATACATAAGTTTTCTGTAAACCTACATATTCTCTAATAAAAAAAAAAAATTTTTTTTCATGAAATATAGCCCAGACTTCCAGGAAGATGACATCAGAATAGATAGGCAGGGATTAAATCTCACAGAAACAAAAGAGAAAGGGCAAAAAGCTGTCTGAGGGACATGCTTTGGGGCTCTGGAAATCAGGAGAGTTCTGTGCACCCCCAGGAGGGCAAGGGAAAGACAGATGAAGAAGCCAAAACAAAGACCATGATTTACTAAACCCCTGACTGGGAACAGCACTCATTCCTCACCTTCAAGGCAAACAGCAACCAACCAAGAGGGGAACAGAGGTCTTCCTCCCCAGGAAGAAGGAGGGTGTGGAGGAGGGCAGAGTGTGTTTTCTCATCAGTGAATTTGGCCAGCAGAGCCTGCTTTGAATCTCAGCTCTGGCCAGACTAGAATCACGAGCAAGTGGGCGTTGAGTCACCTCCATGGAAAGAATCATTGACAAGAGACATCTGCTGGGGAAGTGGCTGTGGCTCAATCAGTAGGGCTCCCGTTTACCATATGGGAGGCCCGGGGTTCGGTTCCCGGGGCCTCCTGGTGAAGGCAAGCCCGCCCACACGGCGTGGTTAGCTGACCCAGCGAGCACAAGCAGCAAGGGGGGAATAAATGAATAAATAAATAAAATCTTTAAAAAAAAAAAAAAAAAAAAAAGAGACATCTGCTTGTCAACCAGGAAAATGCAAGGAGAAAATGGTTTTTGTATGTCTCTTGTCCCAAACTCCTGGGGACAAATCTGTGCCCCATTAGTGAGTACCTGGCCCTATTTTGATAATTTAAGCAGGAAATTTTAAAAACTTAGAGTAGGTGGAACCAAAAATCAAAAACCCCTAGGCAGGAGAGAGAAAATGACCATCAGAGTAAATTCACCAACATATTCAGATGCTTAAACATGAGCAAAAAATTACAAGCCATACTAGGAAACAGGAGATATCGCCCAGCCAAAGGAACAAGCCAAAAATCCTGATGAGATGCAGGATTTAAGAAAACAAAACAATGATAATCACACAAATCTCCTTAATCATTCAAGGAGTTGAAGGAAAATACAACTAAAGGGATAAAGCATATTTAGAATAAACTGGGTGGGTGATCACTTCCTGGAAGATGGAGGATTAGAGAGGTGGAGGGATCGCTTCTCTCCCAGAAAAAATAGCTAGAGTACAGGCGAAGACTGTCTGGAGGGTTTGCTTTGAGGCTTGGGACAACAGGGAAAGGGGAGATACCACCCAGAAAAGAGAAGGGCAAAGGAAAGGAGTCTCAGCTGGCTGAAAAATCCTGTGAGTAGAGCCTCAAAAGCAGCAGTGGGTGCACCACCACCCCCCAACCGACAGAGCAAATAGTCTGCGGACTGCAATGGCTGTGGAATGCAGTAGCTGCAAACTGAAGGAGTTGCAGGGGTCCTCTTCCCCAAGAAAGGGGAGAAGGAGGCACATAGCCTAGAGCAAATTTAGATTTTGGCCACAGAACTTGGTCTGCTGCATTGGAGGGGTCCCACACTTCCAGGCTGGGTGGGACCATGACATTATTGCACTGAGAGCTTTCAAGGAACTAAAGAAAATTTGCTTCTCAAACCCTCCCTATTGCCCTGTGCTGGTTGCTGAGGAGGCAGAAGGAGGAAGAGTATGGCCTGCCAAGGTTAGAGAACCGCCTCTGAGAAAGTCTGTTTGTGAGGTTTGGCCAGCCCTGAGGACATTGCTTCTGCACCGCCCACCTGCCTGTGGAGTTACTCTGAATGCATTCCCACTTAGCACCTAAGGTCTGAGCTGAGAGGTCTGCCAAAGAACACCACCTGCTGGACAGACCAGAAAAGTACACAAAAAAAGGAAAATAATGACTAAAAATGGAGGCAAGGAAGTGCTTTTATTGCCACCATTTACTGGCCTGCACCCAATTACTGGGTCCTTAGCAATTAAACAGGGGCAATCCTAAATATCTAGAACAAGTTGACCCAAGAATCAAAGAACAGTGGGAGCACACAGCTACTTAAGAGTAAATCCCTAGGCAAGAGAGAAAAACTTAACATCAGAGTAAACTCGGCATCAGAATCAGATGCCTAGACATCAGCACAAAATAACAAGCCATACAAAGAAAAAGGAAGATATATTAGTCTGCCTAAGGAGTGCTGATGCAAAGTACCAGAAATCTGTTGGCCTTTATAGAGGGTATTTATTTGGGGTAAAAGCTTATAGTTACAAGGCTCTAAAGAGTCCAACTCAAGATTGCTTTCTCACAAAAATTAGACACCATGTGTTGAAGCAATATGGTCACTGATATCTGCCTCATCTCTCCTTCCTGGGCTTCTTCTTCCTCTTGCGGCTCCATGGACCCAGATCCTTCCTGATCTCAGCTGTAGGTTGGCATAGGGCTTGTCTCTCAGGGCTTCCCGTATCAGTCCCTGGTGTAAGGCTCATTTCTTTCTGGGCCTGCTCAGCTGCTCTGTTTTCTTCATCTGCAAACTATCAGGCAAATGATTCATCACTCCCTGGGGACCCGAGATCAAACATGACAGTGCTCTCTCTCTCTCTTCCCACGTGTCTTCTTGAGTGATTGTCTGTTTTGTATTGACCCACCAAGGGGGGTGGGGACTAAACCTGAGTCATGACCTACTGACATGCTTGAATCAAGCCCTAATCTTAACAGGTAATTTAATCAAGGCGTCTCGGCCGAATCTAATACAATCAAAGGGTATCTTACCCAGAGGAATAGATTAATTTACAAACATTATCTTTCTCTTTTGGAGATTCATAAATAATCTCAAACTGTCACAGAAGATATGACTCAGGCAAAGGAACAAATCAAAGCTCCAGATTAGACACATGATAAGAAACAGCTAACCAACAAGGTTCACACAAATCTCCTAAATCAAATCATGGAGTTGAAGGACAATATGGCTACAGAAATAAAAGACATTAAGAAGACACTAACTGTAAACTACAATGTAAACTATAATCCACGCTTAGTGGGAATGCTCCAAAATGTGTTCATCAATTATAACAAATTTATTACACTAATGAAGGATGTTGTTAATGTGGGAAAATGTGGGAGGAGTAGGGAGTGAAGCATATGGGAATCCCCTATATTTTTTAAGTAACATTAATGTAATCTAAGTATCTTTTTAAAAAATAAAAAAAGTATATTAAAAAATAACATGTATTTAGGTCTGGAAACTCATCTAAACATTTTAGGTGAATTACTTATACTCCTAAACTCCTGTTTTATAACATTACTAGACTACCTGGAAGATGGCATCCTATATGTGTTCTTTTGAATAAAATAAGAAATAAATAAATAAATAAATCACTTTACTAGAAAAAAAAGACACTGAGTAATTTTCACTATTTACTGATGATATGAACCTATACTTAGAAAATCCCTTTAAAATTCACACTAAAAATACTAGAAATAACAGAGGATTTCAGCAAAGTGATAAAATACAACATTAATACTAAAAAATCAGTAGGGTTTCTATACACTACTGATGAGCAATCTAAGGATGATGTCAGAAAAAAATACATTTCTAATGGTGTCTAAAAGAATCAAATATTTAGGAGTAAATTTAACTAAGGACATAAAGGACCTATGTGGCAGTGTGATATTGTTTATGAATTCCAAAAATAGATATTGGATTATGTTTGTAAACTGGTTTATCCCTCCGGGCATATTAGATTATATTGGATTCAGAGGTTTCACTTCTACTTGACTAAATAATGATTAAGGCTTTGATTAGGACACATCAGTAGGACGTTGCATCCCTGCCCGCTTGGTAGACAGGGACACACAGAGAAATTGCACCACAGAGAAGGGAGTTTGGAGTTTTGAGCTGGAGCCCAGGAAATGAACACACAGAAAAAGAACACAGAGAAATAGAAATGACTCCTTAGACACAGCAGAAACCCTGGGGAGAGAGACAGAGCCATTCACCTGATAGTCTACAGCCAGGCCTTGTGGAAAGAGCACAGCAGTTGAGCCCAGAGAGAAATGGAGCTCCAGGAAGAACGGAACCCAAGAAGCCTGAACTCTTGGCAAACATCAACAACCATCTTGTCCCAACACATGGCAATAGACTTTGGTAAGGGAAGTAACTTATGCTTTATGGCGTGGTAACTGTAAGCTTCTACCCTAAATAAATACCTTTTATAAAAGCCAACAGGTTTCTTGTATTTTGTATCTGTACCCCTTTGGCTGACTAATACAACCTGAATTCAGAAAACTACAAAACATTTCTAAAGGAAACCAAAGTAGAACATTCTGTGTTCATGGATTGGTAAACTCAATATTGTTAAGATGTCAATTCTACCCAAACTGATTTACTGATTCAATGCAATCCCAATTTTTAAAAAATCCCAACAGCTTTTTTTTTTACAGAAATGGAAAAGTAAACTATCAAATTTTTATTTGGAGAAAAAAGAGACACCAAATAGCCAAAAATGTTTTTAAAAAGAAGAACAAAGTTGGAGGACTCTCACTTCCTGACTTTAAAGCATATTACTTAGCTACAGTAGTAAAAACAATATGATACTAGCATAATGATATGTATGTTGATCAATGGAACTGAAATGAGAACTGAGAAATAGACCCTCACATCTATGGTCAAGTGATTTTTGACAAGGCTGTGAAGCCCATCCAGCTGGGCTAGAACAGTCTACTCAACAAATGGTGCTGGGAGAACTGGATAGCCATAACGAAAAGAAAGAGGACCCCTATCTCACACCTTATACAAAAAATAACTCAAAATAAATCAAATGACCATAAAAAGCAACAACAATAAAACTTCTAGAAGAAAATGTAGGGAAACATTTTCAAGATCTTGTAATAGGTGGTAGATTCTTAAACCTTACATACAAAACACAAGCAATGAAAGAAAAAATTAGATAAATGGGATCTCTTCAAAAGTAAACACTTTTGTTCTTCAAAAGACGTTGCAGTGCAGATGTGGCTCAAGCAGTTGAGCGCCTGCTTCCCACATGGGAGGTCCTGGGTTCGGTCTCCGGTGCCTCCTAAAAACAAAAACAAACAAGCAAAATAAAATGAAAAAAAATCAACACAGGGTAGCTGATGTGGCTCAGTAATTGAGCGATGTCTTCCCAGATATGAGGTCCCAGATTCAATCCCCAGCCCTAATACCTCAAAAAAAAAAAAAACAAAGACTGTCAAGAAAGTAAAAAGGCAGCCTATTCAATGGGACAAAATACGTGGAAACCACATATACAATAAGGACTTGATATCCATGTTATTATATAAAGAGGTCATACAACTGAATGATAAAAAACAAGCAACCCAGCAGAGACATCCAGCAAGATGGCAGCAGAGTAATGAGCTCCTAGAGTCACCTCATGCTACAGGGCAGTTAGTAATCACCCACAGCTATCTAAAGGACCTGTCTGGGGACTCCAGGAGACCAGAAGAGCATCCTGCAACATCCTTGAAAGAAAGGAAGGAGGAGATTGCCCATCTACAGAGAAGATTCGTGAGTAGAGCACTCCACGCCATGGAGGCCAGTGCCCATACTCTACTGGTGGCACAAGCCGCCTCCAGAGCTATTCCTTGGCTGGAGTTGGAAGCTCCATTTCCCAAACACAGGGGAGGAAGAGACAGTTGACCACCAACTTCAGTTACTGAATAGTAAATTTGGCTGACTAAAGTATAACCCTAAAAATAGCTAAAGTTTGAACCTCTTCAAGTTGGAAAGAGGCCTATAGCCACCATTTTGACCCTGCCACTGGCATGAGGGAAAGCCAGGTTGACAGAAAATCACAGTGATGGTAGGGACAGGCTTCTTTACACCCAGATTGGACAGCAGCCCTAGCCTAGGTTTCAACTCTATCGCTGGCAGGGAGGAAGCTGGTGGGACCTGCACCAGCCTTTCTGGGTAACTGCAGGTACATTCGGCTGGAACAGACTGAATAGTCAAAAGTCTACTAGGGCAACTGTTGTCATTTTGGACCCATATGGCAGATTGCTGCCCATACCTGCAGCTCCATCCCCACCCCAGGCAGGGGAGGAAGGGCATGCCTTCATCAGTCTCTCTAGGCAGCTACAGTCTAGGCCTGAATGACTTGGATTATTACACTCAACTGTGGCTCTGTCCCTACCCCTGGCAAAGGAGAAAGGTGACAGAAGCTTCCTCAGCTCCTGAGGCAACACAGACTGTTTGAGCTTCCACACCTTACAGAACGAACTACATCCTCAGCTCCTACTACACAACCAGCAATGGAGAGAGAGCAAGAAAGCCCTAACCTAAAGAGAGAAACTGCACCCAGAATAAGTGCATCTAGTAAGCCAAATGCCAAGACAGCAACAAAAAACTACAATCCATACCAAGAACCAGGAAGACATGGCCCAGTTAAAGGAACAAGATAAGCCTCCAGATGACATAAAGGAGTTGAGACACTAATCATAGATGCTTAGACAAATATTAATAAATTCAATGAGATAGGTGAATAGATTAAGGATATTAAGAAGACATTGGGGGCTCGGATGTGGCTCAAATGGTTGGGCATCCGTCTCCCATATGGAAGGACTTGGGTTCTATCCCCAGGACCTCCCAGTAAAAATAGAGAAAAATATAGAAGGCATGTGGGCCACCAGGCCCTGTGCATAGGTATGCCATCAGGCCCCACACGTGGGTGTGCCATCAGGCCCCGCCAAGCCACGCAGAAAGATGATGACGTAAACAGGAGAGTGACACAAGGGAGAGTCGAGACGAGATGCACCGAAAAACCAGGAACTAAGGTGGCACAGGCGGTGGATGCTTCTCTCCCACATCGGAGGTTACCAGGATCGAATCCCAGTGAAGATAGGAGGAGAAGGATGAGAAGAGAGGGCAGGAAACAGATACAGAGAATTGCCCAGTGAATGGACACAAAAACAGCAAAAACTGGGGTGGGGGGGTAAAAATGGATAAAAAGTAAATAAATAAATAAATCCTTAAAAAATGTTTATAAAAAAAGACATTGGGGAGGAAGGGCCAAGATGGCATTAGTGTAGGAGGGCACACACTGCAAGCTCCCAGAGCAAGGCCGATTGTGGACGGAGTCCTGCCCGGGGGTCTGTGCTGTGCACGCGTGGAGTGAGAAGCTTGGGACATCTATCTGCGCGGATCAACGGCGTGGACGGAATGGTGGAGATTCGTGAGTTTTAAGGCTCCCGGTGATGGTTGGCACAGACGGCTGAG
Organism: Tolypeutes matacus; assembly: GCA_026826555.1. Taxonomy (NCBI): domain Eukaryota; kingdom Metazoa; phylum Chordata; class Mammalia; order Cingulata; family Chlamyphoridae; genus Tolypeutes; species Tolypeutes matacus. The sequence continues at coordinate 4,356,078 of JAKSZT010053809.1, forward strand.
CCCCGCGGTTAGGGAGGAAAAATAAAATAAAATAAAACGGCCATTTGGAGCTGCGAGCAGGGCGAAAAAGTTTTATTTTCTGGGGATCTGGCTGCCTAGCGCCCTTTGGACCTTGTGTGAACAGAACAAATGAGCTAATCAGCACCTGGTGAACTGGAGGGGGGATTCTGGTCGGGGAACGGAGCTGAATTCCCTAGCCACCCAGGGATAAGACCCAGGCTGCTGCAGAGCCAGGAAGAAGGGACACTTCCCAAAAAAGGGAGGGTTCTGTTGGAAGAGAGGGAAGGTTATTTTATATTTTTAGACATCGATCTGGCTGCTTGCACCGCCCCATAGCTTTGGGGAGCAGATAAGCCGACCTGAAGCAGCATTAGGCTGAGAGCAGACGTGAATCTGCACTCAAACTGACTTACTTAGCAGCCTGGTGATGCTCGAGCTCGGCTCCAGAAGGGGCGGAATCTGCCGTCTTTAGCACTCCTCACTAACAACAGAGCTACAGCTAACCTGGGGAGTCCTGAAAGTGGGACGTGCTTGTTTAATTTCCACGGGCCCAGCAAGGGTCCCTTCCGTAAGGGGGTTGGTCTAGAGGAGGAATTATTTTGGGTCCTGCATTTGGCTAAAAAAATAAAAATTAAAAAAAAAAAAGTGAGGTCACCTCAACAAATGAAAAATAAATTCTTTTTAATTTAGTTTAAGAGCTAAAAGCTGCTTCAGGACCTGCATATAGAACCCTGTGGGGAAATTGATTGATAAACACAGGTAGGCACGAAGGATCCATGTAGACCCTAGGGGAATCATTGACCCCCCTCAGCTCTGTTTGACTGCTTGCTTGTGTGGATCTTCGGTTTCTCTCTGTTTCTTTCTGGTCTCTTGCTATTCTTTCCTCTTTCCTCCCCCCTTCCTTTTTCCTTCTATTTTTTTTTTTTTTAAATTAGGTGCTGCCAGCTTATCGCTTCTTTGCTGGTCTCCTTTTACAGTTATTTCCCACTCGCTGTATATATTGATTCTGTATTACAAACTATCGCTTATCCATCCTGCATTTTTCTGCCTTCTGTTTTCTGTTGTGGCTCTTAGAGACAACATTTTTTCATAGGCCCACAACTTAAGGGTGTCAATTTCTATTCCATCTATTTTGTTTTCTTTTTATTATTATTATTAGTATTAACTTTTTCCTTTCAGATCTTTCATTACTATTTCTCTCCCTCCTCATAATTCTAGCCTTCTAAATCACTATATATATATATACCTCCATTTGTTTTCCCAGTCCATTGTAGGAACACCATATTTTGTCCCAGTACTATATACTGCCTACACAAGTTAAATATTCATCTCATTAAGTCTCATTTTGCCCCTCTTCTAACTTTTATCAATATTTCTATTATCCTTCTGCCTTCCTTACATCTTTTGATTCCTCTGGCCCTAACCTTTTGCCTTCAAGGGAACATAGAAAGAAGCAAGGAAATAAAATAAGAAGAAAAACTGCCAAAGAGAAAACTTACCTC
>JAKSZT010053809.1:4362579-4376198 GCA_026826555.1 Tolypeutes matacus
AAGAATGAGAGAAGAATACCATCTCACACCTTATACAAAAATCAACTCAAGATGGATCAAAGATCTAAATATAAGAGCCAAAACCATAAAAACCTTGGAAGATAATGTAGGGAAGCATCTACAGGACCTTGTAATAGGAAATGGTTTCATGAACTTCACAGCCAAAGCACAAGCAGCAAGAGAAGAAATTGATAAATGGGATCTCCTCAAAATTAAAAACTTCTGCACCTCAAAGGATGTTATTAAGAAAATAAAAAGGCAGCCTACCCAATGGGAAAAAATATTCGGCAACCATATATCTGATAGGAGCCTAATATCCTGCATATATAAAGAAATTCTACACCTTGAAAATAAGAGGACAAACAACCAATTTAAAAAAAGGGCAAGTGACCTGAAAAGACACTTCTCCAAGGAAGAAATACAAATGGCTAAAAAGCACATGAAAAAATGCTCAACATCACTTGCTATCAGGGAAATGCAAATCAAAACTACAATGAGATACCATCTTACACCCATCAGAATGGCAGCTATTAAAAAAACAGGAGACACTAAATGTTGGAGAGGATGTGGAGGAATAGGAACCCTCATCCACTGCTGGTGGGACTGCGGTATGGTCCAGCCACTGTGGAGGACAGTTTGGCGGTTCCTCAGAAAACTAGCAATAGATCTTCCGTATGATCCAGCAATTCCACTGCTGGGTATATGCCCAGAAGAACTGAAAACAAAAATACAAACAGATTTATGCACACCAATGTTCATAGCGGCATTGTTCACCATTGCCAAAAGTTGGAATCAGCCCCGGTGCCCATCAACAGACGAATGGATAAGCAAAATGTGGTACATACATACAATGGAATATGGTTTCATGAACTTCACAGCCAAAAGAAGGAACAAAGTGCTAACACATGGAATAACGTGGATGAATCTTGAAGACCTTATGTTGAGTGAAGCAAGCCAGGCACTGAAGGATGAACAGTATATGACCTCACTGATCTGAACTGAGGAAAGTGAGCAGTCTCTGAGAACCATTGTCTGAAAGATAGGTTAACAAAGGAGAGTAAGAGAAGAGCAGGCTTTGAGCCATCACCCATATGAACATACTCTATGGTAAAGGGATAGAGTGTGGTTGCATGTTAGGGGATGGGGCAGATGAGTGGTGGTGTTCCTGGGTTTGGTGTTGCAGCACTGGCGGGTGGGTGGATTAGGAAGGGCTGGTTCAAATCCCCAGGGCATGTAACTGTGAATCTTGACATTCCATGGGTAGGGAGAGGGTGGTATCATGGGCCCTGGGGGGCTGGGGGGAAGGGAACAGTCAAGACCTAATGGGGTGTTTGGTGGTCATGGGGAAGGTTTTTCATTACCTTACAGTAATGGACACAGGACATGGTAAATATCATCAAAATTATTAAACTGTATCATCTAAATTGTAAACTATACTGTAAATCATTGACAATGTTTAGTTGCTATATTTTGCTATCTGTATAACAGTTATAACAATGCTAACATTCAAAAAAAAAAGGCGGGGGGTTAATATGGGGTGGGGAAGGGGGGGGGTTTGGTATCTGGGAGTCTCCAGCACTCCGTATGTGACTTTGCTGTGACCTAAATCTTCTTTGAAAATCAAATGAAAAATTGGGAGACAATGGGGATTGAGAGGGGGAAGGTGTCACGGCACACCAGACATCCGATAACACAGTGATAAAAAGAAGGAAAGAAAAAAAAGAGAGAAAGGAAAAAAAATGAATATATAATATATATATATATATATATATTTAAAGGCATTTCCTTTGCCTTTTTGCCCATTTTTTGAATGTCCCAATCTGTTAATTATATTTTATATTGTTTTGTTTTTTGTTTGATTATTTGTTTTTTTTTCCTTCTCTTTTTTTTTTCCCCCTGAGTTTCCTTATGTTTGTCTCTTGCATGTAAGCTTATCATACTTGCTTCTTTATCCTAGTAAGTGTATTTGATTATTTTATGGACTACATGTTCATGGAGGATTTGGATCACAGAAGGGTTACATTGGGTACTGCAGGGGATTATTGGTGAGGGGTGTCTGGGAGGGGGGTTTCATGGGAATTAGTTCATCCGAATATTCATGAAAGATATACAAAATCGTTCAAAAGATCAAAAGATGGGGCATGGTCACGATGGGTGGACAATCACACAATAAATGAGGGAATCTGAATTCCTAGCCTGGAGAGCTCTGCCACAGTCTCCAAGGGAGCAGCAATAGTCTTCTGAGTGCAGGGACAGTGTCTGTCAAAAGAGGATGACCCACTGATGTGTTCTTTTTATTGATGACTACCCTTGTGAGTCTTTGCTCTTGTAACTGAGACTTAGCCTGCAGTTGTGGGGTGCCTAAGGGTTGCCACCTGGGAGCCTCCTTGTTGCTCAAATGTTGCCTCTCTCTAATCCAAACTCAGCATATGATTGCATTACCTTCCCCCCAACGTGGGACATGACTCCCAGGGATGAGCCTCCCTGACAACGAAGGATTAATACCAAGTGCCAACTGGCAACACAACTGGAAAAAAACCTTGAATTAAAGGGGGAAAAGGTAAAGACAAATGAGTTCAAGTGGCTAAGAGACTTCAAAGAGAGTCGGGAGGTCATCCCAGAGGTAACTCTTACGCACACCTCAGTAGGAGCTCATAGAACATCTAAGTGCCTATCACCCTACACAGAGGGGCTCCTGAGAGCTCTGGAGACACCCAGGTCCTATATAAGTGGGGATAGACCCAGAGACTGATGCCTTATCAGTGGGCTCTATTTTGGACTCTGTGCTCCTGAGAGTGACAGAATTGGACTCAAATAAGTCCTCCCTGCACTTGGTTCATCAGTCCCTTCTATTCAAACCTATATGTGATGCTGAAGTTTTTAGGTATACTTCCAGAGACTGGAGCCTCTGGCCTACCTATGTGCCAGGTGTGCATGGAATCTCGGTGGAGCTGCAACTCCTACCCTACAGCTCAATGGACTCATCCAAGTCACCTGGCCAGGAGACAATGTTGGGCAGTGGCCATCCCAGGGAATGGAGAGGGCCTGCATCTGCAGGCAAGATCATCCCACCCACCATATCTATGGGATATAAGCCCTCTCTCACTTGGAGGTGGAGTGGACATCACCATCCCAGTCCCCTCAGGATTGGGGGAAGAACTATGGACTAGAGTGGACTTGATGGTATTCTGTTGTTCACATACGGTGATTCTAGCAATGGAAGAAATTATAACAATGAGGTGGAGCCAGTGGCCACTAGACACTTTTGGGGCAGGGAGGGGACGAGCAGTTGAAATACAGGGGCTTCTTTGGGATTTGGAGGTTGTCCTGATTACCTTTGTGGCAACGGATGTAGGCCATTTTAAATCAGCACACACCACTCAGAACTGAGTGGAAGAGAGTGTGGTCTACAGTGTGAACTGTGGTCTATGGTTGGTGGCAAGGCCCCAGGATGTGTAAGTCCATTGAGGGTGGTGGGCCATACTTGTGGGAGATGTTTGTGTGGGATGTGGTGGGAGGTGTGGGAGGTGGGCAACATGGGAATCCCAGTGGGTCCTGTGTAATGTTTTGGGTATCTAAGCACCTCTTAAAATATATTTATATATATACATAAATGACATTTTTGTAAGCAAATGCACATATATGCATATATATTTATATTTATATATCATTTTGCAAATGTTGGTATGTATTGTGAAAATTTTGATTTTTACCCACAATAAAAAAAAATAAAAATAAAAAAAGACATTGGATGAGCACAAAGAAGAATTTGAAAGGATACATAGAAAAATAGCAGATCTTACAGGAATTAAAGGCATAATAAATGACCTTAAAAATACACTGGGATAAAAATAAAAACAACAAAAATAATAAAGAAGAAGAAAATTTTTTAAAAAAGAAACAAAAATAAAAAATTTAAAAAAGAAAATAAAAAATGAAAAAAAAAATACACTAGAGTCATATAGCAGATTTGAGGCAGCAGAAGAAAGGATTGGTGAGCTTGAAGACATGGCATCCAAAAGCAAACATAAAAAAAGGACAGATGAAGAAAAGAATGGGAAAAAATGAACAAGGTCTCAGGGATCTAAATGACAGCAAGGGATGTGCAAATATACATGTCATGGGTGTCCCAGAAGGAGAAGAGAAGGGAAAAGGGACAGAAGGAATATTTGAAGAAATAGCGGTAAAAAATTTCCCAACCCTATTGAAGGGCATAGATATCCATGTCCAAGAAGTACAAGTACTCCCATCTGAATAAATCTGAATAGAACAACTCTGAGACACATACTAATCAGAATATCAAATGCCAAAGACAAAGAGAGAATTATGAGAGCATCAAGAGAAAAGTAATGCATAACATATAAGAGATACCCAATAAGATTAAATGTCAATTTCTCATCAGACACTATGGAGGGAAGAAGACAGTGGTATGATATATAAAAGACACTGCAAGAGACAAACTTCCAGCCAAGAATCTTATATCTGGCAAGATTGTCTTTCAAAAATGAGGGTGAGTTTAGAATATTCACAGATAAACAGAAACTGAGAGTTTATATCAAAGAGACTGGCCTTGAAGGAAATGCTAAAGGGTATGCTACAGTCTGAAAAGAAAAAACAGGAGAGAGGGGCTTGGAAAAGAGTCTTGAAATGAAGATTATATCAGTAAAAGTAACTAAAAGTCTCAAAAGAGTTGGGAAAATAAAATATAACAGATAAAACCCAAAGGTCAAAAAGGGTGAAATAAGAACTGCTTTTAGAGTAATAACATTGAATGTTAATGGGCTAAACTCACCAATCAAAAGACACAGACTATGGGAAGCGGCTGTGGCTCAATCAGTGGGGCTCCCGTTTACCATATGGGAGGCCCCGGGTTCGGTTCCCGGGGCCTCATGGTGAGGGCAAGCCCGCCCGCACAGCGTGGTTACTGACCCAGCGAGCACGAGCAGCAAGGGGGGGGATAAATGAATAAATAAATAAAATCTTTTAAAAAAAGACACAGACTAGTGAAATGTATAAGAAAATATGAGCAATCTATATGCTGTCTGCAAGAGACTCACCTTAGACTCAAGGATACCAATATATTGAAAGTGAAAAGCTGGAAAAAGATATTCCACACATGCAGTAACCAGAAAATAAAGCTGGAATAGTTATACTTATATCAGATGAAATAGACTTTAAAAGACACTAGTAATGTGCAATCTGAGGAAGAAGTCAGGAAATAAATTCCATTTACAATAGTGACCAAAAGATTCAAATATTTAGAAGTAAACTTAACCAAGGATGTAAAGCACTTGTATTCAGAAAACTACAATGCATTGTTAAAAAGAAATAGAAAGAGACCTAAATAATTGGAAGAAGATTCCATGCTCATGGATTGGAAGACTAACTATCATTAAGGTGTCAATTCTACCTAAATTTATAGATGTATTTAATGTAATCCTGAAAAAATTCCATCAGCATTTTTAAATAAATGAAAACACAATTATCAAATTTCTTTGAAAGGGTAAGGGGTCCCAAACAGACAGAAACATCTTAAAAAGGAAAAGTGAAGTTGGAGGACTCTCACTTCCAGACTTTAAATCATATTATCTAGCTACAGTCATAAAAACACCATGGTGCTGGCATAAAGACAGACACATAGACCAGTGGAACTGAATTGATGACTCATAAACAGACTCTCAGGGGTGGATGTGGCTCAGATGGTTGGGCGTCCGTCTGCTATATGGAGGGACCTGGGTTCGATCCCTGGGACCTCCTGGTAAAATAAAAAATATATATATAGAAGGCGCATGGGCTGCCAGGCTCTGTATGCCATGAGCCGTCAGGCCCCAGATGATGACATAGCAGGGGAGAGTCAAGACGAGATGCTCAGAAAGCTCCGAAAACCAGGAACCAAGGTGGCACAATTGGCAGAACACCTATCTCCTACAATGGAGGTCTTCAGGATCGAATCCTGGTGAAGACTGGAGGAGAAGGATGAGAAGAGATGGCAGGAAACAGACACAGAGAATTGCGCAGCGAATGGACACAAAACAGCAAATGGGGAAGGGGGTGTTTAAAATGGATAAAGTAAATAAATAAATTTCTTTTAAAAAAGAAACAGATTCTCACATCTATAATCAAGTGGTTTTTGACAAGTCTGTCAAACCCACCCAGCTTGGGCAGAACAGTCCATTCAACAAATGGTGCTAGGAGAACTGGATATCCATAGCCAAAAGAAAGAACAAGGACCCCTATCTCACACCTTATACAAAAATTAACTCAAAATGAATCAAAGACCTAAATATAAAAGCAAGAACCATAAAGTTTCTAGAAGAAAATGTAGGAAAACTTCAAGACCTGGTGGTAAGTGGTGGATTCTTGAACAATGGGCAATTTGACAAGTATATGTTGTGGCAGTTTGATATAGTTATGAATTCCAAAAATAGATATTGGATTATGTTTGTAAACTGGTCTGTTCCTTTGGGTGTGATTAAATTATGATTAGGGCTTTGAATGGGCCACGTCAGTAGGGCATTGAGCCCTGCCCCTTGGTGGGTGGGGAAACAAAGATAAAAGATATGGCAAATGACAGAGTTGGAGTTTTGATGTTGGAGTTCTGATGCTGAGTTTTAATGCTGGAGCCCAGGGAAGTAAGCACACAGTGGGTCATGAGGAAGGAGAGACGGCCCCGGGAAAAAGAGACAAGCTGTTCACCTGGCAGTTCTCAGCTGGACTTGTGGAAAGAGGCAAAGCCTAGAGAGCCTCATAGTCTACAGCTGACCTTATAGAGGAAACAGAGGAGCTGAACCCAGAGGGAAACAGAGTCCCAGGAAGAGAGGAACCCAAGAAGCTTGAATCCCGACAAACATCAGCAGCTGTTTTGCTCCAACACATGGCAACAGACTTTGGTGAAGGAAGTAACTTATGCTTTATGACTTGGTAACTGTGGGCTTCTACCTCCAAATAAATACCTTTTATGAAAGCCAAGTGATTTCTGGCATTTCGCATTAGCACCCCTTTGGCTCACTAATACATATGTCTTAGAGTAGGCCTGTTAGGATTTATACTGTTTAGGGTGCACTGCACTTTGGGACATGTATATCCCTGTCCCTCAATAGGGTTGGGAAATTTTCAGCCATTATTTCCTCCAACACACCTTCTGTCCCCTTTCCCTTCTCTTCTCCCTCTGGGATGCCTAAAATGCGTATGTTTGTGTGTTTCATGTTGTCATTTAAATCCCTAAGTCCCTGCTGGATTTTTTCTGTCTTTTTATCTATCTGTTCTACTGTCTGAATTCAGCTTTACTGTCTTCTACAATGCTGATTCTTTCCTCTGCCTGTTCAATTCTGCTGTTATGTGCTTCCAGTGTACATTTTATTTTTTGCATCATTACCATCATATCTGTTATCTTTTTATGTATGTTTACAATTTCTTCAGTATGTTCTCCCAGTGTGTCCTTAATATCCTTAATCTCTTCCTTCACTTCATTAAGTTGATTCATGATATTTGTTTGGACATCTATGATTAGTTGTTCCATGTTCTGCATCTCATCCTGGTTTTTAGTTTGTTCATTGGACTGGGCCATGTCTTCCTGTTTCTTGGTATGGCTTGTAATTTTTGTTGGAGTCTAGGCATCTGTTTATCTTGATGGGTTTATTTAGTTGATTATCTTCTCTTTCTACTCTAGGGTTTTATTTTGTTGTTGTTGTTGTGTGTGTATTAAGGTTTCACTTTGACACTTCATTCTTCTTATCCTATTTGCTTGCTGTTGTCTATGTTCCCTTGAAAAATAAATTAGGACCAGAGAAAAGGAAAGAGATAAGAAGAGAAAAAGAATAATAGTAATAATAATAGTAAAAGGTAAAAGAGTAACCATACAAGACCTAAGAAAATGAATAATTAACATGAGTAAGAAGTACAGAGGAATAAGAATAAAAAAACTGGAGTAGAAACAATAGAATAAAGAAATATATAGAGAATGTATTAAAAGGCTGGAGTGATGAGAATAGAGGAAAAGGAAAGAGAAAAAGAAAAAAAGTAAAAAAAGAAAGAAAACACAGAAAAAAGAAGAAACAGAGAAATAAAAACAAGAGAAATTGAAGACCAAACAAAAAGAGGTGGAATGAAAGAAGAACAACAGAAAACAGAAGATAGAAAGATGGAGAAAAGAAAAGAAATAGTGTAGGTAGAAAAAATCAGTAAAAGAAAAAAAGGGAAACAAAGAAAGGGGAAACACAACAAACAAGATACAAGACAGCAGTAACTTAAAAAAAAAGAGGAGAAAGAAAGAGGAAAAAAGAACAAAAAAACAAGGAAAAACAGCCTTCCCTCTTAGGCCCCTAAGGAGCTTCTCAGGCTTCCAGTGTTCATCATTCAATCACCTTGCAGCCTGCCTTCTGCAGGTTTTAAACCAGGTTTTAGTGAGTAAAATAAGGAAAAATTTTAAAAAGAACCTTTTTTTAAAAAAAAAAAAAGAGATCCAAGAAAAGCTTAATACAAAAAGAATGTCTATATATTCCCTGTCATAAAGTATCAGCTGGATGCCTGATAACCCAGTGGATCACTTCTCTAAGAAGAGCTAGGAATCAAACCAGGGACCTCGTATGTGCAAGGTAGGAATTCCTCCACTGAGCTAAACTTTCTCCTTAGGTTAGCTAGCTTTTCAGAAAGCTATTCGCCCCCTTCCCCTCAGGCAGGTTCGATTCCTAGCAGTTTACCAGAGTCCTGCTGATTAGGCACCGGTCTGTCCCCACCTCTTCTCTAACTCATCTCTGTATCTGGGCAGCTAGGTGTGACAGCCTGCTTGAGGAGAACCCCCTTCCCCTCTCCCCTTCAGGATGGGGTCCCTTCCAAGATTCAAAGGAGATTTGGCTGGCCAAATTCACTGCAAAGAAACCACTCTCCACCCTCCTAGACCCCTCTTCCTCACAGGGAGTGCCCCCTCACACTCTGTTAGGAGCAGGAAGCCAGCAGCTCCACCTAGGTTATTTGCCCTGAGGGTGGGGTATATGTGCCACTTCCAACCACAGAGGCGAGCAACTCATGGTTTTTCTTTGGCTTTATCTTTCCAGTACCCTCCTAGATGACTCGGAACACCTTCCCATTCTATATATATCCAGAGCAGTTACTTCAGATAGGTCTCTGTCTTCTCTCCGCTCCTTTGTTGTGAGAGGGTCAGACTCTGCCTACATGCCTTGGCACCATTTTCCTGGAGCTCCCCAGGTGGTGGATTCTTAAAAGAGATAAGAGGAGGGCTGAGATGGACTACTGATGTTTAATGTATGTAGAAGTTTTAATTAACTTTACTGTAAAAGTGTGGAAATGTATAGAGTTAATGGTAGCACATTACAGTGAGCAACAGCTGGTTTATAATGGGAATGTGGCTGGATATGGTAATCTAGGGATATAAATGTCAATTGAAAGAGAGCTAGAGAGTAATCTAGGGACTGAATAACACAGTAGCCCCAGAGGTGGTTGAGAACTGTGGTTGATGGTACAGATGCAAGAGTGTCTTTCTGTGAGCTAAAGCAGATGTAGATCACTATTGCAGGTTGGTGAAAATGTGGAGAAGCATGGGAAAAATACAACTGGAGTGACCTATGGACTGTGGTTAACAGCAATACTGTAATATTCATGCATCTATGCCAAAGAAGTACTGTATTGATAATGGGGGAGTATGGAAAAAGTGTGCCAAATGTACACTATGGACCATGGTTAGTGATAATAGCCTGATGATATTATCTCACAATCTGTAACAAATCTTCCACCATGGCGCAGTGTGCTGATGGAGGTGTGTATGGGAATTCTGCACATGAGCATGATTGCTTTTTAAGTTCACAACTTCTGTAATAATTATATATTTTTAAAAATAATAATAGGGTGGGTTGGGGGAAAATACACCAAATATAAGATATGGACTATAGTTAGTAGTAAGATTCTGACAATATTCTTTCATAATTTGTAACAAATGTCTCACAACAATGCAAGGTGTTGGTGGAGGGTTGATGTATGGGACCCCTGTATGATGTTATACATGTTTGCTTTGTAAGTTCACAGCTTTTACTATACACTTATTGTTTATGTATGTTCATGTATGAATGATATAATAATAATAATAATAGGGTGGGTTGGGGGGCAAATACACCAAATGTAAGATATTTTGGTTAGTAGTAATAGTTTGAGGATGCTCTTTCATTTGTTAAAAACGTTTCACAACAATGCAAGGTATTTGGTGGTAGGGTGAGATATGAGAGCCCTGTATAATGTTATGTATGTTTGTTTTGTAAGTTCACAACTTTTACTATACATTTATTGTTTACGTATGTTTATGTATGAGTGACATACTTCAATAAATTTTTAAAGGGAAAAAAAAGACAAGCAACCCAATTAAAAAATGGGCAAACGACTTAAATAGACATTTCTCCAAAGAGGAAATACAAATGGCCAGAAAGCACATGAAAAAATGCTCAAAATCACTAGCTATTAGGGAAATGCAGATCAAATCTAGTGAGATACCATTTCACACCTTATAAAATGGCCATTATTGAAAAAAAGCAGAAGACTGCAAGTGCTGGAAAGGATGTGGAGAAACAGGAACACTCCTTCACTATTGATAGGAATGTGGAACAGTGCAGGCTCTGTGGAAGACAGTTTGGCACTACCTCTCCATTTTGAATAAAAGAACTGCCATATGATCCAGCAATCCTGTTACTAGGAATATATTCAGAAGAACTGAAAGCAAGGACAAAAACTCACATTTGCACACATAGCAGCATTATTCACAATTGCTAAAATATGGAACCAGCCCAAATGTCCATCAACCAATAAATGGATGAACAAAATGTGGTACATATACACAATAGAATATTATTCAGCTGTAAGAAGAAATGAAATCGGGTTCCATATGACAACATGGATGAACCTAGATTATATTATGTTGAGTGAAATAAGCCAGACACAAAAGGACAAATATTGTATGGTCTCACTAATATGAACTAAATATGCTGAGTAAATGCATGGAGGTAAACTTTAGAATATAGTTTACTAGGATTAGAAGGTGGGTTGAGACTGCGAATATTCTCGCTGACCTGATTTTGTGATAATCAGGGTAGGCTAAACATTTGCTATATTAGGAACCATGCATGTGTCCCCAGACCTAGCTTTTCTCCCTAGGTCTGGTTTTTAGAATGCTGGTGATAAACTAAGCATGATTTATTATATGACCATCCTGTATAGGAAAAGACTGTAACTTTTGGTGTCTTTGGTCAACCTTAAGAGATATAGGAGGGGGACAGATGTGGCTTGGGTGGTTGGGCATCCATCTCCCATATGGAGGGACCTGAGTTCGATACCTGGGACCTCCAGGGAAAATTTTAAAAAAGAAAAATACAGAAGGTGCGTGGGCCACTAGGCCCCATGCACGGGTGCACCGCCAGGCCCTGTGAGCAGGTGAGTCGTCAGGCTCCGCAAGCAGGTGAGCCACCAGGCCCCATCCACGGGTGTGCCATCAGGCCCCGTGAGCCATGCAGCAAGATGTTGACTTTAACAGGAGAATGATACAAGGGATAGCCAAGACGAGACACACTGAAAAACCAGGATCTAAGGTGGTGCAGGCAGTAGGACACCTCTCTCCCACACTGAAGGTTCCTAGGATCGAATCCCAGTGAAGACAGGAGGAGAAGGATGAGAAGAGAGGGCAGGAAACAGACACAGATAGTTGCCCGATGAATGGACACAGAAGCAACAAAAACGGGGGAGAGGGAGGGGATAAAAATCGATAAAAGTTAAGTAAATAAATAAATAAATCCTTAAAAAATGTACAGGGGAGGAAGATACAGACTACAGTTAGTAGTAATACTTTGACAATGCTCTTTCATGATTTGTTAACAAATGTTTCACAACAATGCAAGGTGTTTGGGGTGGGATGTGATGTGTGGGAACCCTGTATGATCTTATGCATGTTTGTTTTGTAAATTCATGATGTTTACTGAACACTTACAGTTTATGTATGTTCATGTATAAATGATATGCTTCAATAAATTGTTTTTTAAAAAAGAAGGTGGATTGATAATGGGAAATGATCTTAAGGCATGCAGCATTATTAATAAGGTTAATTGTAAGAATGTAGAAATGAATAGTTGATGGTAGCACATTATGAGTATAACGAACATTGCTGATTTGGGGTGCAATGTTCTATATATGTCTATATACCAAGAATATGGTGATACATATGGTGATAATTTAACTTATGGATGATAGTTAACAGTAACATTGTACATACATAAGAATACACATAAAACAATAATATTGTGTACATTAAGAATATGGTGATAATGTAACTTACGGACTATAGTTAACAGTAATATTGTAATATTTTGCAGCAATGGCAAGATTTTTTTTAATACTAAGGGGCAACAATAAGAAATTAGAGACCCATTTCCCTAATGAATATAGATGCAAAAATTCTCAACAAAATATTTGCTAATCAAATCCAACAACAAAATAAATGAATTACTTATCATGATCAAGTGTTTATCCCAGGTATGCAAGGGTGGTTCAACACAATAAAATCAATTACTGTAACACATCACATTAATAAATCAAAGAAGAAAAATCACATGATCATCTCGATTGATTCAGAAAAGGCATTTGACAAAATCCAGCATCCTTTCTTATTAAAACACTCCAAAAGATATGAATTGAAGGAATCTTTCTCAACATGATAAAGGGAATATATGAAAAACTCATAGTTAACATTTTACTCAATGGTGAATGACTGAAAGCTTTCCAGTTGAGATCGGGAACAAGACAGGGATGCCCACTGCCACCACTCTTGTTCAATATAGTGATAGATGTTCTAGCTAGAGCAATCAGGCAAGAAAAAGAAATAAAAGGCATCCAAATTGGAAGGAAGAAGTAGACAGAATATGGCCACCACTCTTGTTCAATATAGTGATAGATGTTCTAGCTAGAGCAATCACGCAAGAAAAAGAAATAAAAGGCATCCAAATTAGAAGGAAGAAGTAGACAGAAGATGGCAAAGTAGGGAACGGCAGGCTGCACTCTTCCTCTAGAAATTGTGAGAAGGTAGGCAGGCTTGGTAGGCATAAGAGAAGTTGGGACATCGTGGGGGTGATAGTAGAGGGTGGCTGCAGAGGAGGGGTTCCCAGCTGGGCACCAGGGAAAAGGGGAGCCACCCAGTCAGCCCCAGAGAAAAAGGGAGCATACCAGCCTACCCAGAAGGAGAGGAAAAATCGCCCAGCCAGCCCTGGGGGAGAGTGAGCCACAGCAGCCAGCCCTGGGGGAGGGGCAAGCCATGCAGCCAGCTCTGGGGAAGAGGGTTGTTGCTGAGGAGCAATCCCACAGGCAGGACTGTGCCTAACCTGCTTAGGGTAGGGGAGAGCTTGGCAAGCCATGGGGAAAGCTGAAGGAACTTAGCTGGACAGTTTTGCCTCTCTTTTTTCCCTACTTCCTTTTTCCTTTTTTTTTTTTTTTACTGGTGGCGAGGATGGCTGTGAGGTGATTAATTGGCAGGTACAAGCAACTGGAGAGGAATAGACTTGTTGGTGGCTTGAGAGAGAGACCTGTTTCTCTCTCTCTCTCTCTCTCTCTCTCTCTCTCTCTCTCTCTCTCTCTCT
>JAKSZT010053809.1:4381960-4586842 GCA_026826555.1 Tolypeutes matacus
GTGATTCTTGCAATGCAAGAAATTATAACAATGAGGTGGAGCCAGTGGCCACTTGACAGTTTTTTGGGTAGGGAGGGGATGAGCAGTTGAAATACAGGGGCTTCTTTGGGAGTTGGAGGTTGTCCTGAGTACTGTTGTGGCAATGGATGTAGGCCATTTTAAATCAGCACACACCACTCAGAACTGAGTGGGAGAGAGTGTGGTCTACAGTGTGAACTGTGGTCTATGATTGGTGGCAAGGCTCCAGGATGTGTAAGTTCATTGAGGTTGGTGGGCCACACTTGTGGGAGATGTTTGTGTGGGATGTGGTGGGAGGTGTGGGAGGTGGGCAACATGGGAATCCCAGTGGGTTCCGTGTAATATTTTAGGTAATCTAAGCACCTCTTAAAATATATGTATATATATATATATAAATAACATTTTTGTAAGCAAATACACATATATGCATATATATTTATATATCATTTTACAAATGTTTGTATGTATTGTGAGAATTTTGATTTTTACCCATAATAAAAAAAAAAAAGTTAATCTAAAAAAAAAAAAAGATCAAATGGGGTATTTAGTGGTCATGGGAAAGGTTTTTTCATTACCTTACAGTAATGGACACAGGACATGGTAAATATCATCAAAAATTATTAAACTGTACAGTCTAAATTGTAAACTATACTGTAAACCATTGACAATGTTTAGTTGCTATATTTTACTATTTGTATAACAGTTATAACAATGCTAACATCCATTAAAAAAAAAAAAGTTTAAAAAAAAAAAAGAGTTCAACTCAAGGATAGTTCCTCACCAAAGTCTGTTGCCACATGTTGAAGCAAGATGGCAGGTGACATCTGCGAGGGTTCAGCCTTCCTCTTTCCTCTTAAGCCTCCATGGGTCCAGCTTCTTCTGATCTCAGCTGTACGCTGGAGGGCTCATTTCTCTTCCCAAAGCCCATTTCTTTCCAGGCTCAGCTGCTCTGTTCTCTTTGCAAGGTCAGCTGTAAACCTTCAGGTGAATGGCTCATCTCTCTTCACCATGCCTCTGCTGTGTCTATAGAGCTCTCTCTCTTTTCTTGTATATCTACTTCCATGTATCTACTTCTGTGTATGTCCATTTATATAGCCCAGCAAAGGGCCAGGGACTGTTACACTCTACTAATGTAATTAAATCAAAGCCCTAATCTTAATACTTTAATCAAAGACATCTCAGCTGAATCTAATACAATCAAAGGGTATCACGCCCAGAGGAACAGACCAGTTTACAAACATAATCAAATATCTTTTTTGGAATTCATAAATAATATCAAACTGCAACTCTCCACCCTCTGAATTCCAAAAAGATATTACAATACTCAAAAAACCTTAAATCCTTTCAGTTAGCAATGCGAAGCATAAAATCATATCACAATCAGTTTATAGAAATAACAGTTTGTCTTGGGGCAAAGTCCCCTCTGGTTGTAGACCTCTGAAACTTACAAAACAATTTATTTGCTTCCAATATACAAAGGGACAGACAAAGGATAAGCATTTGCATTACCATAAGGAGAATTTTGGAGGAAAACACGAGTAATGGGTCTGCTACAGTTCCAAAAACCTGTGGGGCATACTTCATTAGATTTCAAAATCTGAGAGTCATTCTTCTTTTTTTACATTTTTTTTTTTTTTTTTTTTTTTTTTTTTTTTTTTTTTTTTTATTTTTTTTACTTTATTTTGTACATTTAATAATTGAAAACATAAGCAATAAAAAACTAAAAAGTAAACACAGATGAATAAATATATACATTTCTCAATTAAATGTAATGGATACATGTAAATTTTTTTGTTGTTTTGTTTTTCGTTTGTTTTTTTGGTTTTGTGTGTGTGTGAATCAAACTATATATTACACAATATATTTGGTTCATAGTAATGCATTCATACAGTATTTGTGCTTTTGTGTCTGGCTTGCTTCACTCAACTTAATGTCCTCCAGAGTCATCCATGTTGCCATATGCTTTATGACTTCATTTCTTCTTACAGCTGCATAATATTCCATTGTGTGAATAGACCACAGTTTGTTTATCCATTCTTCTGTTGATGGACACCTGGGCTGTTTCCAACTTTTGGCAATGATGAATAATGTGGCTATGAACATTGGTGTGCAGGTGTCTGTTCGTGTCACTGCTCTCAGTTCTTCTGGGTATATACCCAGTAGTGGTATTGCAGGGTCACGTGGCAAGTCTATATTCAACTTCTTTAGGAAATGCCAAACAGTCCTCCATAGTGGTTGTACCATCCTGCATTCCCACCAACAGTGAAAAAGTGCTCCTATCTCTCCACATCTTCTCCAACACTTGTAGTTCTCTGTCTTTTTAATAGTGGCCATTCTGATAGATGTGAAATGATATCTCATTGTAGTTTTGATTTGCATTTCCCTAATCATGAGTGATGCTGAGCATTTCTTCATGTGTTTTTTTTTTGCCATTTGTATTTCTTCTTCGGAGAAATGTCTATTCAAGTCTTTGGCCCATTTTTTAATTGGGTCATTTGTCTTTTTATTGTTGAGCTGTAACATCTCTTTATATATCCTGGATATTAAACCCTTATCAGATATGTGATTTCCAAATATTTTTTCCCATTGAGTCGGCTGCCTTTTCACCCTTCTGACAAAGTCCTGTGAGGTGCAAAAGTGTTTAATTTTGAGGAGGTCCCATTTATCTTCTTTTTCTTTTGTTGCACTTGCTTTGGGTGTGAAGTCCAAGAAACCACCACCTACTACAAGGTCTTGAAGATGTTTCCCTACATTTTCTTCTAGTGGTTTTATGGTCCTGGCTTTTATATTTAGACCTTTGATCCATTTTGAGTTGATTCTTGTATAGGGGGTGAGATAGGGGTCCTCTTTCATTCTTTTGGTTATAGATATCCAGTTCTCCCAACACCATTTGTTGAAGAGACTGTTTTTTCCCATCAGCGTGGGCTTGGTAGGTTTGTCAAAAAGCAGTTGACTGTATAGGTGAGGGTTTATTTCTGGATTCTCAATTCTATTCCACTGATCGATATGTCTATCTTTATGCCAGTACCATGCTGTTTTGACCACTGTAGCTTTGTAATATGTTTCAAGGTCAGGCAGTGAAATTCCTCCCACATTGCTCTTCTTTTTCAGAATACTTTTGGCTATTCCGGTGCACTTACCCTTCCAGATGAATTTGGTAATTGCCTTCTCTAATTCTGTAAAGTAAGCTGTTGGGATTTTGATTGGTATTGCATTGAATCTATAAATCAGTTTGGGCAAGATTGACATCTTCACGATATTTATTCTTCCAATCCATGAACACGGAATGTCTTTCCATTTGTTTAGGTCTTTTTAAATTTCTTTTAACATTGCTTTGTAGTTACCTGCATATAGGTCCTGTACTTCCTTGGTTAAATTAACTCCTAGGTATTTGAGTCTTTTTGTTGCTATTGAAAATGGAATTTTTTTCCTGATTTCCTCCGCAAATTGTTCAGTACTAGTGTACAAAAACATTACTGATTTTTGCGTGTTGATCTTATATCCTGCCACTTTGCTGAACTCATTTATTAGTTCAAGTAGCTTTGTTGTGGATACTTCAGGATTTTCTAAATACAGGATCATGTCATCCACAAACAGTGAGAGTTTTACTTCCTCTTTTCCTATTTGGACACCTTTAATTTTTTTGTCTTGTCTAATTGCCCTAGCTAGAACTTATAGTACAATGTTGAATAACAATGGTGACAGTGGGCATCCTTGTCTTGTTCCTGATCTTAGGGGGAAAGCTTTCAACCTTTCCCCATTGAGCATGATGTTGGCTGTGGGTTTCTCATATATGCCTTTTATCATATTGAGGAATTTTCCTTTTATTCCTATCTTTTGAAGTATTTTTATCAAAAAAAGGATGTTGGATTTTGTCGAATGCCTTTTCTGCATCTATTGAGATGATCATGTGGTTTTTTTCCTTCAACTTGTTAATGTGGTGTATTACATTGATTGATTTTCTTATGTTGAACCAGCCTTGCATACCAGGAATAAATCCCACTTGGTCGTGATGTATAAGTCTTTTGATATGCTGTTGGATTCGATTTGCAAGTATTTTGTTGAGAATTTTTGCATCTATGTTCATGACAGAGATTGGTCTGTAATTTTCTTTTCTTGTGGAATCTTTATCTGGCTTTGGTATTAGGGTGATGTTGGCTTCATAAAATGTATTGGGTAACTTTCCATCCTCTTCAATTTTTTGGAAGAGTTTAAACAGGATTGGTGTTAATTCTTTTAGAAATGCTTGGTAGAACTCACCTGTGAAGCCATCTGGTCCTGGACTTTTTTTGCTTGGAGATTTTTGATGACGGATTCAATCTCCTTAATTGTGATTGGTTTAAGTTCTTGTATTTCTTGTTGTGTCAGCGTAGGTTGGTTATGAGTTTCTAGAAATTTGTCCATTTCATCCAGGTTGTCTAGTTTGTTGGCATATAATTTCTCATAATATCCTCTTATGATTCTTTTTATTTCTGTGAGGTCATTTGTAATTTCCCCCCTTTCATTTCTGATTGTATTTATTTGCATCTTCTCTCTTTTTTTCTTTGTTAGTCTAGCAAGGGGTTTGTCTATTTTATTGATCTTCTCAAAGAACCAGCTTTTGGTTTTGTTGATTTTCTCTATTGCTTTTTTGTTCTGATTTTCATTTATTTCTGCTCTAATCTTTATTATTTCTTTCCTTCTTTTTGCTTTGGGATTGGTTTGCTGTTCTTTCTCTAGTTTCTCAAGTTGTTCAGTTAAATCTTTGAGTTTAGCTCTTTCTTGTTTCTTAATATAGGCATTTAGGGCTATAAATTTCGCTCTCAAGACTGCCTTTGCTGTATGCCATAAGTTTTGATATGTTGTGTTCTCATTTTCATTTGTCTCAATATATTTACTGATTTCACTTGCAATTTCTTCTTTGACCCACTGAATATTTAGGAGTGTGTTGTTCAGTCTCCACACATTTGCAAATTTCCTTTTTTCCTGTCTGTTATTGATTTCTAGTTTCATTCCATTATGATCTGAGAAGGTGCTTCGTATAATTTCAAACTTTTTATATTTATTGAGAGCTGTATTGTGAACTAACATGTGGTCTATCCTGGAGAAAGATCCATGGGCACTTGAGAATAATGTATAATCCGCTGAGTTTGGATGCAGTGTTCTGTATATGTCTGTTAGGTCTAACTTCTTTATCATATTGTTCAAGTTCTCTGTTTCCTTGTTGATCTTCTGCCTAGTTGTTCTATCTAATGATGTGAGAGGGGTGTTGAAGTCCCCAACGATTATTGTAAAAATGTCTATTTCTCCCTTAAGTTTTGCCAGAGTTTGTCTCATATATTTTGGGGCACCCTGCTTAGGTGCGTAGATATTTATGACTGTTATATCTTCCTGGAGGATCGTCCCTTTTATTAATATATAATGGCCTTCCGCATCTCTTATCACTTTTTTGCATTTGAAGTCTGTTTTGTCTGATATTAGTATAGCTACCCCTGCTCTTTTCTGTTTACTATTCGCATGGAGTATCTTTTTCCAACCTTTTACTTTCAGCCGGCTTGTATCCTTGTGTCTGAGATGAGTTTCTTGTAAGCAGCATATGGATGGCTCATGTTTTTTTATCCATTCTGTCAGCCTGTATCTTTTGATTGGGGTATTTAATCCATTCACATTCAATGATATTACTGAAAATGCACTATTTATTTCCTCGATTTTATTCTTTGGTTTTCATATGTCATCTTATTTTTGTCTTTCTTTTTACTCTTTTGGTTATCCTTTCTGCTTTTCTTTCTTCTATACTCTCCTCCAAGCCTCTCTCTCCTGTCTTTATCTTTCAGGTTCTAAGGCTTCCTTTAATATTTCCTGCAAAGGTGGATTCTTTTTTGCAAACTCTCTTAGTTTCTGTTTGTTTGTGAATACTTTATATTCACCTTCATATTTGAAGGACAGTTTTGCTGGGTAAAGAATTCTCGGCTGGCAGTTTTTCTCTTTCAGTTTCCTAATTGTATCATACCACTGTCTTCTCACCTCCATGGTTTCTGAATAGAAATCTGCACAAAGTCTTACTGGACGTCCTTTGTACGTGATCATTTGCTTCTTTCTTGCTGCTCTGAGCATTTTCTCTTTATCTTTTACATTTGACATTCTGAATAATATGTGTCTTGGTGTAGGTCTATTTGGATTTATTCTCACTGGGGTACGGTGTGCTTCTTGGACATTAAAGTTCATTTCTTTCGTGAGAGTTGGGAAATTTTCAGCTACTATTTCCTCAAATACTCTTTCTGCCCCTTTTCCTTTCTCTTCTCCTTCTGGAACTCCAATGACACATATGTTCTTGCGTTTTATGTTATCATTCAACTCTCTGAGCCCCTGCTCAATTCCATTCTTTTCTCTCTCTGTTCTTTTCTCTCTTCAATTTTAGCTGCTCTGTCTTCAGTATCACTTATTCTTTCTTCTATCATTTCAAGTCTGCTGTTGTATGCTTCAAATGTATTTTTTACTTCACCTATTGTGTCTTTCAATCCCATGAACTCCGTTACTTTGCTGTTCATGATTTCAAATTCTTCTTTACGTTCACGCAATGACTTCTTCATGTCATTGATCTCTT
Organism: Tolypeutes matacus; assembly: GCA_026826555.1. NCBI lineage: Eukaryota > Metazoa > Chordata > Mammalia > Cingulata > Chlamyphoridae > Tolypeutes > Tolypeutes matacus. The sequence goes on from JAKSZT010053809.1 coordinate 4,388,562, forward strand.
TAACTATATTCCCTTTCATCTCATTAATTTGATTTTGGAAATGTGTGCTCATCTCACTGATTAGTTCTCTCAAATTCTGCATCACTTCTGGGACTTTGCTGTATTCCTTTTCTTGGGCCATGTCTTCTATTTTCTTAGTATGGCCCGTAATTTTTTGTTGGTGCTTAGGTGCTCTATCTCTTTCTCTTTTATGGGGTTTTAGTGGCAGGAGGTTATGAGTTACCACAGCTCTTTGATTTTTGGTTCAACCTTGATTGTTAGGATTGTTCTGCTGGTTGCTCAAAACTGGGCCCTGGACCCAGTAATTGGTTGTAGAGTCGTTTCCTAGGGCCTTGGGCAGGGAGGCTATAGAGGCCAGGAAAAGACTCTCTTACTTATTAATTTTCTTATGTGTACTTCCTTAGTCTGCCAGGAGATGGCGCTTGATGGCCGCTCTCAATTCAATGCCTGGTCGGAGCGTATTTGTTGTGACACAGACCAGATCAATGTGATAGAGCTTCCAGTCTGGGGGCTAGGAGCCCTCTGATTCAAACTTTCTGAGACAATTCTCCAGACTTCTCTCGAGTATCCCCCTTTTCCCCACTAGGAAATATTTCCACTCCCTTCTGAATCCTCAACAATCAGTCCCTGTTAGTAGAGGATGAGATTGGGAGGTTTGTATATCTTTAGCCCCTTGCAGGCTCCAAGGCAAACAATGGCGCAGCCCCACCCAGCCTGGAAGGGCTCTCGGGACAGGGCAGACCAAACCTGGGAGTCCAAAGCAGGGTCAGCCCCAGGCTCTCTCTCCCCTCTCCCGTGGTGTCCTCAACAATTAGTCCAGGCTAGAAGAGAGGGAGGTTGCGAGGATCAGATTTCTCCAGTCCTTTCCAGGCTCCCAGGGCAAACCGCTGTGTGTGGAAGGGTCCATGGGTCTCTGCAGCCCAAATTTCAGGTCCAAACCTGAGTCAGCCTAAGGCTGTGTCCCTCTCTCTCCCCTTTCCGGGAGTGGCAGTTCCCTGAAGCCCCCTTTGTCTGTGGTCGCAGGCCCAGGGGCCCGAGAATTCTGAAGTGTGTGGGGGAGGGTGCCGGCAGCAGCAGAAGCTGCTACTTGTAACTCACAGTTCTGTAGTCGCAATTTCCCTCTTCTGTCCCTCTCTGTTCTGGGTGGTGTGCAGCCTTCACCTGCTGACCTAAACCCTAGAAGATCTTTTTCGGGGCTGTTTCAGCTTGTCCTCTAGCTATTTCTCTGGAGAAGAGATTCCCATGTCTTACTAGTCTGCCATCTTCCCGGAAGTCCTGGGAGTCATTCTTAAGATGATAGTTTCTTCTCATCCTTGGGGCCTCATGGGATCCCACCCTTTCCACAGGCTTGGCCAATGGCCATTTTCTTGGTTCCACACTCATCAAGCATCTGCGTGGTGACTGAGCTCCAGACTTCACCCTCCAAGGACATTGGGGTGATGGCTACAATTTACCTGACTTATGGGGAACGAGTCCACCCCTTTCAGAGCACTGGGGTGTTAACCTTACTCTCCCCAACCTTTGAGAAATGTGTCCTACTGTCTCTGTAGCCTAGGGCAGCAAAACTCTCCCTGTACAGCAGGCTGAAACATCCACTCTTCAAATGCTGGAGCAAACTCACCCTCTCTGTACACATGGGTAGGGTCCTTCTCTTGGCCCAAGGAGATGTCTTAATTCCAGACCTCAGTTTCCATGGTTTTCCTCTTAAAGCCATTTTCTCTTCCATCTCTTCCCTCCATGTCCTTTTTAGTCCAGACTGACAGTGGTTTTGTTCATACAGCTCTCTCAAAATGCTTGTTGGTTTAGCATGCAGGAAGCAGGGAACCAAGCCATCAGACAGTAAGACATTCCACAAGCTTTTCCTAGACATGTGCAGTTTCAATTCTGATTTACAAGTTCCAAGTTTAGTTAAGTCCTCAAATGGAGTACTATCATCTGGAGGCTTGATTTCCAGAGGCTTGGAATTTCCAGAATCAGCTATTGGTTTCATTGTGCCCAACAATTCAGTGATCAGCTTATCTCTTTCCTGTAACATTTTGCTATAAGCTGCAAGGAGAAGCGAGGCTGCATTTTCCACATTTAGTTTGGAAATCTACTTGGCTAAATGTCCAGGCTCATAGTTTTCAATTTCTGCTGTCCATACAACATCAGGAGTCAATCTTGCTAAGTTCTCTGCAACTTTAAAATACAGATCACCTTTCCTCCAGATTCCAATAATAGTTTCATCATTCCCTTCTATGGCTTATGAAAAGTCTCTTTAGCATCCATATTCCTACCAACAGTTTCTTCAGAGCAATCTAGGCCTTTCCCATCAAGCATCTCACAATTCCTCCAAAAAATACCCCTTACCCATTTATAAAATTGTTGCAGTATTTTTGGTAATTGCAAAAGCACCACCCCATTTCACAGTACCAAATTCTATATTAGTTAGCCAAAGGGATGCTGATGCAAAATACCAGAAACCTGTTGGCTTTTATAAAGGTTATTTATCTGGGGTAAAAGCTTACAGTTACAAGACCCTAAAGAGTCAAACTCAAGGCTGTTTTCTCACCAAATTCTGTTGCCATGTGTTGAAGCAAGATAGCAGGTGATCTCTGCCTGGTCTCTCCTTCCTTCTTCTTCTTAAGGCTCCATTGGCCCACTTCTTCCAATCTCAGTTGCAGGTTGACATAGGGCTCATTTCTTTCCATCATCTCTCCCCAGGGCTCCAGGGTCAAAGTTTTCTCCTCTGCTGTGTCTATGGACCTCTCTCTCTTTTCCTGTGTATCTTCTTCAGTGTCTTCTTGAGTGAGTGCTCATTTATATCAGACCACCAAGGGGGCAGGGTCTTAACCTGAGTTACACCCTACTGACATGGTTGAATCAAAGCCCTAATCTTAACATAATTTAATCACAGGGTATCATGCCCAGAGGAACAGATCAGTTTACAAACATAATCAAATATCTGTTTTGGACTTCATAAATAATATCAAACTGCCACAATCTTATACCTAGAAAGTCCAGAAAAATCGATAACAAAGCTACTATCACTAATAAATGAGTTCAGCAAATTGGCAGGATACAAAATTAATATGCAAAAATCAGTAGCATTTTTGTATACTACTAATGAACAATCTGAGGAGGAAGTCAGAAAAAAATTCCATTTACAATGGTGACTAAAAGAATCAAATATTTAAGGAAAAAAAACTTAACTAAGGCTGCAAAGGACCTGTATTCAGAAAATTACAATGCATTGCTAAAAGAAATCAAAGAAGGTCTAAATAAACAGAAGGACATTCCATGGTCATGGATTGGAAGACTAAATATTGTTAAGATGTCAATTCTACCCAAACTTATTTACAGATTCAATGCAATTCCAATAAAAATCCCAACAGCCTTTTTTGCTGAAATGGAAAAGCCAGTTATCAAATATATTTGGAGGAGTAAGGGGCCCCGAATAGCCAAAAATGTCTTTAAAAAGAAGAAAAAAAAGTTGGAGGAGTCTCACTTCTTGACTTTAAAACATATTACTTAGCTACAGTGGTTAAAAAAAAAAAAAAAAAAGCATGGTACTGACACAAAGTTAGACATATGGACTGATGGAACCAAATCGAGAATTCAGAAATAGACCCTCACATCTACAGTCAAGTGATTTTTGACAAGGTTATCAAACCCATCCAGCTCGGTCGGAACAGTCTATTCAACAAATGGTGCTGGGAGAACTGGATATCCATAGCTAAAAGAAAGAAAGGACCCCTATCTCACACCATATACAAAAAATAACTCAAAATAAATCAAGGAACTAAATATAGAGATGACAACCATAAAACTCCTAGAAGAAAATGTAGGAAAACATCTTCAAGATCTTGTGGCAGGTGGTGATTTCTTAAACCTTACACCCAAAGCATGGGCAACTAAAGAAAAATAATAATAATTGGGACTTCCTCAAAATTAAACGCATTTGGTCTTCAAATTACTTTTTAAGAAAGTTAAAAGGCAGCCTACCTATTGGGAAAATTTTCAGAAACCATATATCCAATAAGGGCTTGATCTTCATGTTATATAAAGAGATCATACAACTCAACAATAAAAAAACAAGCAGCCCAATTAGAAATAGGCAACTCTCTCTGGCAATGAGGGATTAATACCAAGTGCCAACTAGCAATACAACTGGAAAAAGGCCTTGAATTAAAGGGGGAAAAGGTAAAGACAAATGAGTTCATGTGGCTAAGAGACTTCAAAGAGAGTCAGGAGGTCATCCCAGAGGTGATGTTTATGCACACCTCAGTAGGATCTCATAGAACACCAAAGTGGATATCACCCCACACAGAGGGGCTCCTGAGGGCTCTGGAGACACCCAGGTCCTATATAAGGGGGGATAGCTCCAGAGATTGATGCCTTATCAGTGGGCTATACTTTGGAATCTGTGCTCCTGAGAGTGACACAGTTGGACTCAAATAAGTCTTCCCCGCACATGGTCCATGAGTCCCTTCTATTCAAACCTATAAGTGGTGCTGGAGTTTATAGGTGTACTTCCAGAGACTGGAGCCTTTGGCCTGCCCATGTGCCAGCTGTGCCTGGAATCTCGGTGGAGATGCAACTCCTATTCTACAGCTCAATGGACTCATCCAAGACATCTGGTGGTGAGATGATGATGGACAACGGCCATCCCAGGCAATGGAGAGAGTCTGCAGCTGCAGGCAGGATAATCCCATCCATCTTATCCATGGGATATAAGCCCCCTCTCACTTGGAGGTGGAGTGGACATCACCATCCCAGACTCCTCAGATTGGGGGAAGAGCTATGGACTAGAGTGGACTCACCGGTATTCTGTTGTAGACATATTGTGATTCAAGCAATGGAAGAAATTACAACAGTGAGGTGGAGCCAGTGGCCACTGGACGCTTTGGGGGCTGGGAGAGGGAAAACCAGTTGTAATACAGGGGCTTTTTTGAAACTTGGGAATTATCCTCAGTGACATTACAACGACAGATATAGGCCATTTTACGTCAGCATATAACATGCAGAACTGTGTGGGAGAGAGTGTGGTCTACAATGTGAACTATAGTCCATGCTTAGTGGCAAAGTCCCAGGATGTGTATATCCATTGCAGGTGATGTGCCACACTAATGAAAGATGTTTATGTGGAAGGTTATGGGAGGTGTGGTATGTGGGGAACATGGGAATCCCGGTATTTTGGGGTAACATTTATGTAATCTAAGTATCTTTTAAAATATAAAAATAAATAGATAAACAAAAAAAAAAAAACCACTATCAAGAATGGGTCTTGATATTTTTGTTAATAGATGCTATGATTATGCAAGCAGGAGAATTACCAAATGAAAAAAATCTCTTCAATGTATAAGAACAAGAGTTTAAATATTTTAAATTTAATTTAGAAATTCAAGGAAATTCTATGAGTTTACTTTACTTTTTGGTGAAAATTGACAATGCATTAATTGCATAGGCAAACATTATAGCAAAGAGAAAATATCCAAGATATCCCTTTAAAACACTTATGATGGGACATAAGTTCTATTTCCAGTAGTTGAGAAAGCTTTTGCATGTGAAACTGATATAAAGGGATATTTGCACACAACAGAGAGCCCAGAAATAAAGTCATAGATATGAGACTATTTATATGACAATGAAGTTTTGCATACCAGTTAGAGAATGAACTATTTTTCCAATAAAGTATTGAGTAAATTGAATGCCCATTAAAAATCAGTAAACTTTGATGGCAAACTCACCCCATATAAAATTTGATGTCTAAATTTGTTGTATAAAAAAAATTGTGAAAGGCCAAAACATTTCTATATTCTTTTGAAAGAATATAGAAAGGTTTCACAACAATGCAAGGTGTTGATGGTCGGTTGATTTATGGGACTTGGTATGATGTTATGCATGTTTGTTTTGTAAGTTCACAAATTTTACTGTGCAATTATTGTTTATGTATATTCATATACCAATGATTTACCTCAATTTTAAAAAAGAAGAAAAATGAAAAAAGGAAGAAGAGAATATAGAGGTATAGCTTCTGTGCTGTCGAATTTATTAGGGAATAAATAAAGACAGTAACCATAAAGGAAAAAAAATGGGCAAAAGACTTGAACAGAAATTTTTCCAAAGAAGAAATACAAATTGCCAAAAAGCAGGAAAAGATGTTCAAAATCACTGGCTATTAGGGAAATGCTGATGAAAACTGCAATCAGAAATCATTTCACACCTTACAGAATGGTCATTATTAAAAAGGCAGAAAATTACAAGTGCTGGAGAGGATGTGGAGAAATGGGAACACTCCTTCACTGTTGGTGTGAATGTAAAATGGTACAGCCTTAGTGAAGGACAGTTTGGTGGTTCCTCAGGAAGCTAAATATAAAACTGCCATATGACCTGGCAATTCTGCTACTCAGAATATATTCAGAAGAACTGAAAGCAAGGATGTGAACAGACATTTGCATACCAATGTTCATAGCAGCATTATTCACAATTGCTAAAAGATGGAAACAACCCAAGTGTCCATCAACCGATGAATGGATAAATACATATAATGGAATAGTATATACATATAATGGAATATTACTCAGCTGTAAGAAGAAATGAACTTGGAGGGCATATGACAACATGGATGAACCTTGTGGGCATTATGTTGAGTGAAATAAGCCAGAAACAAAAGGACAAATATTGTATGGTTTCACTAGAGTTAAACTATAGGGTATAGGTTACTTGGAGATATAAAATGGGTTGAGAAGGGGTAGCTGATGCTGACTGTATGTAGAATGTTTAGTAAAGGGAATTGGAAATGTGGGAAAATGGTTAGAATTGTGAGTATAATAAACACCGCTTATTTTAAAATGTGATTGTGGCTGAAGGGGTTTTCTAGGGAAGTTAATGTCAATAAAAAGAAAGTTACGGGATAATCTAGGGACTGTATAACATAGTGATTTCGGTGGTGGATGATGATTGTATTTAATAGTACAAATACAAGAATGTTCCTCTATTACAAAGAGTTAAGAATATGGAAATGCATGGGGGAAATGCAACTTATGTAATGCATAGACTATAGTAAAGAGTAATATTGTAATATTTTTATAGCAATGGCCAAGAAGGTACTATATCAATGCTAATAGTCAATAATGGGAGTGTATAGGGGGATATGGGATTCTTTCTTTTGGAGTAACGAAAATGTTCTGAAATGGGCTGAGCTGATAATGGCACAACTGTGATGAAACTGAGAGCCACTGAGTGTACACTTTGGATGGATTGTACAAGACAAGGGATCATATAACACAGTGAACCCCATGGAGAATGATGGACTGTGGTTAACAGTACAAATATGAGAATATTCTCTTGAACTATAACAAATATATATAATAATACATGGATCCTCCCCTGCCCCAGTTATAACCCTTCTGTGATCCAAAGCTTCTTCAAAGATGAAGCCATTAAAATAGATGAATACAATTAATAGGAAAATGAAATAATAATGATAAGTTTAAATGTAAGAGATAAAATACATTAAAATTTTTTCAAAAAATAAAAATTAAATTAAAAGATTTGGATATTAAAAAATGAAAAATATTTTTAATTTTTTTTGACCTTTTGCCTTTCATCACTGCAATATCTGGTGTCCAGTCTGTACCGTGGCACCTTCGCCCTCTCCTTCCCCAATGTCTCACTATTTTTCATTTTGTTTTCAAAGAAGTTTTAAGTCACAGCAAATTCACACACAGAATACAGGAAACTCTCATATACCCAACACCAGGGATGGGGGATACATGGGAGGAAGTTCACCTGAGCATAAATATAAGGCATATAAAAATGTTCAAATGTTCATGGGGCATTGTCACAGTGTGTGGAGAATCACTCAACAAATGAGAGAATACTGAATTCCCATCCTGGAGCAGCAACAGTTCCCCAAGTGCAGGGGCAGTGACTGGCAAAAGAGGATGATCCACTGATGGGCCCTTGATATTGATGACTAGCCTTATGAATCTTTGCTCTTGAAATGGAAACTTAGCCTATTGTTATGGGGTGCCTAAGGGTTGCCTCCTGAGAGACTCCTTGTTGCTCAAATGTGGCCTCTCTCTAAGCCAAACTCAGCATATAGAATGCATTACCTTCCTCCCAGCATGGGACATGACTCCTGGGGATGAGCCTCCCTGACACTGAGGGATTGCTACCAAGCGCCAACTGGAATGCGACTGGAAAAAGACCTTGAATAGGAGGGGGAAAAGGTAAAGACAAATGAGTTTATATGGCTAAGAGACTTCAAAATGAGTTGGGAGGTCATCACAGAGGTAACGCTTATGCACATCTTAGTAGGATCTTATAAAATTCCAAAATGGCTATCACCCCAAATAGCTCCTGAGGGCTCTGGAGACACCCAGGTCCTATGTCAGGGTGGATAGCTCTGGAGTTTGGTGCCTTGCCAGTGGGCCCGACTTTGGAATTTGTGCTCGTGAGAGTGACAGAGTTGGACTCAACTATGTCTTCCCTGCACATGGCTCATCTGTCCCTTCTATTCAAACCTATACTTGGTGCTGGAGTTTGTAGGTGTACTTCCAGAGACTTGAGTCTTTGGGCTGTCCATGTGCCAGCTGGGCCCAGAACCTCGGTGGAGCAGCAACTCCTACTCTACAGCTCATTGGACTCACCCAGGACAACTGGCGGGGAGATGATAATGGACAACAGCCGTCCCAGAGAAGGGTGAGATTCTGCAGCTGCAGGCAGGATAATCCCATCCTTCTTCCACACGGGATATAAGCCCCCTCTCAATTGAAGGCGGAGTGGACATCACCATCCCAGACTCCTCAGGATGGGTGGGGGAGAACTATGGACTAGAGTGGACCTACTGGTATTCTACTATAGACATATTGTGATTCAAGCAATGGAAGAAATTACAACATTGGTGTGGAGCCAGTGGCCACTGGAGGCTCTGTGGGCAGGGAGAGGGAAAGCAGTTGTAATACGGGGGCTTTTTCGGGACTTGGGAATTATCCTGAGTGACATTGCAACGACAGATATAGGCCATTTTATATCATCATATAACATGCAGAACTGTGTGGGAGAGAGTGTGGTCTATAATGTGAACTATGGTTCATGTTTAATGGCAAAGCCCCAGGATGTGTTTATCAATTGCAATTAATGGGCCACACTAATGAAGGATGTTTATGTGGGAGGTTGTGGGAGGTGTAGAAGGTGGGGAACTTGGAAATCCCTATATTTTTTGTGTAACATTTATGTAATCTAAGTATCTTTTTTAAAAAATAAAAAATAATAATACATGGAGTTTGTTTGTGGGGGAAATACACCAAATATAAGCCATGGTCTATAGATAGCAGTAATATTATAATGATGTTCTTGCATCATTTGTAACAAGTATGCCACAATAATGTAAGGTGTTGGTGGTGGGGCGATGTATGGGAATCCTGTATGGTATTCATGACTGTTTTGTTAACTCACAACTTCTCAAATAAAAGAAGAAAAGAAAAAAATCTAAAATAAATAAATAGTAAAACCACAGGTTTCAAAATTCAAAAGATATAAAAAATTATGTAATGAAAATTCTCTTTCTCACCACTGCCCCCAGTCACCTGTTCCTCTCCCTGCAGGCAACTGATGTTATCAGTTTCTTGTGTATCCCTCCAGAGATGTTTTCTGCATATTAAAGCAAATACATGTATTTGAGCAGAATCATGGGCCACAATTTAAGAAATCTTACTGTAAGCAATAGGAGAGCTGTTAGGGGGTTGTGAGCTCAAGAGTGGCATGGTGATGGGGCAGGTAGGCCTGATGGTTTCCAGCTCAAGCACGTAATAGTTCAATATTGGCAGGGATCACAGTGAGGTGACCACAATTCAGGTGTAGGTGATGAGGGCCTGGACAAGGTCAAATGAGCAGGACTATGATTTTGTTTGTACTACTCTAAATTTTTTTAATTAATTGACATGGTTAATAAATATACCTTTCACCTACCATCGGTTGCAAAATGGCCAGTGAGCCAGGAAAGCATTTTTTTTTCCTGACACTTATTTTCTCTTAAAAAGCACATGGTTCATGGTAGAGGTTTGTGCTGCTGTTATTAATGTTGAATGAAACAATCAAAAAAGCCTCTATGGGAAAAACCTCTAGCTGCCTTAACTATCAAAACAATGAGAATGACAAACTTTTGTGGACAAGAACGAACTACTGGGTGGCTGAAGCAAAAGTGAAAACAAAATTTGAATTAGGGCACATTTTGCTTAAAACTTTTTTTTTTTTACCAGGAACCCAGGACCCTCCATATGGGAGACGGATACCCAACCATTTGAGCCACATCCATCCCCCCTTGCTTAAAACTTTTTGATGACTCTTGAGGCTCTAAAGATAAGATTCAAACTCTTTCCTCAGCCTCCAAGGCCCTGCATACTATGATCTTGCCAACCTTCCAGGCTCATTTCCAGCCATTCTCCTCCCTACCCTCTAACAGTCACTTGACCTTTTGACAGATCATCAGTGGTGCCAAACTCCTGCCTGTTTTGTGGTGTTTGCACTTGCTATTTTCTCTCTATATAAAGCTCCATCCCCTTCTCCTTGCCATACTCCTATTTAGACTCCAGGCCCCAATTTAAGTGTCATTTCCCCAGGGAAGCCTTCTTTGATACCCTAGATTAGGAAAAATGTCTTTGGTGATTTTTTTCTTAGCACTCTCTTATTTTCCTTCATAGTATTTATTAATGCCTGGTTTCCCCCATTCAACTGTGAGCTCAGCGAGAGCAGGGTCTAGTCTTTATTTGCCACAGTATAGTGTCTAGCATAAAGTAGGTGCTCAATGAAACTTTCAGTTGAAGGCAGAGAGATAGTATAATATGCCTTATGAGTGTTTCCTCCATGAGAAACCTGGCAAGAGAACTGGTTTAAATATCTCCTCTTCTTTCACACTCTGCCACTTCATCAGTTTTGTCCAAGCTTTCCTTGGATAGGAAAATCATATATCTCCTCTGTTCTAAACACTAATAAGTTACAGCTCAGAGTCGCCTATATCTGCTGGGAGACTTTCCATTCCCAGCCCTACCTGTTCTTTGACTCACCTCATTCATCAGTTCTTAACACACAACAGTCATCTCCCCTCTCAGTCTAGCAATTATTTTCCCAAATTTTTTGTAGGAGTTGGATATAGAGAAATATTTCACTTCCCTCAATGTCACTGTAGGAAGAACAACAATGGCAGTTCCATGATTAATGGCAACTGACTTTCAGATTCAACGTCAATTTGATAATAGGGGCAGCCAATGCTCAGTTACAGTCACTTGTTTCCGTGAGGAAATAGGGAACCTGTGTGCCAGATATTTCCATTTTTTCAGGAGAAGTTATCAATTCATATTTTTTTATGAACTCTCCCATTTTTAAAAAATTGGCAACTATTTTTTAATTTGAACATATGATGGCCAAATGAAGTACATCTATGAGCTAATTGTGTCCTTTAAGGCACCAGTTTTCAACCTCAGAATTGTAAATAATTAAACTATAATTTATGTCAGAACACAATTATTAATGTGGCACATCACCTGCAATGGATATACACATCCTGGGGCTTTGCCACTAAGCATGGACCATAGTTCACATTGTAGACCACACTCTCTCCCACACAGTTCTGCATGTTATATGCTGACGTAGAATGGCCTATATCTGTCATTGTAATGTCACTGAGGATAATTCCCAAGTCCCGAAAAAGCCCCTGTATTACAACTGGTTTTCCCTCTCCCTGCCCCAAAAGAGTCCAGTGGCCACTGGCTCCACCTCAATGTTGTATTTTCTTCCATTGCTTGAATCACAATATGTCTACAACAGAACACCAGTAAGTCCACTCTAGTCCATAGCTCTTCCCACAATCCTGAAAAGTCTGGGATGTTTATGTGGGAGGTTACGGGAGGTGTGGGAGGTGGAGAACATGGGAATCCCTGTAATTTTTTGTGTAACATTTATGTAATCTAAGCATCTTTTAAAATATAAAAATTTTTTCTTAAAAAAGAACACAATAAGTGGTATAACAGGAGTAAAAAGCAGTATGCCATAAGAATACAAAGAAAAGTGCAATCACAAAATGTACATTGTCATACTAATGGATCCATTAAAAAAAATAGGCCAAGTGATCCATTTGGGTAAAAGCACAGCAAAGGCAGATTTCCTGTGCCCCCCCCCAAACTTTTTTGGCCTCCTGAGTCACACAGCTTGGCCACACATGGCCCATGACATGCCCTCTTGTCTATCTTTTCTCTCCTGGGTCTTGGCAATGAAGACAGGAAGTGCGGGAGTAATGATAATCAAAAAAGTCTAGAAAGGAGCACCGTGTTCCTTCATAAAAGAATTACAGGAAATGAGCCCAAGAAAACTGATTATTTGGGCTTTTTATTCATTAATAGTTCTTTCCTCGGTGCACCTATTGAGGTTAGCTATTTTTATTGTAATTTCCCATATTGCACTTTAAGACTATTAAGTCCCTTGCCTTATCTCTTCAGTCTCTTAGTTTACCAGAACACTCACATCTGTGTTTTCCACTTCATCCTGCCCGACTTCAATATTTTCCTCTAATAAAAATACTACTATATACCACTTAAAATCTAATCACTTCCGGGGCGGATGTGGCTCAAATGGTTGGGCATCCGTCTGCCATATGGAGGGAGCTGGGTTCCATCCCCGGACCTCCCGGTAAAATAAAAAATATATATAGAAGGCGCGTGGGCTGCCAGGCTCTGTGTGCCGGTGAGCCGCCAGGCCCCGGGAGCCATGCAGCAAGATGATGACCTAACAGGAGAGAGACGCAGGGGAGAGACAAGACAAGATGCTCCGAAAGCTCTGAAAGCCAGGAACCGAGGTGGCGCAGGTGACAAAACACCTCTCTCCTACATTGGAGGTCTCCAGGATCAAATCCTGGTGACGACTGGAGGAGGGGGATGAGAAGAGATGGCAGGAAACAGATACAGAGAATTGCCCAGCGAATGGACACAAAACAGCAAGTGGGCAAGGGGGGTTTAAAATGGATAAAGTAAATAAATAAATCTTTAAAAAAAAAAAAATCTAATCACTTCCTAAGCTCATCTGTGCTATTCCCACTTGCTCCATATATTTCTACTCCTCTCCATTTCCCTAATCTGTAATCCTTTGTGAATATTTCTGTGTAGATCCTAATTAATGGACTTTTTTTTTTTTTACCTTAGGTAATCAGTTTCCTGAAATATAGCTATAGTCCACAAAACTAATATTCACAGCACTCCTGGGACTACCTGAAACCCCAGATGAGCTTTTCTGATGACAAGTTATATCAAGAGGTTTGAGGACATATGGGAGACATAAAGAGGCAGGTACAAAGATATTCACTGAAGCATTGTTTGTGGTGGAGAAAGACTAGATAAATCCCAAATGGCCATCATTTGGAGAATGGTTAAAGGTACCAGGACACATCCATACTGTGGTTAACTGTAAATATTTCCTGTATGAATGAACACGAAAATATGATTTTGAGTGGGAAAAGTAAGTTAGAGAACAACACATAGTATAATACAATTTGTGTAATTGTTTTAAAACACAACAGCATGTATTTATGTAGGTATCATACACACACACACATACACTTTTAAAAGTGTGGAGGGATAATTCAAAACTGATAATGTTTGTTACCTTTGTGGAAGAGAGAGAATTTTAAGGGAAGATGGGGGATAAGAAGGTTTAATTTTTTTTCTGTATTTTCTATATTGTTTAATTTTTCATAACATTTTAAAATATGTAATGGAAAAGAAGCTAAAAAGAAATTCTACAAACAAAATTTCCACATAATATCTATATCAAATAGTATTTGTATTCTGCACATAATTCAAGAATATTTATTGAGCCAGGCACTGTTCTAGGTCCTGGAGATACAGCTTATGTTCTTCTTAGGGGATTAATTAATTAATTAATTAAACAAACATAAAATAAGTCAGGTGGTAATGTATACTACGGAGAAAAATTAAACAAGATTACAAGGATTGGGACTGCTGAAGCGTAGAATGTTATTTTTAACAAGATGGTCAGAAAAGGCCACTCCAAGATAGCAACTCAGCAGAGATTTGAAGGAAGTGAGGGGAAAAGCCATATGGATATTTGGGGGAGGGGGGGAATATCAAGGAAAACAGTAAGCACAAAGGCCTTGAGACAGGAAAGTATCTGCTCAGTATTGCTGAAGCCGAGGGAGAAAGAATGAGTGTAGTAAAAGATGAGATCATATAGGTAAGGGGTTGGTGGAAGAGACCTTGTAGGTTGTTGTAAAATGTCAAACATATGAGATTTGTCATCATTATTATTGTCACTTTAAATTGAAAAACTACTTTAAAGGTCCTTTTTAATGATGACTCCCACGCTTACATCTCCAGTATCTGGAGCATTCAATATTTAAGAGCATCTCAGGCTTCACAAATCCAAAACTTAACTTCTGACTCCCCTCCAATCCCCCTACCCCCACTCCCATCCCCACTGCCTCTCATCAATCTCAAATGTTCTCTACTGGTGGTCTTCTCTTCACATTCTTCTAGTTGCTCAGACCCAAAATCTGGAGTATCCTTGAACCCTATCATTCTCTCATACCCTATTTACAAGCCAAAGGCAGATTCTATTGGTTCTACCTTCATAATATATGTAAAATCCAACCACTTCTCACTACTTTCATTACTATCATCCTGGTCCAAGTCACCATCATTTTTCCATAGTGTGGTAGCTCAGATTCTGGAGATACAGACTCTAAGATGAGATTAGATGAGCAAGAGGTTTATTTGAGGAAATTCCTATGAAGGCTAAAAGGGGAGGAGCTGTACCACTGGAGGTTCTGAGGGGAAGGAGAGGGAAAAATAGGTGTAATATGGGGGCATTTTGGGGACGTTGGAATTATCCTGCATGACATTGCAGTGATGGATACAGGCCATTATATATTTTGAATATACAGGCCATTATATATTTTGTATATATTAACTTACAAAATTGCACAGGAGAGAGTGTAAACTACAATGTAAATTATAATCCACGGTTAGTGGCAATACTTCAATATGAGTTCATCAATTGTAACAAATGTACCACACTAATGAAGGATGTTGTTAAAGTGGGAATGTGTGGGAGGGGGAGGGAATTGGGCATATGGGAATCCCCTATATTTTTATGTAATCTAAAGTGTCTTTAAATAAATAAATAAATAAATGAAGTTTAATAAAGAGATATAATTAGCTGGAAAAAAGGGGGGAGGGGAGCCAGAGAAAGCAAGAAAGGCCTTCAGGCCATTAATGCAGGCCTGAGACCTATGAAGGACAGAGGAAAGGAAGGACGATGTGTAGGAAGAGTAAGACTGCTGTGCAATCTAAATTTCAGTCAAGAAAATGGTGAGTCCTTGAGCCAAAGTTATCCATTAGAGGAGTCCCAAATCAGGATAGAATAGGCCAGCACTGATACCACCACCCCCATGCCATGCTTTGTCATTGGCTCAGTAACAGACACAGTTTGCCTTAGCTTGGATTCGCTAGAAGAAGGACCTGAGACAGAGATTCTTGTGCAAATGATTTATTGGGGTGATGCTCTCAGGAAAAGGTAGCAAGGCAAGTAGAATTAGGCCAGGGAAAATCTAGGCAAGAATGCAGGCTCCACTGGAGACTGGTTTCAGTCTGATCCCACAGAGAAGTTCTGGACTATAAATTGCACCACAGAGTATTTCCCCCTATGTTGAGGAAAGGGGGCTGGTCTTTTGTACCCCCATGCTACTCAGCCCAACTGTTCTCAAAATGTTTGGATATTTCCCTTTTCTGAGTATACAGTTACCTGAGTAACTGGGTAACCACAGGTCCCCCTGGGAAAGGACTGGGGGAATCATTACCAAGTATACTTGCAGTGGTGTTACAGGATCCTTCCTCCTGGGGGCCCTCATTTAGTTCATGAATTCCAGATCTGAAAACTGGTTCGTGTCCAGAAACTAGCAAGAGATCGTGACTTTGTATTTGAGATACTGCCTTCAGCATGCTGATTATTCGAGCTTGATTGCTTTGGGTTTTACAGATTAAGCAGTATCTTTGTTGGTTGTCCATCTATTTTGTCCTTAGGGATGCCATGTTATATTAACCACCTCCATAACTCCTTATGAGTCAGGGCCCCTTGGCTGCTACTCCTACCTAGGCAATTATTTCAATTGTTGCATCCACCTAGCGACTGGCAATTGAGTATAGCCACCTAGCTTCTATTACTTTAGATTCTCCATCATTCCCATCGCTAGTTTGAGCCCAGCTCTGTGATTGTCTCTCCTACCATCCACCCTGGTCTGCAGAGAAGAGCCACAGCTGAATGTGCTGTTGCTCCTCTCACCAGCACATCTCTCATGGCCTTGGTGAATGTCCTCTCACTAGCACATTCCTTGGTGAATGGTATATTCCCTGAGCCTTCTTGTGCAATATAACCTTCTTGTAGGTCTTCTGGTCTCACATAATATGTCCATTCCAGAATTCCCACTTCCCTGAGTCTTTTAATCTACCTCCTTCAATGGAAATTCAGGCATCTCTATCTAACTTAGTGTTGACCAGCATGTTTTTCATGCTTCTAGGATCCATCTAGCAGTGTGTTTGCAACATCTTCCAGAGTCCTTGCCAGGGTATTAAATCCTGTATCCCAAGAGAGTGCTCTGATTGATAAATTACCTTACCTAAATTTGCATTCTCCTTCTTTTGGTTCAGCACTCTCAAAATCTAGGCCCTTGTATAATCTCCCAGTTCCTACCAGTACATATTGACTAGACACTACAGTTCCATTAGGGTATAGTCCCTTTCTACTCTTAGCAGTTATAACACATCCCCAGTTGGGTTACATTGTCCTTTAACCCTAGCTATTGGCATAGTGGACAGAAGGACAGGTGGGGGCAAATCCTGATGAGGGCACATGTTATCCTACAGGGGAGAGGCTTCCACATCATCTTCAAGAAAATGGTGCATACTGGCTCTTAGTAAGGAGGAGTGGGCCCCTTTTACTGATTCAGAAGGTTCAAAGAAATCTGTGAATTTGAGGTTAACAAGGCGCAGAGGTCCCTATCCCTTCTGACAGGGCCCCATTCTTTCCCAACTAGAGCCCTGAGCTTGGCATAGCAGACCTGCCTTGGTTGGGATTTTAAGCATCTTTAGACCTTGACTACTCTTATAATTAAGTCCTGGTCCTGGTCCTTAGCTTTCTCTATCATCCTGCTGCATGGGGTGAGAACCTCTTTATATACTATCAAGCAGGTCCTGTAGCTTTCACACCTAACTTTAAATTTCCAATTAGTCACTTTTGAGCTTTATGATACCTTTTCTCAGTATGTCAACCAAACTTAGGAAGAGCACCAAACTTCACTTTTTTTAAGTTTACTATTCTCCTCATATTTCTCAAATAAATGCCTGATACATTCCAATTGCTGTTGCATTTCCTTCTACTACTGAAAGTTTTTACAGCAATGTTACCTTGTGCCAAAGGTTATCTATGCTACACTTACCACCAGTAATAGGATCCTCAATGCCAGCTAGGCAGAGGGTGATCCATGTCCAAAATCCCATCATGACACCTGCTTCCTTGGACCCCTCCTGGCACCAACTGTCACAGTCTAGTTTTCCCAGGAAACAAACTCTGAAATGGTGACTAGCATGCAGGGTGTTTAACAGGGAGTACCCCTGGGATCAACGTCTGTGGAAAGGAGGTGAAAGAAACAGGATTGGGCAGAGAGAGATGAAGCTAGAATGCAGTCCCAACAAAGGCTTCAACCAAACTCATGGGAGGCTCTAGAACTAGAATGACTGGTTGTCCCAAGTTTGTCTCCTGCATTAATACATCACTGAAAATGGCATCCCATGGAAGAAAGCATGATCTTGCTGAAGCAGTTTTCTTTAGCCAAGGCAATCCCTAAAGAGGTCTGAAACCTAAGGGCCATCTTCTACACATGCTCACAGCAGCTGGGGGAATAACATTCTTCATTGCTGAAGTGAGATCCGGGTAGCATATTACAGCATTCACCATATACACTACATGTACTGATTTCCATACCACGTGAATGTGAACTGTTTCTAGTCCTCCTTCTCATAAATATGAAAAATAATACATTCACTAGGTTAATAGCCACTTACACATGGCTGTGTTAATCTGCTTTAGTAAAGATACCACATCTGAAAGAGCAGTTTGCAGTTGCTACTACTACTTAGTTAAATTTGTGATACTTCATTGTCACCTGCCATGATTCATCTGGTGTTTTCAGGTGACAGACTGGTGAATTAAATAGGTATCTGACAGGGACTGAATTCTTAAATCTTTGGGGACACTAAATTCTGAAATTCCCTCCAGGAGGCAATATGGTTTTTAAATTTAATTTTTTATATTTTTATTCACTTATGTACTATTTTAGCAAGTGGGGTGTGATAGGCTAATGTGTCAACTCGGCCAAGTAATTGTGTCCAGGTGTTTGGTCCAGCAAGCACTGGGCTAATTGTAATACAAGAGCATTTATGGACTTCGATCACCGGTAAGTTTACTGCATCGATGGCTGATTACATCTGCATCAATCAGGGAGATGACATCAGCAATGGGTGATGCTTTTATCCAATCAATTGAGTGCCTTAAAAGGGGAAGTGATTTCAACATTCAGAGAATTTCCCAGCTCGTCTTTGGACAGTCAACTTCTCCCAGAAACTCTTCAAGGACCTTTCATCGGACGTTCATCGGAGTCCCTGGTTTGCAGCCTGGCTGCAGAAGCTGGACTTGTGCATCCCCACAGTCACGTGAGAGACTCATAAAATCTCATATTATTGGCAGATATTTCCTGTTGATTCTGTTTCCTGAGAGAACCCTGACTAATACAGTTTGGTACCGGGAGTTGTTCTTGAGGAACAGAGTCTTAAACATGGGATGTCTGAGGTGGTTCTGGGAGTTTTGTAATTGGCTCTCTACTCTAATTGGACTCAAGGGTACTAATGACTCCCTTTCCAATGATGAAAGTGTTGCTAACAGTCCATGGTGTGAGCTGGCAATAGAGATATGCAAAATAGCATCACTGGATTCCCCTACTTCCACACTTATAAGAAGCAAGGATCTGGGTGAGAGTGTTTTCAATACCTTAACAGAATTTTGGGCAGTCAAAAAGTATAATGATGTTGGCTGGCTCCTCCTAGATAGTCTGGATACAGTTACAGAAGAAAGAGATGAGCTGAAGTCTTCAAATTTGAAACTTAAATGCCACATGAATGATATGAAAATTTCTACATGTGCCTTGAAAGAAAATCTTGTGTCCTGTAGCCACAGACTTGAGATATCTGAGAATCAAACCCAGACTCTCATTGTCCGAGTAGCAGAATTACAGAGGAAACTAAAATCTCAACCTCGCAAGGTTTCTGCAATTAAAGTGAAGGCATTGATTGGAAAGGAGTGGAACCCTGAGGATTGGGATGGAGACATATGGGATGATGATAATATTGGTGGGGACATTGGAACCCTAAATTCTGCTGAGACTTTACCAGATAAACCTGTGATGGCCTGCCCTGTGGAGCCCACACCTTGTCAACCTTGTGTAATCCAGCCTCCAGCCTGCCCCAGGGAGTCCTGACCTCCTTCCAGCCCTGAGGTGGGTACCAGTCAAACTGAAGCATGCACTGCCCAGCCTCCAGCCTGCCCCAGAGAGTCTGGACCGCCTCCAAGCCACAAAGCAGGTACTAACCAAACTCCAGCATGCACTGCCCAACTTCCAGTCTGCCCTGAGGAATCTGCCTTCCAACCCCTACCTGAAGAGATTAATCCTGTCTCACTAGAAGAAAATGCAAAAGAATGCCCTGAGGTCAGTAGCCTGCAAGACATCTCTAATCTTTCTCCTTTCCCACCCCCACAACCCCTCTTGTCTTCGAGACCTATTACTAGACTAAAATCACAACAAGCCCCCAAAGGTGAAATACAAAATGTGACCCATGAGGAAGTATGCTATACTCTGAAAGAACTGCATGAGTTTTCCAACTTATGTAGACAGAAATCAAGGGAATATGTGTGGGAATGCATACTAAGGGTATGGGATAATGGTGGAAGGAATATCAAGTTGGATCAAGCTGAATTTATTGATATGGGCCCACTAAGCAGAAATTTTAGAATCAACGCTGTAGCTCCAGGGGTTAGAAAGGGCTCTAACAGTTTGTTTGGGTGACTGATTGAAACATGGACCAAAAGATTGCCTAGCATGTCTGATATTGAGATGCCCGATTTGCCCTGGTATACAGTAGACGAGGGGATTCAACGGCTTAGAGAGATTGGAATGCTAGAATGGATTTACCATTTGAGACCTGCCCACCCACTCCAGGAACTTCCGGAGGACACACCTTTAACCAGGACTGTGAGGAATAAATTTGTAGGACTAACACCATCTTCTCTGAAGAGTTCTATGGTTGCTCTTCTCTGTAGTCCATATATTACTGTAGGGAGGGCTGTAATGGAATTGGAATCCTTAAACATTATGGGGATGATCAGATCGCAGTCCGGTAAAAGTCAAGTACCTGCAGTTAAGCACCAAGTCAAGGTGGATGTGGCTACCGCAATGAAAGACAGATTCGAAGCAACACTCAAAATTGTCTGAGTTGCATGGAGTTATGGCATTGGCTAACAGATCATGGGGTACCTAGAAGTGAAATACATGGGCAGTCTACTAAATTTCTTCTGGATCTGTATAAGTAGAAGAGTTCTAGGTCGAGTGAACAAAACCTTAACTCAAATTACAGATGCAGAGAATCACGGCCCCTTCATCAATTCCCAGACTTGAGACAGTTTACAGACCCAGAGCCCCTTGAATGAGGAGAAGGCCAGGTCCCCTTGGGGAAGGATCCTGTTAAATTGCCAAAACCTTATACTGTTAATCTTCCTCCCACCTTTCCCCAAGGAGACCTACAGCCTTTTGCCAGAGTAATTGTGCTTTGGGGAAAAGGAAATGATCAGACATTTTGGGGATTATTAGACACTGGCTCAGAAGTCACATTAATTCCAGGAGACCCAAAACGTCACTGTGGTCCACCAGTCAGAGTAGGGGTTTATGGAGGTCAGGTGATTGATGGAGTTTTAGCTCAGGTCTGCCTCACAGTGGGTCCAGTGGGTCCCCAGACCCATTCTGTGGTTATTTCCTCAGTTTCAGAATGCATAATTGGAATAGACATACTCAGTAACTGGTAGAATCCCCACATTGGATCCCTGACTCGTGGGGTGAGGGCTATTATGGTTGTAAAGGCCAAGTGGAAGCCTCTAGAACTGCCCCTGCTTAGCAAAACAGTAAATCAAAGGCAATACCGGATTCCTGGAGGGATTGCTGAGATTAGTGCCACCATCAAGGATTTGAAGGATGCAGGGATGGTGATTCCCACCACATCCCCATTCAACTCTCCTATCTGGCCTGTGCAGAAAACAGATGGATCTTGGAGGATGACAGTAGCTTATCGTAAACTTAACCAGGTGGTGACTCCAACTGCAGCTGCTGTCCCAGATGTGGTATCATTGCTTGAGCAAATCAACACTTCCCCTGGTACCTGGTATGCAGCTTTTGATCTGGCAAATGCTTTTTTCTCAATTGCCATTAGTAAGGACCACCAAAAACAGTTTGCTTTCTGCTGGGAAGGCCAGCAGTGTACCTTCACTGTCCTGCCTCAGGGGTATATCAACTCTCCAGCCCTATGTCATATTATTGTCGGCAGGGACCTTGATTGTCTCTCCCTCCCACGAGACATCACACTGGTCCATTATATCGATGATATCATGTTGATAGGACCTACTGAGCAAGAAGTAGCAAAGACTCTAGATTTATTGGTAAGGCATTTGCGTGAGAGAGGACGGGAGATAAATCCAGCAAAAATACAGGGTACTTCCCCCACAGTGAAATTTCTAGGTGTCCAGTGGTGTGGGGCCTGTCAAGATATCCCTTCTAAAGTAAAGGATAAGCTGTTTCACCTGGCCCCTCCTACGACCAAAAAAGAGGCACAACACTTAGTTGGCCTCTTCGATTTTGGAGACAACACATTCCTCATTTGGGTGTGCTACTCCGGCCCATTTACCAAGTGACCAGAAAAGCTGCCAGTTTTGGTTGGGGACTGGAACAAGTGGAGGCTCTGCTACAGGTCCAAGCTGCTGTGCAAGCTGCACTACCACTTGGACCATATGATCCAGCAGATCCAATGGTGCTGGAAGTTTCAGTGGCAAATAGAGATGCTGTCTGGAGTCTTTAGCAGGCCCCTATAGGGGAATCACAAAGCAGACCTTTAGGATTTTGGAGCAAAGCCTTGTCATCCTCTGCAGATAACTACTCCCCTTTTGAGAAGCAGCTCTTAGCTTGCTACTGGGCCTTAGTAGAGACTGAACGCTTAACCATGAGCCATCAAGTTACCATGAGACCTGAGTTGCCTATCATGAGCTGGGTATTGTCTGACCCACCAAACCATAAAGTTGGGCGTGCACAGCAGCACTCCATAATAAAGTGGAAGTGGTATATATGAGATAGGGCTCAAGCAGGTCCTGAAGGTACAAGTAAGTTACATGAGGAAGTAGCCCAAATGCCCATGGCCACCACCCCTGCCATGTTACCTTCTCTTTCCCAGCCCACAGCTTTGACCTCTTGGGGAATCCCTTACAATCAGTTGATTGAGGATGAGAAAACTCGGGCCTGGTTTAGAGATGGTTCTGCACGATATGCAGGTACCACCCAAAAGTGGACAGCTGCAGCACTGCAGTCCTTTTCTGGGACATCCTTGAAGGATAGTGCACCTAGCTGTTCATTTTGCTTGGAAGAGGAAATGGCCAGAGGTGCATTTGTACACCGATTCATGGGCGTTGCCAATGGTGTAGCTGGATGGTCAGGGACTTGGAAGGAACATGATTGGAAAATTGGTGTCAAGGAGGTCTAGGGAAGAGGTATGTGGATAGACCTTTCTGAGTGGGCAAAAAACATGAACATATTTGTGTCCCACATGAATGCTCACCAGAGGGTGACTTCAGCAGAGGAAGAGTTTAATAATCAGTGGATAGGATGACCCACTCTGTGGCTAATGCTCAGCCTCTTTCCCAAGACACTCCTGTCATTGCACAATGGGCTCATGAACAAAGTGGCCATTGAGGTGGGGATGGAGGTTATGCATGGGCTCAGCAACATGGACTTTCCCTCACCAAGGCTGACTTGGTTACAGCCACTGATGAATGCCCAATCTTCCAGCAGCAGAGACCCACACTCAGCCCCCAATATGGCACCATTCCTCGAGGGGACCAGCCTGAGTGGCAGGTTGACTACATTGGGCCACTTCCACCATGGAAGGGGCAGTGATTTGTTTTAACTGGAATAGACACATACTCTGGATATGGGTTTGCATTTCCGGCACGCAATGCTTCTTCCAAAACTACCATCCGTGGACTTGCCGAATGTCTTATCTACCGCCATGGCATTCCACACAGCATTGCTTCTGATCAAGGAACCCATTTCACAGCAAATGATGTGTGGAAATGGGCACATGCCCATGGAATTCACTGGTCTTACCATGTTCTCCATCACCCTGAAGCAGCTGGATTGATAGAATGGTGGAATGGCCTTTTGAAGACTCAATTATGGCACCAACTAGGTGGCAATACCTTGCAGGGATGGGGCAGTGTTCTCCAGGAGGCTGTGTATGCTCTAAATCAGTGTCCTCTCTATGGTGCTGTTTCTCCAATAACCAGGATTCATGGGTCCAGGAATCAATGGGAGTGCACCACTCACTATTACCCCTAGTGACCCACTAGGAAAATTTTTGCTTCCTGTCCCTGCAACCTTAAGCTCTGCTGGTCTACAGGATTTAGTCCCAAAAGGAGGAGTGCTGCCGCCAGGGAACACAACAATGATTCCATTGAACTGGAAGTTAAGACTGCCACCTGGCCACTTTGGGCTCCTCTTACCTGTGAATCAACAAGCAAAGAAGGCAATTACTGCACTGGCTGGGGTGATTGATCCTGACTATCAAGGGGAAATAATGGGGGTAAAGAAGAGTTTGTCTGGAATGCAGGAGATCCTCTAGGGCATTTCCATGCCCTGTGATTGAAGTCAATGGAAAATTGCAACAAACCAATTCAAGCAGGACTAACAATGGCCCAGAATCTTCGGAAATGAAAGTTTGGGTCACCCCACCAGGCAAAGAATCACGGCCAGCTGAAGTGCTTGCTGAAGGTAACAGGAACATGGAATGGGTAGTGGAAGAAAGTAGTGATAAATATGAACTTTGTCCACGTGACCAGTAACAGAAACAAGGACTGTAATAGTCATGAACCCTTCTTCCTTGTTTCGTTGAATATGATTGTATATGTACACAAAACGAATTTCTTCATTTCCTTCCCCAACCTTTTTCTCTATCATATGAAAAGTTGTATTAATTTCATGTCATAATATTTAAGGATGTCAAGTTTAAGAGTGAATATTACCCAAGGACTTGCACCCTATTCTGTGGGGAATTAATGCGTTTCCGGTTGTACACAGGGGAGTTAAACATTGTTAGGCAGAATTATATATGTATGCTTGTCTGTTATTGTTTTTACTTAGAGACTAAGTATGGTTTAGGGTAATGTGTATGGTTGCCAAGTTGACAAGGGGTGGACCGTGGGGTTAGGCTAATGTGTCAACTCAGCCAAGTAATTGTGTCCAGGTGTTTGGTCCAGCAAGCACTGGGCTAATTGTAGTACAAGAGCATTTATGGACTTCAATCACCAGTGAGTTTACTGCGTGGATGACTGATTACATCTGCATCAATCAGGGAGATTGCATCAGCAATGGGTGATGTTTTTATCCAATCAGTTGATCAGTTGAATGCCTTAAAAGGGGAAGTGATTTCAACATTCAGAGAGAATTTCCCAGCTTGTCTTTGGACAGCCAACTTCTCCCAGAAACTCAAGGATCTTTCATCGGACTTTCATCCAAGCTCCTGGTTTGCAGCCTGCCTGCGGAACCTGGACTTGTGCATCCCCACGGTCACATGAGAGACTCTTATAAAATCTCATATTATTGACAGATATCTCCTGTTGATTCTGTTTCCCTAGAGAACCCTGGCTAATACATGGGGGTAAGGAGTTTCTAAGGCTTCTATTTGACCTTTGCTACTACAATATCTCTAACTCTTCTAGTCAAGGAACCAACTGCTAAATGTTTCCAATATAACTATACGTTCTGGAACTAGGGAAATGACCAACAGTTGGCCCACAAATCCAGTAGTCCCTAGGTGAACTATTTATGGGCCAGGAGTCCATTCATTATCAGACCCCCATATGTTCCCACCTGAACAGAGGGGGCTGGATCTCTCCAGTATAAAGTTACTATTTCTCCCTTTATAATTAATAAATATCTTAGGGGAGATACTTTTTTAATTTTTTTTTTAAGATACTTAGTTTGCACACACATTACACAAAAAATATAGGGATTCCCATATGCCCCACTCCCCACACTTCCCACACCCACCCACATAAGCAACATCCTTCATTAGTGTGGCACTTTCATTGCAATTGATAAATGCATCCTGGGGCATTGCCATTGAGCATGGACCATAGTTCACATTGTAGTTTACACTGTCTCCCACACAATTCTGCAGGCTATGGGAAGATATATAATGGCATATATCTGCCATTGCAATGTCTTAGGGGAGATACTTTAAGACTACTCAAATGTCCTATTTCTTCCCAACCTTTCACCCACTGATTTTAGCATCCATCTTGCCCACAAAAATTATTATTGTGGTATTTGTCAAATGGTGATTTTGTATTTTCCTTATTCCTTCTGTGTTTATTAATTGGAATTCTTCTTTAAGCAAGACCTGTCCCTTCTCTCCAATGATTATGTGATTCCTAAATTCAATTAGAGTTGATATTTTAGGGTTCATTGTACAGATCACAATTTGTAATGATTTTGTTTTTCTATCTACTTGGTATGGGTCTGTCCTCACTAACATGTGGCCAAGCATTCCCTAAGCAGCAGTATACTGGTCATTGCTAGTTTGGTTTACCAGACTTCCATAAATTTGGTTAATAAGGAGGCAACAAGCCCAAATGGATACAGACAGTTTATTACTTATACAGGCAACAAAAGCAAGATCAGCATGATGTCAGCTTCCCATGTCCCTAGTCCCATGGGATGACGTTGAATTGGAGGGGCTGGATGACAGATGACACAAATGATGTCACTCCATTGTGGGGTCCTGACTCTAAACTACAGCCAAGCAGTTTATAATCTGTAGCTATACTGAAGGATATAGGGGGTATGACAGTAGAAAGCTCTATGCCTCACCAGACCCATCACAGTAGCCTCCCTCAAGATAGGGAGGCATCTGAGAAATGGCCTTGTGATCACTCCTCACTATATTGCTTATCTTGCCATGCTCCAGGGAGGAACACAGGGCATTTCTCCAAGACTTTAGTCAGACTGTGGTAGGGACTTGATCATGTAGTCTATGGGGAGACATGCTAGGGCACCAGAGCACCAGAGCACCAGAGCAGAGCTAGTCTACTACAGCCACAACTAGAATGCAAGTTCCATGAGTGAAAAGTCTGTATCTGGCTTGTTTACTGATATAATCCAAGTACCTAGAATAGTGAGTGACACATAGCAGATGCTCAGTAAATATTGGACTTATGAAGGAAGGAAGGAAGGAAGGAATAGGTGTTTATGATGACTGCTGTTATGTGGTGAGAAGGTGTCTGCCAACCCTCTTTTTATCTAAAAATGGGATCCATGTCTTCCTCTTTACTGGTTCTTCTTTAGCTCTAATGATTTGCCTCTTGTTAATGCTGTTCAGCTTGCTTGCACTACTAAAATCAGAGTCAACAAATGACATTTCTAAGGTGTTTCTTTACTCTTCTTCCCTCTTCCTCACTGAATGCTCTTGATGTTTACCAGGATCCTTTTCTGAGAAAGTTGGGTTGACTGTGTTAGAATGCTGGGTCACTAACCTTTCTGCTAGAGCAGTGTGGTCCTCAACTCTTGCTGTACAGCTTTTTTCAAAAAATGGGGTAGCAGATGTAGCTCAAGTAGTTGGGTGCCTGCTTCCCACATGGGAGGTCCTGGGTTCGGTTCCCAGTGCTTCCTAAAAAAACAAAAACAAACAAAAAGCAAACAAACAAAAAAACCAACTCAGGGGAGCTTATGTGACTCAGTGGTAGAGCACTGGCTTCCCAC
The DNA here is from genome assembly GCA_026826555.1 of Tolypeutes matacus. Taxonomy (NCBI): domain Eukaryota; kingdom Metazoa; phylum Chordata; class Mammalia; order Cingulata; family Chlamyphoridae; genus Tolypeutes; species Tolypeutes matacus. The sequence goes on from JAKSZT010053809.1 coordinate 4,415,731, forward strand.
TTACAAGGTCCCCAGGTTCAATCCCTGGCCCTGATACCTAAAAGATATAAATAAATAAATAAATAAATAAATAAATAAATAAATAAATAAACAAACAATAGTTCACAACCTTTACTTATACACTAATTTTTTGTTTGTTTGTTTGTTTGTTTGTTTACCGGGAGGTACCGGGGATCGAACCCCGGTCTCTCCATATGGTAGACGGACGCCGAACCTCTTGAGCCACATCCGTTTCCCTACACTTATTTTTATGTATAGTCATGTATGAATGATATACTTCAATATATTGTTTATCTCCTTCCAAAAAAAAATCACCAAAAAAAAAACAATGAATTTTTCCCAGGCTCTGATCTAATTACTCTATTGGGGGCAGGTGGCACAAGGGCATGGATTATTTTTAACTCCCCCAGTGATGTTGATGTATAATCATGACTGAAAACTACTGCATTCCGTAGAACACAGGCTTGTAGCCTACACCAAGTGCTTTTGTGTACACCTACTCTTGAGACCTTAAATATCATTAACAAGGAAGAAAATATTTCATTTCACAAAAGAAAAAGAATAAGTAAATGCAAATAGGCCCAGGAGAGGAATTAGACTGATCTAAACAAAGTAGTGGTTAAGCACTGGGCTCCAAAGTCAGATGATCTTGGTTGAAATAAAGACTTACAAGATCTTGGGCAACTAGCTTAAATTCTCTTAGATGTAAAAGTATCTCTCAGTATTCCTGAAACAACATAGGTCCTCAGTATATGTTTCTTAACTGTGAATATGAATCTCCGAGCTTCATCTGTAAATTGGAGGTAATAATGCCTACCTGCCTACCTGCCTACCTACCTCTTATGGTTGCTGTGAGATTGAAAATAGATAATAGCCATGAAGGCACTTTATAAACATGTAAGTGCTGTACAAATGGAAGGTATAAACATTATTTTCTTTTTATGGAAATTTTTAACTTATATATCACTTTTTTTTAAACTTTTCTGAAAACTTTCACATCCATAGCTTCATAGAACCTCACAAAAACCCTGAGGAAAACTGATAAGAAAACAGACACGAGAGGTTGTGTGATCTGTACAAAGTTGCTCAGCAGAACAAAGACTTAGGACCCTTAACTCAAAGGCAGATTATTCTCTTCACCAGATGACTGTTATAAAGGTTCTATTAATAGATCCCCTAAATAAGTAGGTTGGTCATCTGATCAGAGTTCTGGACTGTGGAACATATTGGAACAGTTTCTTTTACTTTACCTCTCAAAGCAGGCACTGTAACTGAGGAAATCCAATCAATATTCCTCAAGTCTAAATTCAGTCCTTGGGTACATGGTTTGTTTGGGGTTTTGTTTCTCTCTGTCACTGTCTTTTCTTATAAAAATCTGAGTAACTGTGCCATTAATCTTTTGAGCAAAAGGAAAAGAAACCTTCCCAACTTCACCATCATCACCTTCGTTCTTACCATATGCCACGTTTCTAAATTCAGCACTAAGAATCACAGTGAAAATAGCAACACTAAAGTCTAATTACCACAAGATGGCAGGGTTTACCATTTCATGTTTTTCTTGCTTACATCATTCATTCCTTCAAGAATTATTCTTCAAAATAAAGTTTAAAAAAAAAAGAATTATTCTTTGATTGTTCCTCTATTACAAGGCATTAAGAATATAGAGATACATGGAAAACTATAACTAATGTAATGTATAGACTATAACTAATAGACTATAATTTATGTAATGTATAGACTATAATGTAACAGTAATATTGCAATATTTTACTGCACTGGTAAAGAAGGTACTATATCAATGTTAAGGGCCAATATGGGGGGTTTATAAGGGGGTGCGGGATATTTTTCCTTTTGGAATAATGAAAATGTTCTGACATGGACTGAGCTGATGACAGCACAACTCTATGATGAAACTGAGTCACTGAGGATACACTTTGGATGGATTGTGCAAGGCAGGGGACTGTATAACACACTGAACCCCGTGGTGGATGATGGACTGTGGTTAACAGTACAGATATGAGAACGTTCTCTCATGAACTATAACAAATACACAATACTAATACATGGTAGGTTTGTGGAATTACAAAGAGATACCCTATGTGATATGGCCCCCACCCTCAATGAGCTTAGTGGGACTTATGGAGAAAGCAAGATAAACCTGAAAACATGTAAATGAAACTATCTGGTAATGTGGGATTACAGGCCAAATGAGTGATGCAAGCTGCTGTATGAGTTTACATTTGGCTAGAATCAACAGGGAAGTCTGCATGGAGGAAGTAAAAGCTGAGCTGGGGTTTAAGAGATGAACATAATATATAGGTTGGAAAGAAAGAAGTAATCCCAGGCAAAGGGACAAATGTAGGCCATGCCTTAGTGATGGAACTAACCTGGTTATAACAAAAGGATATTCAGTAAACAAGATTGAAACAAATTAGATTTCCATTGATTTTACTAGAATGATGCCCACTATAAAAGCTAAATTTATCTGTTATGTCTTCCAGTAACTAAAGCCTTTGGCAATCCATTTGAATAGTCTAGCTTTAGCTTCCTCATTTGTAAAATGTACAGGTTGGACAAGATATCCTCTAATAGAAAGAAAGAAGAAGGAAGGGAGGGAGGGAGGAAGGAAGGAAGGAAGGGAGGGAGGGAGGGAGGGAGGGAGGGAGGGAGGGAGTCAGGCAGCCAGGCAGGAAGGAAAGAGGGAGGGGAGGAAAAAAGAAGACTTTGAGGGAAGCGGCTGTGGCTCAATTGGTTGGGCTCCCGTTTACCATATGGGAGGCCCCGGGTTTGATTCCCAGGGCCTCCTGGTGAAGGCAAGCCGGCCTGCACAGCATGCTGCGTGGTGAGCTGGTGAGCAAGATGACACAACAAAGGGAGACAAGCAGACACAGAAAAACCCACAGCAAATGGACACAGTGAGCACAAGCAGCAAGGGGGGGGGGGCGTGTAAATAAATAAATAAAAATAAATCTTTACCAAAAAAAAAGAAGACTTTGATTCTAGATTCCTAGTAATTGCTTTGTGGCCATTGACATGGTTCAGTTGCAAACATAAACATTGGCATTCCAGTTCAGTAGTTAAAACTTGGGCTCTAACACTGATGAAGGATGTTTGTGTGGGATGTTGTGGGAGGTGTGGGAGGTGGGGAACATGGGAATCCCTGTAATTTCTGTGTAATATTTAGGTAATCTAAGCACCTTTTAAAATATATATATATATAACATTTATGTAAAAAAAAAAAACTTGGGCTCTAGTGTTGGCTAGATTTAGTTCAAATCTTATATCAGACACTTTACTAGCTGTGTAACTTTAAGCAAATTAACTTAACCTCTACAAGCGTCATTCATTCATTCAATAAATATGTAACACCTTACTATGCATCAAGACCTATGCTAGCCATTGGGAAAAGATAGATAAACAAGACAGAGAAGGTCCCTTCCCTTATGAAGCTTAAAGTTTCGTAGAGGAAACAGTCCCCCCCCTCCAAAAAAAAATCACACAAGAATCTAGATACAATTGTAATAAGTGCAAAAAGTGCAGAGTGCTATGAGAGCAGACAAGAAGAAGGCCTAACTCAGTCTGGTAGATAAGAGATTTCCTCAAGGAAGGATGAGCCTGGCAAAGAAGAGAAAAGCATTACAAAGCAAGGGAACAGCATTTGAAAGGGCCCTAAGACCAAAAGCATAGCATATCAAGGAACTAAAAGACCACTGTAACTAGAACACAGAAAACTAGAGGGCTAGTGGCAGGGGGAGACCAGGCTATGTAGGTCAACAGGGCCCAGTTAATACAGTGCCTTAAGGGCCCTATGAAGCCCGTAGACTTTATCCTAAGGCAATGAGAAGTCTCAGTTCCCTTATTTGTAAAAGAATGAAAATAATAACACCTCCCTCACAGAGCGGCAATGAAAATTAAAGGACATTGCTGCCCTGACCCACCCTAAGTCATCATATTGAATCCATCACCAAGTTCTGTAAGTGCCACCTCCAAAATTTGTCTCTATCTCTGCTGCCATCATCCTAGTCCAACTCACCATTTCTAGCCGGGACTATTGCTAACTGGTCCCCTTATTCCACTTTTGCTCCCTTCCCATCCATTATCCCTGCAGCAACCTGATTGATCTTTTTAAAATGTAAATCTGATCATGGCACACATTTTCTTAAAATCTTTCAGTGATGTCTCATTGCTCTTAAGATAGAGACCACAGCAATGCATTTGGAAAAAGACATTGACCAAAAGGGGGAAATATTAAATACAAATGAGTGTTTACAACTAAGAGATTTCAAAGTGAGTCAAGAAGTCATTCCAGAGATAACACTTATGCACGTTTCAGGAGGATCTCACTTACTGCCACAGTAAACAGTGCCTCAAGCAGGGGAGCTTCGGAGGGCTCTAGAGACATCTGGACACTATAGGCAGGGCAGACAACCCCAGGAATTCAGAACCCTGTCAGTGGGCCCAACCTTGGAATACATGATAACTTATCTCTCCAATGTATTAGACTTAGTCCCATTTATAATTTTCCTACCCATGGTTCTTCTGCCCCTTTTACTTGAAACTCTAATTAGCACTATATTCATTAAATATATGTCCTAGAGACTTAAATCTTTGGGCTATTCATATGCCGGTTGAGCCTTGAGTCTCAGCAGAGTTGCAGCCAGCACCTACTCTCCAGTTCATCAGACTTGCCCAGGATAACTAACAAAAGGATGGTGGACAATGCCCATGCCAAAAATCAGAGATTATCTACAACTGCAAGCAAGACAGTTCCATCCTTCTTCCCCATGGGATCTAAGCCCCCTCTCAATCGGAAGCAAAAAATCTGTCATAACAACAGTTGGACACAAGCTTAAAGAACAGATGCCTCAGAATCTAAATCCCAGCCATAACACATTAAAATATCAAAATGTCCAGGTTTCAACAAAAGATTACAAAATATACAAAGAAAAGAAAACGATGGCCCATTCAAAGGAAATTATTAAAGCATTAGAAACCACCAATGAGGAGGACCAGACTTAAGATATACTAGACAAAGACTTTTTTTTAAATAATTTTAAAATTATGCTCAAAGAGCTAAAGTAAAACATGGACAAAGAACTAAAAGACATTAGGAATATCACACATTAACACAAAGAGAATATCAATAAAAAGGTAGAAATTATGTAAACAAAGCTGAAATTTACAGTAACAGTAATTTTTAAAATTCCCTAGAGAGGTTCAAAAGCAGATTGGAGCTAGAAGAAGAAAGAATCAGTGAACTTGAAGATAACACAATTGAAACCATTCCATCTGAAAAGTAGAAAGAAAAAATAATGCAGAAAGTGAACAGAGCCTGAGGAACTGGCGGGACACCTTCAAGCCTAACCAGTATATTCATTGTGGAAGTCCCAGAAGGAGATGAAAGAGAGAAAGGAGCAAATAGAATATTTGAAGAAATAGTGGTTCAAAACTTACCAAATTTAATGAAAGACATGAATATACACATCCAAGACACTCAACAAACTCCAAGCAGGATAAACCCAAATTGACCCATTCTATGGCATATTATAATCAGATTGTCAAATGCCAAAGATAAGGAGAGAATTCTGAAAGCTGCAAGAGAGAGACATCATGTCATGTAAAAGGGAGCCTCAATAAGATTAAGTGCTGATTTCTCATAAGAAACCATGGAGGCAAGAGGGTAGTGAGATGACATATTTAAAGTGCTGAAAGCAACAAATTGTCAGCCAAGAATTCTATATCTGGCAAAACTGTCTTTCAAAAATGAGGGAGAGGGGGGCAGATGTGGCTCAAATGGTTGGGTGTCCATCTCCCATATGGAGGAACATGAGTTCGATCCCCGGGAACTTCTGGTAAAAATAAAGAAAAATATAAAATGTGCATGGGCCGCCAGACCCCGTGAATGGATGCGCTGCCAGGCCCTATGCACAGGTGCACCATCAGGCCCCATGAGCAAGTGAGCCTTCCAGGCCCTGTGTATGTGTGCACCATCAGGCCCTGTGAGTGGGTGCGCTGCCAGACCCTGTGCGTGGGTGCGCCGCCAGGCCCCATGAGTGGATGCGCCATCAGGCCCTGCCAAGCCATGCAGCAAGATGATGACATAACAGGAGAGTGGGACACAAGGGAGAGCCAAGATGAGACACGCCAAAAAAAAAAAAAAAACAGGAACTAAGGTGGCACAGGTGGTAGGATACCTCACTCCCACATCGAAGGTTCCTGGGATCGAATCTCGGTGAAGACAGGAGGAGAGGACAAGAAACAGACACACAGAATTTCCCAGCAAATGGACACAAAAACAGCAAAACTTGGGGGGGGGGGGTAAAAATGGATAAAAATAAATAAATAAATCTTTTTGGGAAAAAAATGAGGGAGAGATTAAGACATTCCCAGATAACAGAAACTGAGAGAGTTCATCATTACTAAACAGGCTGTATAAAAATGCTAAAAGGAGTTCTGCAGATTGAAAGGAAATGACAATAGATTGAAGCCACATGAAGAAATAAAGATGTCTGATGAAGGTAACAATACAGGTAAATATAAATGCCAGTACTATTGCATTTTTTTGGTGCATAACTCCACTTTTTATTTCTTACAGGATCTAAAAGGCAAATGCATAAAAAGTAATGATAAATCAATGGTTTTAGACTCATAATGTATAATGAATATGTAATATTTGACAAGAAATAAAGGTGGGGAGAAGGAGAGGTATAGGAACATAGTTTGTGTATGCTGTTGAAGTTAAGTTCATATCAAGCCAAATGAGATTGTTATAGATTTAGGATTAAATTTAACCCCCATGGTAACCACAAAGAAAATACCAAAGAATATGAAAACTCACAGAGATAGAAAATGGTGTACAGGTTACTGGGGACTGGGAACAGGTGGAATGGGAAGTTTTAATTCATAATGGTTGTAGAGTTTCTCTGTGGGGTGATGGGAAAGTTTTAATAATGGAATGTGGTGAGGGTACTGCAACATTGTGAATGTGATTAATACCACTGAATGGTATGCTTGGGAGTGACTGAGATAGGAAAGTTTATGTTGTACATATGTTTCCACGATTAAAAAATAAAGAACAACTAAAGAGACAATGACAAGTAAAAGCAATACATGATCCTAGATGGGATCTAATATTTCAGGAGAAAAGGCTCAAAATGACATTACTGGGACATATGAAAACATTGAAATACATAAGCTTTATATCAATGTTAGATTTCTAGAACTTGATAACTGTATTTAAGGTGGTTACATAAGTGAATATCTTCGTTCTTAGGAAATGTACATGGAAGTATTTAGTGTTTAAGGAGCATAATGGGGATGTGGTGGGAGGTGTGGGAGGTGGGCAACATGGGAATCCCAGTGGGTTCCGTGTAATATTTTAGGTAATCTAAGCACCTCTTAAAATATATGTATATATATATATATATAAATAACATTTTTGTAAGCAAACAAAAAAAAAAAAAAAAAAAAAGGAGCATAATGTATACAACCTACTCTCAAACGTTCAGAAAACAGGTAAATAGATGACAGATAGATAGAGCCAGAGAGAAAGAGAATTAAAGATAATTTTTTTAAATGAAGGAAACATGGCAGCTAGAGAAGACAGTAATGTTTTGGTTACTTTGTTTCCCAACAGCCACAGATGGGAGTTTCAAAACTGCATTATGAAAGACATTAAATCAACAAATATTTTTAGGGACTGGTATGTACCCAGCATTATGCTAGGTCCTATAACACTGTACCCAGGAACAGACTTGCCACACAAGGTTCATGCAGCAGTTTCCAGTCGCTAAGATCAGCAAGAAAGAATGCAGTCTGGGAAAAAAACATAGGGGAACTATAAATTGATATAACTTTCTGGTGGGCAATTTAGCCAAATGTGGCAAAAATTAAAACCTACAGGGAAGCGGCTGTGGCTCAATCAGTAGGGCTCCCGTTTACCATATGGGAGGCAAGCCCGCCCGCACGGCATGGTTAGCTGACCCAGTGAGCACAAGCAGCAAGGGGGGGATAAATGAATAAATAAATAAAATCTTAAAAAAAAAAAAAACCTACATAATCTTTGATCCAGTAATTTTGCTCCTAAGAATTTATACTAAGGAAATAATCAGAGACCTATACAAAGATGTATGCACAATGATGTGTATTGCAGAATTATTTATAATACCAAAACCTTGAAAAGAACCTAAATAACCAAAATAGGCAATGGGGTAAATAACTAATTCTGTATCCATATGCTAGAATACTGTATATACATTAAAAGTCCTGTTACTAGAAGACATTTTAAAGATAGAAACAAATGTATTTATTGCTGAGTGTGAAATTTTTGTTTGAATTTTATGCATGGAAAATAGGCTAGAAAGATACAACCCAAATGTTGAAAAAAATGGTTATATCAAGTTCATAGAATTTATTAGTGACATTTATTGGCTATATGATCTAACTTTTCCACCAGGAAAATTCTTTCTTAATTGAAAAAGAAAAATAAATCTTATCTATTTTTAAAATCTGATATTCCTTGAGAGGGACTGGTTGTCTTCCCTAGAACATCAAAGATTAGATATATTGCCAGCTTCTCCTAATGTAGCCATTTATGGTTTCTGTGTTTATGAATGTGCCTAACATTTTTAATGCTTTGCTTTCTAGCTAGTAATATCTTTTTTTTTAGAAATAATTATAGATTCACAGAAGGTTACAAAGAAATGTACAGGGAAGTCTATGTACCCTTCCCCTACCTTTCCCAATGTTAACATCTTCTACAGCTATAGTACAATATTGTATTAGTCAGCCAAAGGGGTGCTGATGCAAAATACCAGAAATCAGTTGGTTTTATAAAGGGTATTTATTTGGGGTAGAAGATTACATTTACCAGGCCATAAAGCATAAGTTACTTCCCTCACCCAACTCTGTGAGGGGTCTGGCTTCCTGGGTTCCTCCCATCCTGGGGATTGATTCTCTCCAGGTTCAGCTGCTTGGTCTCTCCACAAGGCCAGCTGTAGACTATCAGGCTAATGGCTCGTCTCTTTTCCCGGGACCTTCTCCTTCCTCATGACCAAGCTCCTCTCTATGCTTACTTCCCCGGGCTCCAGCTCAAGACTCCAACATCAGAAGTCCAACTCAAAAACTTCAACTCTGTCCTTTGCTATGTCTTTCATCTTTGATTCCCCACCCACCAAGGGGCAGGGCTCAATGCCCTACTGATGTGGCCCAATCAAAGCCCCAATCATAACTTAATCAGACCAGTTTACAAGCATAATCCAATATCTATTTTTGGAATTCATAACTATATCAAACTGCCAAACTGCTAAAAAATATCAAAACCAAGAAAATGACATTGGTACAATCCACAGGGGCTTATTCAGATTTCACCAGTTATATACATGGACCCATGCATGTGTGTGTGTATGCACATGTGTGTATGTATACAGCTCTATGTAATTTTATCACATGAGCAGCCTTGCATAAGCACCACCACAATCAAGATACAGAACATTTCCATGGCCACAAGGATCCTTCATGTTGCCATTTTATAGCCAAACCCATCTCCCTCCCTCCCCACTTCCCTAACCCCTAGCAACCACTGTAATTTTGTCATTTCAAGAATGTTAAATAAATAGAATTATATGGTATATAAACTTTGGGGATTGGCTTTTCCACCCAGCATTATTCTCTGGAGAGTCATACACGTAGTTGTGGGTATCGAAGTTGGTTCCTTTATCTTGCTGAGTAGTATTCCAAAGTGTGGACTTACCATGGTTTGTTTAACCATTCATCTATTGAAGGATGTCTTGGCTGCTTCCGGTTTTTGGCGATTACAAACAAACGCCTATAATCATTCGTTCACATGTTAAAATTTTTTAAAAATCCTTGATTAATGCCACCCAAGAACCAAAGAGTTCCTCCCTTTCCTAGTATACCAGGACTTGCTGAATAAATCCGTGTTTATTTCACCCATACAGGCACAATTCTATGAGAAACAAGCTAGGTTAAGAAAAGAACACTGGAGTGGGAGTTACATCATATTTTCTTACGAAATTATAGGATTTTTTTATTTTTCTGTCTCTGTTCCTTAACTATGAGCAATATGGAGGCAGGGCCCATGACTGACTTGTCTGTGACCCTAGAGCAAGGAGCAGTGCTTAGCACAGAGTAGGCATTTAGAAAATGTTAGGATTTCTAGGGGTGGGTGAGGTCAAGGGATGGATTTTTTTAAACAAACTCTATAGATTATTCTAGTGAGTAGACAGGATTAAGAACTACTGTTTAGCTGAATAAATGAATGAAGAAGGAAAGTTCTTGATAGGAAAGAACTGACTCAGGACAGGGGGAACTACCCATGTTTTATCTATCTCTTTCTTCACCTCACAGAGAAAGTTCTGTGTTCAGATTACCTTCTAGGCTGCCTAGAAGGGAATCAGTGATTTCCAGGGCTGTATTTAAAGAGTACTGTTTTTACATCCCTATGGCAAAATAAATAAATAAATAAATAAATAAATAAATAAATAAATAAATAAATAAATAAATCTCTATAGCAGAATGAAACAAAGAAAAGGTAAGTTTCATCTGCTCTGTGGGGTTTTACCAATTTGAACGCCTGCCCCACACATCTTTGGGGCCCAGACACACTCCAGGGTTTTTTGGAAAAAGCAATTCATGATATAATGTACCTGGAGGTGCTTGTTTGTTTAGATGGCATTATTACATTTGGCTGAGCTTTGGAAGAGAGAAACAATGGCTCCTCATATTACTGGATCACCTGGGAGACAAAGACTGAAACTGTCACTTGACAAATGTCAGTTTTGGCAGACCTCAATAAAACGGGTAAGTCATATAAAATCATAGCAGGTACTGGGCACAGACACTGGAAAGACCACTGAATGACCAGTATATTCAGCAGATACTAGAGGAGCTGGTTCAAGGATTGCAAAGTGCCTCAATGAATTGGTCAGAATCGGAGCACATATTAGAAAGGGCTGTGCAAAGGGCTGAAGGGTTGAAGAGGGAGGGGAAGGCAGGTACAAAATACCAGGGCCTGGCAGACAGAAGAGTGCGCTTGCTGGAGGGACCCCCTAAGAAGCAAACAAACAAACAAATGAGTTTCTTCTGGGCAATATTCTCTCACGTGTCCTTCCTGGTACTTGAAACTTTTTAGAAATTGGGAGGCTGCTTGGTTCATGGTTCCATTGTAGCGTGTGTTGTCTACCTCCACCAAGGTCTCTTACAAATTGATGCTACTTTTGAAGGTTTGGGAGCTGTGTTGTATCATAAAGACAAAGAGGAGAAGATAACCGCTGCTTTTTGCCAACTGGAGTCTGTCAGCTAGTGAGATTTGGGATCCAATTCAAAATACCGAGTTTCTAGCTCTAAAGTGGACAATTACAGTTATCCTCAGATATTTAGTGCCCTGGAAGGCAGAGACCATCAGCCAGTGCTAATTGTTTGAGGAAAGGGTATTTCCTTTATGCTGGAGAGTTGGACTATAGGCTGGGTGGATAGAGTGGGGAGGAAGGAATAAAGGAAGTACAGGCTTAGGCTCTGGAATTGAGAAGACACCGGCAAAACATTTTCCCTAAGCTTGCCTGAGGTATAATAAGCTCTAATTTGAGAAAGTGAGCCCTGCCTCAGACTTTTGCACAGGCCTTCAGAATGCTTGCCCCATGCTCCCTCTGCGTCCTGCCCCCATCTTCCTTGCTGAGTGAGGCAGGTTTAAATCTCATACTGGAGTGTGGAAAGGCTATGACCCTGAGTTCCCTTGTTCTCTTCCAAACTGAGAAGTGAAGTGAGAACTGACCGAATCCAGCAGTGTGCCCTGGAGAGAGCATCTACCTTTGGTGCGCAAGGAAGAATCATGGTAGTCCAGGTGCTAACAACCATATTTGACATCAATTAAAGTGCCGACAAAGGTAGTAGTATTGCCAAAAGCAGGATTGGTGAAAGCAAGGAAGGAAGGGCAGGGTTGCCTTGCTGGTAGTGTGGGGCCTGTGGGCCCTCAAAGCCAACTGTGAGTGTGAGCCTGAAGGTGATGCCAGAAAGCTCCTTGAATGGTCACAGTCAGGCCTCCCCTTTATCTAGAACACCACAAGTGAGCAGGTAAGAGAAGCCTCAGAGTGGATGAGAGTAGGCAAAGTTGAAGACAGGATATATTGTCTGGGATTTGAAGAAAGAAGTGTATGGGCATTTAGCTCTTCTTGGTGGTGTACAGCAACTTGTGGGAGAATGACTTGATCCCTTGCTCCCATCTGGATTGGAGCATTGAGATTGATCATGGAAAAGGAACTATCCTCATCTGGATTCATCTGCAGGTTGGTAGAAGGAAAGAGTAAGTGGGATCTTCCTTTGTAATAACTCCAGATTTTTCTCCCCAGACAGTTTGTGATATAGTTGAGGCTTTAGACTCATTTAGACATGGATTCAAATATTGGCTTTACTAATTATTAGCTGTGTGAGCCTGGGAAATTTATTTCACTTCTCTAAATCTTACTATTCCCATCTGTAAAATGAGGATGATACTATTTACATAATAGGGTCATTGTGAACATTAAATGAAATAATAGATATCAAATGCCTGACACCTAGTAAGCATTTAATAGATTATTATTATTACTATAATTTGGGTTTATGATAAATTTTCATCTGAAAGAAGAAATTTTAGACAGTGAAGAAAACATAAGCATTTTAGCCAGACAGACTCATTTTAGCCAGACAGTGGCTCCACCACTGTTTATGCTAGCCTGGGCAAGTCAGTGTCTTATCTGCAGCATGAGACACTCCAAATGACCTCATAGGAAGCAGCAAATCCAGGTTTTCTGGTGCCTGAAGTTTGGGTGTGCTATACACAGAAGCGAAAAAAATCACATAAACATATCCCACAAACCTGAAACAAATGTATCTCAAATCATTTACCCTTAGTTGGAGCCCCAAAATACCTGTACCCACTCCAATACTACTCAACCTGAGGGGAAGCATGATGTAAAGGAAGTCAGAATGGAAAACAATAGAAGGCTTAACTAATTGCAGTTAGGATTTATTTTTAACAATTACAGTTATGACTTATTTTTCACACTTTACAAAAACCCATGGTCATGTGAACCCATAGGGCCTCTCCCAGGGGCTTGGAAGAGTCCATTCAAAGGAGAAGCCCTGAGGTTTAGGCTTCATTAGAGTCAAAGGAAATCCACCCTTGCTCACAGGTTTATTGATAGGATTAAAGGAGATAACTTAAGTGAAAGTGCCTGGGACAGGTTCTATCTCTTAATAAATATTACCTTCTTCTTCTCATTCCCTAGTGAAAGTAACATCTGTATTACTTCTATGTGACCCAAAAAACAGTCTCCATAAGGCCAGGTCTCTGCATGGAATTGCATATTAAAAAAATAGCCCAACAACAAAGAGTAATTTTTAAGTTCTGGCTAAATTCAACTCTCCTTAATCTCCAATTTGGCTTCACAAAAGAGTAAATCTGGTAAAGGCAGAACTCTCATTAGAAATGAAAGGAAAACAAAAAATACGAAAAGGCAAAAGTATTTTCTGGGTTGGGAGAAGAAGGTACACAGTACTTGATTTTAAGACATTTTGTGCCATCACATGTAGATTCAAAGTTAATAAATCTCATCCTATTGCATGTAATTAAAAGTTAATAGGGAAGCAGCTGTGGCTCAATCAGTAGGGCTCCCGTTTACCATATGGGAGGCCCCGGGTTCGGTTCCCGGGGCCTCCTGGTGAAGGCAAGCCCGCCCGCACGGCGTGGTTAGCTGACCCAGTGAGCACAAGCAGCAAGGGGGGGATAAATGAATAAATAAATAAAATCTTTAAAAAAAAAAAAGTTAATAAATGTTATCCCTTCACATATACATTTAAAGAATTCTACTGTTGTGAATTTCATTGATAGACTTCAGAAAGACAATGCTCCAGAAGGATAAAATCTCAGAGGACTTAGTTTCCCTAAATCCTTGCTAATTCTTTCAACTTTTGCATTTTATAGTCTTCTGTGAATAGCTTGTCCATGTTCTTTGACAGTTCTATTGGATTCCTTATGCTTTAAAATTTTTAATTTCAGTATTGGGGGTAGCAATCCTTTGTCATATGAATAACAAGTACTTTTTTCCTAGTTTGTTTTCACCTGCTAGAAGTTTTGACAATTTGGAAGGTGTTTTAGTCTGCTAGGCTGCCAAAATGCAGTATACCAAGAATGGTTTGACTTTTACAATGGGGGTTTATTAGTTTAAAAGCTTACAGTTTCAATGCTGAGAAAAATGTCCATATCAAGGCCTCATCAGATGATGCTTTCTCCCCAGTAATACAGCCAAATTCAAATTCTCACTACAAATAAATCTGTCACCTATGTAGCAGTTATCTAGTCAGAATCTAAAAGCATCTCCATTCCCAGATTTTCCATCTCCAACCAAACTGCTCTCCACTCCTACTCCTCCCTGCCTGAGTCACAAAGGTCATTTGTCCCAGCTAACTGATCTGATCATTTCAACTTTGTAAACTCAAGCAGTTGGGTGCCCGCCTACCACACGGGAGGTCCTGGTTTGGTTCCCCTTTCGGTACCTCCTAAAGAAGACGAGCTGATACAGCAAGATGATTCAATGAAGAGACACAGCAAGGAAACGCGAGAGACAAAATAAGCAGGAAGCGGAGGTGGCTCAAGTGATTGGGTGCCTCCCTCCCTAATGGGAGGTCCCAGGTTTGGTTCCTGGTGCCTCCTTTAAAAAAAAAGAAGACAAGCAGACAGCGAGTGCAAACAACGAGGTGGGGGGAGAAATAAATAAAATGAATCTTAAAAAAAGAAAAGACTTTGCAAATACATTTGCATAGGATACTGGAGAAAAAACTAAATTGCCTTCTTAAAGGTATATCCCAAGGCAATTCAATTCCAAATTATTGTCTCCTGGAGAAATGAAAAAAAAAATAACAGCATTAAAACAAAACTAATCTTTTTAAACCTTTAATTCAAAAATCTGTTTAAAGCATGTCCATGAGAAAGTGGATGTTAGGTAAAGAGGACTCGAAGAGAAAGGCTCTCAGATGGAATAAGATGAAGCAGGATTAAGTTATGGATAATTGGAAGGGAAGCAATATTACTAGGCTCCCTCTGGGAGACTTGATCTGCTTTACCCCCAACAAATTCAGGTATAATTTTTTGTGTATGGAGGAAATTGTATTTATTTATTTTTTTAGTAGACTTTGTTACAATCTATGAAGCAACAATTTTTACATATAAAATTTTTAAATCATACAATATGTTACACAATATATTTCGTTCATAGAAACGCAATCATACAGTATTTGTCCTTTTGAAGCAACATTATTATAATTATACTATTAACTATAGTCCATAGTATACATTAGGGTTCACTGTGTTGTACAGTTTTGTGGTTTTAAAATTTTTTTATTCTACTAACACATAGACAAATTTGTATCCTCTTTTAACCACATCCAAATAGCTAATACAGTACTATTAATTACATTCACAATGATGTGCTACCATCACCACCATCCAATAACAAAACTTTTCCATCACACCAAACAGAATCTAAATACCAATTAAACATTAGCTCCTCATTCCCTACCCCCAACCCAGCCACTGGAAAACTATATTCTAGTTTCTGACTCTATGAATTTGTTAATCATAATTATTTCAGATCAGTGAGATCATACAATATTTGTCCTTTTGTATCTGGCTTATTTAACTGAACGTGCTGCCTTCAAGGTTCATCTGTGTTGTTACATGTATCAGAAATTCATTCATATTTATGGCTGAATAATATTCCATTGTATATGTATGCCATATTTTGTTTATTAGTTCATCTGTTGATGGGCACTTGAGTTGCTTCCATCTTTTAGCAATTGTGAATAATGCCACTATGACATCAGTGCATATATATCTGTTCTAGTCCAAGCTTTCAATACTTTTGGCTATATACATAGAAGTGGGATTTCTAGGTCAGATGGTAATTCTATTCTTGCTGAAGAACAGGCAAGTTGTTTTCAACAATAGCTGAACCATTGCACATTTCCACCAACAATAAATGAGTATTCCTATTTTTCTTTTTTTGGAAGTACTGGGGGCTGAACCCAGGACCTCATACATGGGAAACAGGCGCTCAACCACTGAGCTACATCTGCTCCCCAATGAGAGTTGGTTTTTTCATTTGTTTATTTTTAGGAAGTACTGGGGATCAAACTCGGGACCTCGTACATGGGAAGCAGGTGCTTAACCACTGAGCTACATCCACTCCCCGAGTATTCCTATTTTGATTGGACCTAGTGAACAAGAAGTAGCAACTACTCTAGACTTATAGGTAAGGCATTTGCATGCCAGAGGGTGCAAGAGACTTCCACCTCAGTGAAATTTCAAGAGACTTCCACCTCAGTGAAATTTCTAGGTGCCCAGTAGTGTGGGGCATATCGAGATATCCCTCCTAAGTGAAGAATAAACTTTTGCATTTGGCCCCTTTTTACAACCGAAAAAGAGGCACAATATCTAGTTGGCCTCTGGATTTTGGATACAACATATTCCATATTTAGGTGTGCTACTCTGACCCATTTACAGAGTGACCCTAAAAGTTGCTAGGTTTGAGTGGGGACCAGAACAAGAGGAGGCTCTGAGACAGGTCCAGGCTGCTGCGCAAGCTGCACTGCCACTTGGGCCATATGATCCAGCAGATCCAATGGTGCTGGAAGTGTCAGTGGCAAATAGAGATGCCATCTGGAGCCTTTGGCAGACCCCTATAGGAGAATCAAAATGTAGGCCCTTAGGATTTTGGAGCAAAGCCCTGCCATCCTCTGCAGATAACTACTCTCCTTTTGAGAAACAACTTTTGGCCTGCTACTGGGCCTTAGTAAAGACTGAACGCTTATCCATGGGCCATCAAGTTACCATGAGACCTGAGTTGCCTATCATGAGCTGGGTATTGTCTGACACAAACCATAAAGTTGGGTGTGCACAGCAGTACTCCATAATAAAACGAAAATGGTATGTATGAGATAGGGCAATTCCAGAAGGGACAATAAATTATATGAGGAAGTGGCCCAAATGCCCATGGCCACCAACCTCACACATTATATTCTCTTTCTCAGCTATGGCCTCTTGGGGAATTTCCTACAATCTGAGGAAGAGAAAACTCAGACCTGGTTTACAGACAGTTCTGCACGATATGCAGGTACCACCCAAAAGCGGACAGCTGTAGCACTGCAGCCCCTTTCTGGGACATCCCTGAAGGACAGTGGTGAGAGTAAATCCTCCCAGTGGGCAATACTTTGAGCAGTGCACCTGGTTGTTCATTTTTCTTGGAAGGAGAAATGGCCAGGGGTGCATTTATATACTGATTCATGGGCTGTTGCCAAAGATTAGGCTGGATGGCAGGGACTTAGAAGCAACATGATTGGAAAATTGATGACATAGAAGTCTGGGGAAGAGGTATGTGAACAGACCTTTCTGAATTGGCGAAAATATGAAGATTCTTGTGTCCCATGTGAATGCTTACCATAGGGTGAATTCAGCAGAGTAGACTTCTATAATCAAGTAATTAGGATGACCCATTCTGTGGATACAAATTGGGCTTTTTCCTCAGCCATTCCTGTCATTGCCAAATGGGTTCATGAACAAAGTGGCCATGGTGGTAGGGATATTGGTTATGCATGGACTCAGCAATCTGGACTTCTCCTCACCAAGCCTGACTTGGTCACAGCCACTGCTGAATACCCAATCTGCCAGCAGCAGAGACCCACACTCAGCCCCCGATATGGCACCATTCCTCGAGGTGATCAGCCTGCTACCTGGTGGCAGGTTGATTACATTGGACCACTTCCATCATGGAAGGAGCACCAATTTGTTTTAACTGGAATAGATACATACTCTAGATATGGGTTTGTCTTCCCTGCACACAATGTTTCTTCCAAAACTACCATCCATGGACTTACCAAATGTCTTATCCACCACCATGGCATTCCACACAGCATTGTTTCTGATCAAGGAACCCAATTCCCAGCAAATTAAGTGTGAGAATGGGCACATGCTCATGGAACGCACTGGTCTTACCATGTTCCCCATCACCCTGAAGCAGCTGGATTGATAGAACTGTAGAATGGCCTTTTGAAGACTCAATTGGGGTGCCAACTAGGTGGCAATACCTTGCAGGGCTGGGGCAATGTTCTCCAGGAATCTGTGTATGCTCTAAATCAGCATCCACTCTACATTGCTGATTCTCCCATAGCCAGGATTCATGGGTCCAGGAATCAAGGGGTAGAAATGGGAGTGGCATCATATCACTATTATCCCTAATGATCTATTAGAAAAAATTTTGCTTCCTGTTCCCACAACCTTAAGCTCTGCTGGTCTACAGATTTTAGTCCCAAAAGGAGGAGTGCTGCCACAAGGAGACACAACAACAATTCCATTGAACTGGAAGTTAAGACTGCCACCTGGCCACTTTGGCCTCCTCATGCCTCTGAATCAACAGGCAAGTAAGGGAACTACTGTACTGACTGATTGATCCTGATTATCAAAGGGGAATAGGACTGCACCTACCCAATGGAGGTAAAGAAGAGTTTGCCTGGAATACAGGAGATCCCAAGGGCATCACTTAGTACTATCATGCCTGTGATTAAAGTCAATTGAAAACTGCAACAACTCAATCCAGGCAGGACTACCAATGTCTTGGAAACTTCAGGAATGAATATTTGGGCCACCCTATCAGGCAAAGAACCACAATCAGCTAGAGTGCTTACTAAGGATAAAGGGAATATGAAATGGGTATTGGGAAAAGGTAGTTATAAATACGTGCTACAGCCACATGACCAGTTACAGAAATGCGGACATAATGATATGAATATTTCTTCCTTGTTTTGTTATGAATGTTTGTATATATACATGAATCAAATATCTTTGTTTTCTTCCCTATCTTATCTGCTTCTCATATAACATAAGTTGTATTAACTATATGCCATAGTATTTAGTTCCCAGCATGTGGTCTGCCCTATGGAATTCAAACTTGCCCATTCCCACAGTTATGTGAGCAAATTCCTATAATAAATGTCATAATATTTACATAATACATATACATATGTTTGTATATGTTTATATCTCCTGCCTGTTCTATTTTCCTGGAGAACCCTTACTAATACAGTTCTTATGTTTAGGTCTTTGAGCTAATTTTTGTATATGGGGAGTCTACCTTCATTCTTTTGCATATGGATCCAGTTTTCCCAGCACTATTTGTTGAAGAGACTATTCTTTCATCATTGAGTGGACTGACACCCTTGTCAAATCCATTGGGGGTAAGGGGTGTAGAGTTTTTCTTTATGGAACAATTGTTCTAAAAATTTTTGTGGTGATGAATGCACATTACTGTGATTATACTAGTATGATGCTAGCTTTTTAGTCTTAGTTTGGTTGGTTTGTTCTTTGTTTTTCATCATGAAATTGTATTGGATGTTGTCAAATGTTTTTTCTGCAGCAATTGGCATGTACACAGCATTTTTTCTTTGTTGAATTAATGTTGCATGTTGCTTTGCTTTTTAAATACATTTCATTTTTTTTAAATATTTTTATTAGAGATGTTGTAAGTTTGTGGTAAAATCATGAATAAACTACAGAGTTCCATTATAGCCCTCAAAAAAAAAAAAAAAAAAAAAAAGCCAGTGATTTTACACTTTGGATAGAACGTATGTCATGTGAATATATCTCAATAAAACCGCTTTAAAAAATCAGTTGGGGGTATAAACAAAATGTGGTATATACAAATGATGGAACGCTATGCTGCTTTAAGAAGAAATGAAATCGGGAAACATACGGTAACATGGGTGAACCTTGAGGACATTATGCTCAGTGAAATAAGCCAGACACAAAAGGAAAAATATTGTGTGGTCTCACTAATATGAACTAAATATGAAGAATAAGCACATGGAGTTAAAACTTAGACTAGGGAAGCGGATATGGCTCAAGTGATTGGGCTCCAGTCTACCATATAAAAGGGGATGTATGGAAAAAATAAACCAAGTGTACACTGTGGACCATAGTTAGTGGTAATAGTCTGATGATGTTCTTTAATAATCTGTGACAAATATTCCACAACAATGTAAGGTGTTGGTGGAGGGGTGATGTATATGAATCCTGCACATTTTGTATGATTGTTTTGTAAGGTCACAACTTCTGTAATAAAAAAATTAATTTTTTTTTAAATTTTAAAAGCTATTAGAGGGAAGCAGATGTAGCTCAAGTGGTTGAGTGCCTGTTTCCCATGAACCAGGTCCTGGATTTGATCCCCGGTACCTCCTAAAAACAAACAAACAAATGAAAATCAACTCTTATTGGGGAGCCAGTGTAGCTGAATTGTTGAGCACCTGTTTCCCATGTACAAGGTCCTGGGTTCAATCCCCAGCACCTCCTTTTTTAAAAAAGCTATTAGACATACACACATACAGACAACACACACACACGCTTTTCATCTATGGGCTTAAGCACATAGATATATGAAGGAAGCATTTTATATATGCCAATTTTGGTTTTGCTCCTAGCTATGAAATTATGAACAAGGCCCAGACTTCCTTTTTCATTCTATCTAATCTAAACTTTCCAAGTACAGACTACAAGCACTTAATGATTTAATAAGAAGCAATGCCCTAAAGTGATCTTCTAGCAATAAAATAAAAGCATCCAAACTCCAAATATGGTCAACTCTCCAATAAATCTTATCTTAATGGTTTAAAAAAAAACTGCTTGGGAGATTATCAGAAGATATAGGAGTAGGAAGTGCCAGTAATCAGTCCCTCCACCAGAACAACTATTACACAGGCATGAACTGTCTGAATCAGCTATTTCAAAACTCTGGAATTCAGTAGAACACTGTGCAGCATACAGGGAAGAGTGGGAGGAAGAGGCTAGTAACTTGCTGTAAATACCAGTGATTTGCACTCTCCACATGATAGCAATCATCACCCAACCTCCAACCTCCAACCTCACAGCAGGCAGCAGTAAGGTACTGGCACCACTTGCTAGTGCCAGAGTGGGACATAAAGACCCAGGTCCACCAAATCTGGGGGTATATAGTCTGAGAGCTGATCGCTGCTTTTGATTAACTATTTCAGATCACTGGGGGCCCAGCCCTGTTCCAACCAAAACAAAGGCAGCAGAGGAAACTTAAAGGCTCTATGCTTCCTCAGAGTTGTGGAGGACAGTTGGAAAGCTGCACTTTCTGGGCAGATGCTGAAACAAGAAAGTGCAGCTTTGGGGAGCTAAGAGGGAAGCTCCTGGCGCCCTTCCTGGGTCATCCTTCATCCCCTCCCCAGGGCAATTTGGAGGAAGCCTGAGCTCCGTTTGTGGGTTCCTGGCCTTGTTTCAGCTGGGAAAGACTGAATTGGGAAATTCCTCTCTGGCATGCCCCCCACCTCCCAGAATGTGTCCTCCAGGCAAAAGCAGCAAGAGACTGTGAAAGCAGGTGTATTAGCTAGCCAAAAGGGCTGCTGATGCAAAGTACCAGAAATCTGTTGGCTTTTATAAGGGGGATTTATTTAGGGTAGAAGCTTACAGTCACAAGGCTCTAAAGAGTCCAACTTAAGGTACCATAAGAGATACTTTCTCACCCAAAGTCATTTGCCACGTGTTGAAGCAAGATGGCAGGTGATGTCTGCGAGGGTTCAGCCTTCCTTCTTCTTCTTAAGGCTCCATGGTCCCAGTTTCTTCCGATCTCAGCTGTAGGCTGCCATAAGGCTCATCTCTCAGGGCTTCTCAGCTGCTCTGTTCTCTTCAGCTGCAAACTATCAGGCTCATCTCTCTTCCTGGGGCCTCTGCCATGTTTATGGAGCTGTCTCTCTTCCTCTGTGTTCTTCTTCTCTGTGTATCTACTTCTGTTTCTGTCTCCTTGATTTAGCATCTGTTTATAAAGCTCACCAAGGGGGCGGGGACTTAACTCTTAGTTGCCCTAATGACGTGGTTGAATCAAAGCCCTAATCTTGATTTAATAAAGTAAAAGTAAAACCTCTGGATTTAATACAATCAAAGGGGTATCACACCCAGAGGAACAGACCAGTTTACAAAAATAATATCTCTTTTTGGAATTCATAAATAATATCAAACTGCCACACAGAGTAAGAAATAATTGAGTTGGGCAGTCTGGGGCTTACCTACTTTAAGTCCTGCAGAAGAAGACCTGGAAGAGGGAGAAGGTCTGTTTCCTGGGGGATGGAGGGGGCATTCAAATTTCCATAATCAGAATAACTCCTAAGGCCACTAGCAAGCACAAGCCAGGACAAGACACAGGTATTTAAAAGACAGGGAGGAACCTAAACTTTGCATTTGTCTTTGGCAGACCTTCTTGATAGAACAGCTGAACTCTAAAGGAGAACACCAGCCAATGCAAAGCCAATTTGCAAAAACTGCAAAAGTTGAGTCTTACTTAGATGTGTTTGGTTTTGTTAGCACCTCACACTCAAGAAAATCTCTGTCATATCACTAGCCCATCTCAGGAAATGACATCTCAGGATGTAAATCCCAGAGTAAATGTTTTAAAATATTAAAGTGTAAAATGTACAGGATGCAACAAAAGATTACAAGACAAACAAAGAAATGGGAAATGAAGGCCTATCCAAAGGAAGAGAATAAAAATCCAGGAAATATCAAGGAAAAAAGACCAGACTGTGGACATACCAGACAAAGAATTTTAGAAAAATGATCTTCAGTATCCTCAAGGAGATGAAGGAAAATGCAGAGAAAGACCTAAAGGATATCAGGAAAACAATCAATGAACAATATGAGAATCTCAAAAAGGAGATAGAAATTTTAAAAAGAAAGGAACCAAATAGAATGATTGATGTTGACGACCACAATAACTGAAATGAAAATTTCTCAGGAGGGTTTCAACAGCTGACTGGAGCTGGCAGAAAAACGGATCAGTGAACTCAAAGACAAGACAATTGAAATGAGTCAGGCTGAGGACCAGAAAGAAAAAAGAAATATAAAAAGCGAAATAGCCTAAAAGACTTGTGTGTCTCTCTCAAGCATACCAAAATATGCATTATGTGAGTTCCAGAAGGAGAAGAAAGAGGCAGAAGGAATATTGAAAGAAGTAATGACAGAAACCTTCCCAAACTTAGCAAAAGACAAGGATATGCACTACTAAGAAGCCCAGAGAAACCAAAACGGATGAACTCAAAGAGAAATATGCCCTACCATATATTGTCAAATTGTCTAATGCAAAGGACAAGGAGAGAGTTTTGAAAGTTGCAAGTAAAAAGTAATCGGGGAGTCCCGGTTAGATTGAGTGCCAATTTCTCATCAGAAACCAAGGAGGCAAGAAGGCAGTGGGTAAAAATACTTAAAGTGCTGAGAGAAAACAATTGCCAACCAGAAATTTTCTATCTGGCAAGACTTTATTTCAAAAATGAGGGGGAGATTAAGACATTCCCAGATAAATAAAAGCTAAGGGAGTTTATTACCACTACACCTGCCCTGCAAACAATGCTAAAGGGCGTTCTTCAGACTGAAAGGAAATGATACTAGACATGCTTCAAAGCAGCATAAATAAATACAGACCTCTGATAAAGGTAACCATATAGGTAATTAGAAATGCCAGTACTATTGTATTGTGTTTATTGGTATATAACTCTACATCTTACTTCTTAAAGGTGCTAAAATGCAAATGTATAAAAAGTATTAATAAATGTATGATTTTGGACATACAATGTACAAGAACAAAATTTGTAAAAAAGTACCAGAAAAGGTGGGGGTGGAGGGGTATAGGAAGAGTGTATGTGTATGCTATTGAATTCAAGTCGGAATCTAATCAAATATGATTGCTATATATTTAGGATTTAAAATTTAAGGCTTTGGTAACCACAAAATCTGAAAAATACATTCAGATGGAAATGAGAAGAGACTCAAAGTGGTACACTTTTTTAAAATTAAGTAAATATGAATGTAGGCATAAATGGAAGAATTGAGGGACAAAAAATGATATCAGACTTACAAACACTAAATAACAAAATTGCAGAGGGAAGTCCTACATTATCAGTAGTTAACTTAAATGTTAATTCATGGAACTCTCCAGTTAAAAGGCAGAGATGGGTAGAATAGATATAAAAGCATAACCCAACGACATACTGCTTAAAGAGAACCACCTTAAATTCAAACACGCAAATAGGTTGAAAATGAAAGGATGGAAAAACTATATCATGCAAGTAGGAATCACAGAAAAGCTGGGGTAGGTATACTAATATCAGATAAAATAGACTAAGTCAAAAAACTGTTACAGGGGACAAAAAAAGTCACTGTACATTCATAAATGTGTCAATTCAATAAGAAGATATAACAATTATAAAATTATATGCACCTAATGCCAGAACCCCAAATTACATTAAGAAAATATTTAAAGATTTGAAGAGAGAAATACAGTTCTACATTAACAGTAGGAAACTTCAATACATCATTTTCCATAATGGATCAAACACCTTGACAGAAGACCAATAAACAAATAGAAGACTTTAACAATACTCTAAACCAATGATGTAAAGGACTTGTACACAGAATGCTACAAAACACTGCTAAAAGAAATTAAACAAGACCTAAACAAATGGAAGGACATTCTGTGTTCATGGATTGGAAGACTGCCTGACCTTGAAACATATTACAAAGCTACAGTGATCAAAACAGCGTGGTACTGGCATAAAGATTGACACATCGATCAGTGGAATAGAATTGAGAGTCCAAAAATAAACCCTCACCTCTACAGTCAACTGGTTTTTGACAAACCTACGAAGTCCATTTTAATGGGACAAAACAGTCTCTTCAACAAATGGTGCTGAGAGAACTGGATATCTACAACCAAAAGAATGAAAGAGGACCCCTATCTCACTCCCTATACAAGAATCAACTCAAAATGGATCAAAGACCTACATATAAAAGCCAGGACCATAAAACTACTAGAAAAAAATGTAGGAAAACATCTTCAAGACCTTGTGGTAGGTGGTGGTTTCTTGGACTTTACACCCAAAGCACATGCAACAAAAGAAAAAAAAATAGATAAACGGGACCTCCTCAAAATTAAACACTTTTGCACCTCACAGGACTTTGTCAAAAGGGTGAAAAGGCAGCCAACTCAATGGGAGAAAATATTTGGAAATGACATGTCCGATAAGAGTTTAATATCCATGATATATAAAGAGTTGTTGCAACTTAACAATAAAAAGACAAATGACCCAACTAAAAAATCGGCAAAAGGGGAGCAGATGTAGCTCAAGTGGTTGAGCTCCTGCTTCCCACATGGGAGGTCCCGGATTTGGTTCCCAGTGCCTCCTAAAAACAACAACAACAAAAACAAACAACAAGCAAACAAATGAATAAACCAACTCAGGGGAGCCATTGTGGCTCAGATTCACTCCCCTGCCCCGGTACCTCAAAAAAAAAAAAAAAAAAAAAAAATGGGTGGAAGACTTGAACAGACATTTGTCCAAAGAAGAAATATAAATGGCAAAAAAAAAACCACATGAAAAAATGTTCAACATCACTAATTGTATTAGCCAAAGGGGTGCCCAACAAAATACCAGAAATCCGTTGTCTTTTATAAATTTGCAGCATTTGTAATATTAGTGGTCATTTAAACACCAGATAGAAATTCAGTTATATTTAGGAATTATTCATTTTTAGGTGTGATAGTGGCATTGTGGTTTTCTTTTCTTTTTTTTTTTGAAGGAGTTCTTATCTCTTAAAGATAGTTATTGAAATGTTTATGGATGAAATTATATGATATCTGAGAGATGCTTCACAATAATCTGGGAGGGAGGAAAGTACAATGGTTATAGATGTAACAAGATTGGTTTTGAGTTGATAAATGTTGAAGCTTCGTGAAAAGTACATGTAATTTAATTATGCTTTTCTATCAACTCTGGCATATGTTTGAAATTCTCCATAATAATAAAGTTTTAAAAAGAAACAATGCCTAGCCCAGTACTGACATACTGTAAATACTTAGTACATATTTGTTGGAGGGCAAATGAGTTTATTTTTTTAAAGCTCTCAGACAGCCATCAAACAGAAAAACATTTTCGAAATGAGTTCCCAAACATGAAATATGCCTAAAAACACAAATGAGATCCATTTAGAGACCAAACTACACTCAAATCATTTGAAACAATAATAAATTTGCTCAGACAAGGAAATTTGTTTATTGAACATGAACAACTGAGAGGCTCTGGTCAGAAGAGGTACATATATTATAGGTATTACTTTTAAGTAAACACAGAAAACATTGTAATCCTCCAGAAAGATATTATGCAAAAAAAATCACATTAGATTTTCATTAACGTATATTTTTCCAATAAGCTGTTGTGGAAAGCCCATGTTAATTTCCCAACAGCCTTTGGACAGATTTTGAAAATTTGAGTGCTCACATGCAAATGAATTGCCAATTAACAGACATTAATGACTTCTCATGCTGAATAATGCAAGCACATGGCAGAAATTCCTCACCAAAAATGCAGTGTTTTCCGTTCTGAATGCAGTTCTGCCTTGTTGTCTATGTACATGAACGCAACCAAATTCAAAAGCAATACCCCGACACAAAGTGCAGGTTAGTGTGTTTATTCATGTGTTTAGTGCAGATTAGTGAAATAAGTAAGCTCTCTGGTTTATTTTTAATCTTAATATTCCATTATATGGATACACCACAGTTAATTTAACCATCCCCTTATTGATGGCTGCTCACACTTTTACTACTATAAACAATAATGCATTTATCTTTATATACTTAACTTTACATTCTGATGTTTTAATTCCTGCGGGAGAGAGTACTAGAAGTATGTTCACTGGGCCAGAGAGTATAAACATTCTTAATTTTAATAAATACTAATTGTATTTTTTTAGTAAGGAATGGTCTTAAAAATGTACTCACCTAACTGTTAATCAATCATCTTACTAACTTCATTTCAAATACTAAGTATATTTAAGGTCTGCTTTAAGTAGAGAACTGGCTTCTTAGACAATCTCTTATTTGTGTGTGTGTGTTTTTCCCATTATCTATTAATAATTATTTTTAACTTTATTTTGTACATTTAATAATTGAAAATATAAACAATTAAAAACTAAAAAGTAAACACAGATGAATAAATATATACATTTCTCAATTAAATGTAATGGATACATATAATTTTTTTTTAATCAACAGACGAATGGATAGACAATCTCTTATTAACAGTGCTTTTGGTATTGAAAATCCCATGGTTTATTCTGTTTCAGAACATCTTGTATCAGTACTTCCAGTTTGTCATACCTTCCTTTACTTGAAAGAAGAAACATTTTAAATTGCCTCCTTATCACTGTCTCTGAATTCTGAGTGCCATTTCTCTCTGTCCTTTCCTTGTTCCCTTTTTGTAAGGAGAAACTGGTTCTCTGCACTCTTTAGTATATACTAAAATACTTTTTAGTATTTTTTCCTCTTTTTCCTTTTGTCCCTCTAATTTTAAAAATTATTTTATTTGCTATTTTTCAAATTCAGAGGAAATAAATGATTGCTATAACCAGTGAAACAATGTAATACAAAGATTTATAAAGACAAAGCTAATTACCCTGACCTGGACCACCTGAAGTAATCAACATTTACAGCCTGCTGAGTTTCTTTATATATCTTCTCCTTGCTTACACAAAGAGATCAAGCATATGTCCACATCCATAAAATTTTGTTTTCCACTAAAGAACAATCTCACTATACACAGTATTCTACAACTTGTTTCACTTAACCCTATATACATATATATATATATATTTATATATAATATGTGACCATATAAACATATGAAAATATATGACAACAAAATATAATGGAGATATTCTGCAGTATTAAGTTCCTTTGCAATTCTAAAATTCATTTCTGTAGTCCATTAGAGAACATACAACCATTATAATTATTTATAATGACTTGTTTAATGTCTTTCTTCCCTGCTAGACTGAGAGCTCCATGAAGGCAGAGGACTTATTTTGTCCACCACTATATACCCAGAATTGAGTAGTGCTGCCAAGATAGTAATTGCCTAACACCTATTTGTTCATTGAATGAATGGTTGGTGAATGATTAGTTCAAACTGGGTCATTGCCAATACTGCATATATTTCTCTTTGGGAACTCTAGCCTGTGTAAGCCACCGCTGAAGAATCTAAAATAGAATAATTACTCAACATTATTTGAATGGAACCTAGTAACAAAACACTTTTAACACTTGTAGGAAATTGTGCTTTTTAACAAAAACTCCTTCTCTGCCACACACACGAAAAAAAATGAATTTTAAAGGATAGACAATATATTTAGCAGAAAGAGCATTCTGCACTCATAATTAGGAAACCTGGATTCTAGTCCCGTCTCGTCTTTAAGTAGCTGTGTGACCTTTAGAAAGTTCCTTGCCTTTTCTAGGCCTGGTTCCCCATCTATAGCTCCAACAGTCGTTAATTCTCCAAATATTTGTTGTCTACTGCGTGCTGGCACTTGACTAAACAGTAGCGATACAGAGGTGAATAATAACATCCAACATTCACTGAATGTTTACTCTATGCTTTGTCTTTTGCTTAAGGGAGTCATTTACACTATCTTAATCTTCTATGAATAGGCATTACTGTGATATTTTCTACATTTTATAAAGGAGGGTACTGAGGCATAGCAAGAAGTAACTATCCCTGAACATGAAAGTAAGTGAAGATAGGATTAGATCCCTGGCAGTGTGGATCCCGTTCCAGTAACCAAAGCGAATCTTTGCCCTCAAACTTCGATGACTATTTCAGGGGCTTGCATTTTGGTTCCTGCCCAGGGGTACTGAGTGGAACCCCTCTTGCCAATATGAGGATGCAATGACGTAAGGTGAAATTAGAGACACCACTGAGATGCCTGACACAATGTCCCTGTGTCTTGCAAGGTTCTTCCTCACTCGCAGTTTCCACGCGAGGAACATAAAAAGGTGGAAGCCGTGGGCGGGTCTCTGAGCGGCCCATTGGGTACAGGCGAATGACGCCAGCTGAGCGCGCTTCTCCGAACTCGGCGAGGGGCGGGGAGAAAGAAGGGCGTAGCGTGCGCGCGGACCCTGACGACGTCTGCGCGCGCGGGCGGGAGGCTTCACAGGCCAAGGGCCCGTTTGCCCCGCCCTGCTGTCCCTAGCCGAGGCGGTGTCCATTTCCTGGACCTCCCAATCTTTAGCGACACCAATGAGAGGACACCGCCTGCAGCTAGAGCAGCCCGACCGGGAACGTAATCGAGTGACGTGAGAGGAAAGCTGTACGCGGCTGCCTTCTCCCACCTACCTCCCCCCCGCAGCCGTTTCAGACGCCGGTGAGTGCGAGGGCCTTAGCCCTCACCCCCAAGTGGGCCACGGAGAGGCCATGGAGGGGCCTGATCCCACTCCTCCCCTGGGGAAGGCCTAGGCCCCAGCCCACTCCCAGCATGCTCCACGTGGGACGCTGAGGCAGGTGCGATGAAAGTAATAGTGGGGGAGACGGAGAGCCGCCTTCAGCGGGGTTTTGAGGTGACCGTATCCTCCCCCTCACTTCTGTTCTCCATTTCGTCGTCTTCCCTTTTTCATCCTCCACGCCAACCACCTTCACTTTCTGAAATGATTCATCCCAGCCACTCTTGTAGTTTCTGCTTCGTTTGAGCCCATGTCCAGTTTTCGGTTCCCCTGTCTGTACTAAACATCCTATCATATGCACCTCCAGTGTTGCACAAGTGACTTTATTTTGAAAGTATAGACTTCTTGGGTTTTGTTCAATACTTTTGCAGTCTTGAGTAGTATCCCCATCAGGAAGGATTCTGACACCTACATTTGCCATTATCGAGCTGAGACACGTATGAACTATCATATGTTGGCCAGGAATAATGAAAATTGCGTAATATGAAATGCCACATTCCTGTATGAATTAATTTTAATTCAGAGCTTGCTTCCTGTCACTTTTTTCCTCTTGGAGCTGTGCTTTTTTGCTCAGGTTCAAGCGTGACACAGTAAAACTGCCCTGACTCTTCTTTCCCTTCCCCCAACTATCAGGAATTTCATCTACCAAAGCTATTCCACATCTTGTCCATCTAGTAAAAGTCGAAATCCATTCTCTCTCAAAGAAAACTGAGAGGGTGGTTTTCTTATAGCGATATGCTGATATTGGATGCAAAATGTCAATTACGGTTAACAGGTGCCCACTTTTTTTTTTCATTTATATGAAAACAAGGTTATTCAGTGACTCCTTAATTAAATTCTCAATAATAAGTGTCGGAACACTGTGGAGATCATCATTCTATAATGGAAAAACCATTCAGCTGATGTTAGGAGATCCAGTTCCACTTCTACCACTGACTAGCTGTGTGACTTTAGGTCAGTTACATAACTGCACTGTACCTCAGTTTCCCTATTGGTTAAAATGAGAGAAAAGACATTAAATAGCTTCTCAGGCCCTTTTCAACATTAAGAGTCAAAGAAAAACTCTAAGTAACTCAGTAGAACATTATTTGTGGAGATGGAGGGGAGGGTGGAAAAATTCCAGTCGTTATCTAGCATAAATGGGTAGCATACAATTATTTTTCAATAGTTGTATTTGATGTTGGCTTTTCTGTTAGAGGGGAAATTTTTTCCTTTTTACTTTCCCAAGGAAGAATAAAATGCCTTTTGAGGAAATAAACATGTGCATTAATGGTCCCCAGATATACCTATTTTGACTCAGTCCTCATCCAAATAATTTAACTGTTTTTGTTACAGGTTTTTTAAAACACCAGTTAGTTGAGATACTTTATTGGAAACCATTTAGGAATAAAGTGTAAATATTAACCTTTATGCTATCAATCTCAAGAAACTGGTTGTAGAAGTAGTCAGAACACCTAAGGACAGCAGCCATCAGTTAAATAAAGCACTAGATTGAGAATAGAAATGTCAGCAAAGATACCGTTGGTGATTTACCAGTTATAGGTGGTTATATCTGATGAATTTAAGGTTTCGGTGTAAAGTCCATTTATCTCTGCAAAGATATTTGAATACTATAATGCAAGCATAAAGCAAAATTCCTTTGAAGAGAACAATGGACAGACAACCTTTGTAACATTGGTTTCTAGGGTTAATGCTTTGATTAAGTACTGGGTTAATTAAATCCCTATAGATGAAGTGCAAAAAATAGTCTCCAGGGGAGCTGATGTAGCTCAGTGGTTGAGCACCTGCTTCCCATGTATGAAGTCCTGGGTTCAATCCCTGGTATCTGCTTAAAAAAAAAAAAAGTCTCCAAAAGCAAATTCTACTTAATAGAGTAGTTGCTACAAAGTTCCAGTTTTTAGTAGAGATCAGTAATCGGATACCATTGGAAGCTAAAGAGCCTTAATAGTCCTTGGTACTATATATTACTAATTTGATTTCAAATTCAGGGATCTTTTCTAATGTTAAGAGCTAAATGTAAGTATTTAAAGAATACCAAATCAAATTACTAGACTAATCCTTTTCCATCAAGTATTTTAAGGATCTTTTTCTTCTTTATAGGAAAAATGCTTTCTGAAAGCAGTTCATTTTTGAAGGGTATGATGCTTGGAAGCATTTTCTGTGCCCTGATCACTATGCTAGGACACATTAGGATTGGTCATGGAAATAGAATGCACCACCATGAGCATCATCATCTACAAGCTCCTAACAAAGAAGATATCTTGAAAATTTCAGAGGATGAACGCATGGAGCTCAGTAAGAGCTTTCGGGTATACTGTATCATCCTCGTAAAACCCAAAGATGTGAGTCTTTGGGCTGCAGTGAAGGAGACTTGGACCAAACACTGTGACAAAGCAGAGTTCTTCAGTTCTGAAAATGTTAAAGTGTTTGAGTCAATTAATATGGAAACAAATGACATGTGGTTAATGATGAGAAAAGCTTACAAATATGCCTTTGATAAATATAGAGACCAGTACAACTGGTTCTTCCTTGCACATCCCACTACTTTTGCTATTATCGAAAATCTAAAGTACTTTTTGTTAAAAAAGGATCCCTTACAGCCTTTCTATCTAGGCCACACTATAAAATCTGGAGACCTCGAATATGTGAATGTGGAAGGAGGAATTGTCTTAAGTATAGAATCAATGAAAAGACTTGACAGCCTTCTCAGTATCCCTGAAAAGTGTCCTGAACAGGCAGGGATGATTTGGAAGATATCTGAAGATAAGCAACTAGCAGTCTGCCTGAAATATGCTGGAGTGTTTGCAGAAAATGCAGAAGATTCTGAAGGAAAAGATGTATTTAATACCAAATCTGTTGGGCTTTTTATTAAAGAGTCAATGACTAATCACCCCCACCAGGTAGTAGAAGGATGTTGTTCGGATATGGCTGTTACTTTTAATGGACTGACTCCTAATCAGATGCATGTGATGATGTATGGCGTATACCGTCTTAGGGCATTTGGGCATATTTTCAATGATGCATTGGTTTTCTTACCTCCAAATGGTTCTGACAATGACTGAGAACTGGAAAAAGAGCATGTGTATAATCAATGTATATGACATGTGTTGTCATTATTTGTGGTAACAACTATATATCCAACACAATGGGTATTCATTTTCTTTTTGTAATTTGGTGGCACTGGTATAATCACACATTAAAGTTTAGTGGTACATTTTTTAATGTGGAGGGTTTTTTCCCCTTAAAACATATATAAAAATTTCAAATGTGATGAAAAGATAAGTTTTAAGAATGATTTTGCAAGTAAAGGGTATATTTGTAAAGACTGTTATTTACGTGATAAATTCTAAATTATGAACATTTAACTCTAGCGTGGCACTTATTTTTGTTGATTAAAAATGTAACATGTCGGGGGACGGTTGTGGCTCAAATGGTTGGGTGTCCGTCTCCCATATGGAGGGACCCGGGTTCGATACCCGGGACCTCCCGGTAAAAAAAAAAAAAAAAAAAAAAAATGTAACATGTCTTTCTAGCTTTTTATGATATGCAAATGGAATCTCTAGTTTTGAATTTACAATTAAAGTAAAACTTTTAGCGGTATGTTTTCTTTAATTCTAATATGGATTCATGTTCTAAGCCTCCCCAAGTGCCAGTGAATTTGCCTTCTCAAAATATACAACCAAGCAACTAAAGAAATGTTCCTAACCAATGTTGAAGTAGAAGTTGAAATCTATCCCTAAGAGTAAAGTGAAAGTTACTTATAAAGGTGAAGTAATTTTCCTGGGAGCTAATTTAGTGGTATTCCTTAGCATACACAATTTCAGTGTGACTCTCTGTACTTTTCTATGCAGATACTGAAATTGGAGTGGTGACTATGAAGAAAGTAATGTCATTTAATTAGTGGTTTCCCAGTTAATCAAACTCACAGCTGCAGCTTGCATTAAAATTTATCATTTGAGACTTATTTACTCCTGCAGGGCAAATGAGTTGATCGAAGTCTCCTTTGAAGAACTTGTTTTGGCAGTCTGGCAGTTTCACTTGCCCGAGTTGATTCTGTCCTGGTTTTCATTTACCTGTTCAAATTCTGAGATTTCCACCGGGTTCATGGTTGTACCATATCCAACTATTTTTGGTGTGGAGGCCCTAACCTCACGTCACCTTGGATTACTGTACCGATTGCCTAATTTTGCTGATTACCCAAAAGCTTTACCCGTGGTGGATATAGCGGCACCTATGCTGTATTAAACACCTATTAAAATGTGTTTAATACTTGGGGCTGACTTGTCCTATAATCTGGCCTGCATGTGCTATATTATCAGGTCTATAAGCCACCATAGGATATGAGACTGACATTTTAGAGATCAATATTAACTGTAACTAGCCTCATGATATTCATGGTCTCCCACAGCTTTAGCAAACCAGAAAGATAATTTCCTCAAGAGGGCCTCAGGCTTCAAATTATTGATCCTGTGTAAAACCCTTTGTTTAATTTCTCTGATTTTTCTTATTGGGGCCTTTGGTTAAGATGAAGGTTATTAATTTTAAAGAAAAATAAAACCTCTTTATCAAGCATGCTAATATGCGGCCTCGGATGTAAGTACTACAGGTCAGATCATGTAGTGTGAGTACAATGATACAGAATCTGACACACAGCTTTATATGTGTCACCTTCACCAATATATTAAGAAATTTCTCTTTTTGTTACCTTCAGTTATGTTAGTGTATCCAGATATAGTTATAATAAATTGTAGTAAATATTTCAGAGAATGCATTGTGTTGTTTGATTTGCCAGTGGCTGCTGAGGTAACTGATTTTTGAACCAAATTGATGCTCTCTATTGTATTTTCATGCATGAGTATTCCTTAAAATGTTAACTGTCTTAAATAATATGCTGTTTCTTTGAACTTATTTGTACCCAGTCTTGTAGATAAAATCTGAATCAGTAACTTAGAAAATGCTACTTCTGAGGTCATGGTTACAAATTTGATCACATACATGTCAGTTAGCTTTGCATAGAAAAATGGTGCACTCAGTAGCCAAAAACTGTAACCCTAACCCCACTCTTATTGGGGAGAGAAAGTTGGGAAGAGTGGAGGTCTAATGGAAATTTATCATGATTGTGAATATACTTTACATGCAGCATCCAGTGGTTGCTGTTTTCAGGAACTAAATCTGATTTAGAATGCCCAGATTTTTCTCTACTGCATTTAAACAAACCCATCTATTGAGTTTTCTTAAAGCAGGGTGCACCTGTGTTAGGGAAGTTGCTGAAAGCACAGTCTAGTGATGATGCACCCTAATTTCCCCTTCATTTGCTAAGAGCATCAGTTTCTTTTTGGTACAGGCTGACTTCAGTTGATACATTCAGTGCATGCCTGAGTGGTTATGTGAAGAGCATGTTTGTAGAAATCTTTCTTTCAGCATACAAAGAATTTCAGAAATATTTGCCAACTCTTCCCCCACCAAGGATGCCCCCATTGTTTAATTAAAAACAATCACATTCAATAATTCCAAGACCATCCAAGATAAAACACTATAAAGTATTTAAAGGGTAATGGAAAAAAATGACCTGTTTGGAAAAAATGAAATGATGGAAAGAAATGAGAATGTGTATTGGGGTCTCTACCACAAATTTATTAAAAAAAAAAAAAAAAAAGCCACCTTTATTAGTGTGGGGTCTAGACATAATAATTTCCCTTGTATGTATCATGTACCTGTGCTAGGCCTCGTGCTTTGTGAAAAGGAGCCCAAACTCATGATTCATACATGAAAGCAAATAATCATTTCATGTAAGCTTTGCATAAACAATAAGACAAACCATAATTTATTAGAGTATGGTGGTCCTTTGTCTTAAAAGCCCTGGATTTGGGGGGCAGGTGTGGCTCAAATGGTTGGGCGTCCGTCTCCCATATGGAGGGACCTGGGTTCGATCCCCGGGACCTCCCGGTAAAAAAAAAAAAAAAAAGCCCTGGATTTGATGTTTTATTTCCTTTAAGCCACATAATTCCCATTTCTTTTGTAGTTTTCACTGATTCCATGTAAGAATAGCCACATTGGTTACGCCATTGCTTTGGCAATTTGGCATAATACCCAGGAAAGAAAAGCAGGACCTAAAAATGATTCCAATTTTCATTTGGTTGATGAGTAGCTAGATCCATAAGTAAACACATGAATGTGTGACGGGCTTGCATTTGAAAAAAAAAAAATTGCTTTGATCCAGAGACTGATAAGAGACATCCACTAGGTACTCAAAGTGTTAAATTAAATGGGAATGTTCTAATCAGAACACCAGCCCAGTACCATCAGACTCTAATTGAGGGGGAAACGGAAAAAATTGTTCCTGGCTTGATGGAAGACTTTGAATTCTGGCACTGAGAATCTTTTTCATATTTAGCAATCTAAAGCACTTGCCTCTGTAAGGAAGCTTTGGGAAATACCATCTCTTCTCTGACCCAACTCTGTCCAATAGAAATATAATGTGTAATTTTCTAGTAGCCACTTTTTTAAAAGTAAAAATGCACAGGTAAAATTACTTTTAGTAATATATTTTTTATTTAACCCAATATATCCAAAAATATTATTTCAACATATCAATAAAACAAATATTGATATATTTTATTCTATTTTTATTAAATCTTTGACATTCGGTGTGTATTTTACACTTAGAGCACATCTCAAATCAGACTAGCCACATTTCAAACATTTAGTAGCCACTTGTACTCATAGCTACCATATTGGACAGTGCACTTCTGATTCCAGAAGCATGAGACTCCCTGGCTAAGATGTGGTTGGGAGAAAACTTGAAGTTTTTTCTCACAATTTATTTTTCTGGTTTTCTTGAATGCAGCAGAAACTGCAACCTGACTTTTAGCAGGTCCTTAGGCCATCTTCTTGCATGAATTCAGTCACTGGATCTTCCTTCTCAAAATTAAAACATTGGATCTGGAGCAAAGTATAGATTAGACCCTTCAGCTTTTTTCCTTAGGTCATAGCTGAACCCAAACTGCTCTTGTCATTCACTAATCCCTTTCCCCATCTATCTTTTGGATATATTGATAGTCTCAGAGCAGCTGCTAGCCCTACCTTTGCACATTAAGTTCTACAGGAAACTCATTGCCCCATGTAACTAACCCTCCCTTGGTATCCTTTTCAATAAAGATCCAGCCAGGGCTTCTAAATGGCATAATCTTTAAATGGTCACAAATCACCTGGCTTGAAAGTGACTCGTAATAGGAAAAGTTCAGACCTCAGGACCGAGTCAGCTTCAAAAGATTTTACCATATGGGAGGCCCTGGGTTCTGTTCCCGGGGCCTCCTGGTTGAGGGCAGGCCTGCCCGCACGGCGTGGTTGGCTGACCCAGCGAGCACAAGCAGCAAGGGGGGGATAAATGAATAAATAAATAAAATCTTTAAAAAAAAAAAATCATCAACATTCATATTCATATATAAAAGTTGGTGGTGTTAATTTATTAAAAAAAAAAACAAAAACCCATAGGCAAAGATAGTAATGTGACTGTAGGCTGAAGTTAACATTTTATAAAATACGAAGGGAGAATTTTCTGTAACACAGGCTCTGCAGTTAGGCAGACCTGGGTTCAAATCTC
Source organism: Tolypeutes matacus (assembly GCA_026826555.1). Taxonomy (NCBI): domain Eukaryota; kingdom Metazoa; phylum Chordata; class Mammalia; order Cingulata; family Chlamyphoridae; genus Tolypeutes; species Tolypeutes matacus. The sequence continues at coordinate 4,452,715 of JAKSZT010053809.1, forward strand.
AATGCTGCCATTTATTAGCTGGTATCTTCAGGAAAGTAATATAACCTTTCTGAGCCTTGGTTTCCTCATTTGTAAAATGAGAAATAATCCATCTCATGGCATCATTATAAAGATTAAGCAAAGTAGGGTAGAGCTTATGGCACAGAGTAAGCACTCAAGAATATTTCCCTTTTCCTTATGGATCTTACCCACTTAAACTAAAATTTAGCACTCTAAACAGTTAAATATGTATTAATCCTTTTTATTAAATATCTTGATGACAAAACATTAAAATATTGAGGTGAATCAGGGCTGGTATTGAATATTCAAATTCACAGAGGGACCCCTTAATAAAACACTAATGTTTAAGATAACATCTGTACATTTAATCTGTGCCATGTGATAAAACTGCCTTTCCTCAAACAGCTTTTTTATAAGGTAAATATTTTTTAAGGAGAAATCTAAAAGTTGGCTTTAAAAACATTTATCTTAGAACATGTTCCCATTTCACAGCAAATTGGACATTATTGGAGCCAAAACTGCCCAAATTAGAATGGTTTCTATCTCCTCACACTTTAATCAAGATGTCGCTCTTTATAGCAGCAGAGACCGCTGCTTATTAAGTGAAACTCCTGCATCCCCAGTAATTGCATCTGGGCATTTGGTACCTGAGAGAGAACTGAGTTTGACAACACCCAGAAGCTAATGAGGCCGTGTGCCTTTTCTTCGACTCTGCATTCAGGACAAGAAAGCAGAATTACTTTATGGACTCCTTTTCAGACATTTTATAAAATATGTTTTACCTTGTGAAACACAAAATAAGGGCAGTATAAGTGTCCAGGTTTTTAATATATTTTAGCCCCTACCATTTTAAAAACAGGATAAAGCAATGCCGGTGATAATTATTTTCCAGTCATGTACTTTTTGAAATATATTTAGTAGATAGATATTAACTTGAGGGATTAGAGATTGTTCTTATCCCACTAAATGAAACTGTTTCTAATCTATATTCAAATACATTTCAAGTTGAACTTACTTAAATCTAAAATGCTTACACAACCAAGCTTTAGAAGGAATTGTTATACAAAAGCATACTTTTCCTAATCCCAGATAAGTTAACTGTGTAAAAAAGCTGTCAAGAGCCTGCAAGACAAAAGGGACAATCCTCCCCTGCTCCTCATCCTACCCAACCCAACCCAGATGAACTTTGACTTTTAAAAAATGAATTTTGAATGGAACAGCATTAGAACGGATGAATACAGTATATAGACACAGAAGTCCATATATCTTTCAGATCATGAGAAACTGAAAATTTGTTAAACCATCAGTATGCAGAAAACAGACATTTCAAGCCCCACTGATAGGGAAGCAAAACTAGAAGAAAATGTGTGCTGCTTTTAAGTTTTCTCAAATTTAAATTCACTCAAGGACTATTAATAACACGCCATTTCATGATACTGGTTTTCAAGTTTCCAAGCTTCAGGGCTTCATCATTCATCAGCATAGGACAACCCCAGAATTGGGGGACAAAGACAGAAAGTGTCCCCTTTAGAAATAGAAGTTGATAAAAATAAAAATGGATTGCCCAATCTCACAAGTCACCCCAGTTTGGCTTCCCCTGAGGCAAAAAGGCAACTGAATTTTGTTTTCAGGGCATATGTTTGGAGAAATGGCACTTTCTTCAAGCAAATGCTGTTTTTGGTTTTATTGCTTAAAACCCAGTTTTGCTCAATGCTTGTGAGAATCAGAAGAAATTATTTCACCACAGAAGATTAAGGGAAAGTTAGTAGTTATCATTATCAAGTCTTGTGATTAAAAATTAAAATGAAATTAGAAAGAAAAGGTAAATCTTTGTATCTTTTAAATCTATCAATTGTTTTTTTCCTATGGTACCAGAGTTCTGGGAACACTTACAATTAATTTGAAGGGAGTAAAGTAGTCAATTATGCCTTAGAAGTCTCCTATACATACATTGGCTGAAATAAAAGTATTTTAAAATTAGGGGATGAAACAACAGCAATAAAAATTATGATGTAGAAATTATAGCTTGTTTTGTTTTTACAATGAGACTTTTAAAATGTACAGATGGTTTGATGGATATTTTTTGCTTTTCGTTTTTGCCTAAAAGATAAAACCTTTTTAGTATATGTTGATATCACTTCATTTAATTAGAGCTGGACATTAATAGTAAGGCATGTCATTCCCCATAACAACTAATATGCTTTAAATAGAAACTGTTTGACTGAATGATCATTTATTTCTCAAAGTGGTCAAGGATGAAATTTGGTGTTCTTTAATTTTCACTCCAATAGGCAAATATTTAATTGTACTATTGAGTTTGAATGTTTTTACTTATATTTTCCTCCTCATGACCTGTTCTCAATTAATATGGTATTTTAGGAAAATTCATCTCTCATATTCTTTCCATGCATAAATTATATTCTGCAGCCTCTTAAACCTGTAACAGTCGCAACATTGATTTAAAAATTGGTTCTCAATTTTGTTCATCCACTCCTGATCTAATGGCTATGGTCCTTTACTAGTACTTAATTGGTTTTAATTTTTTTTTTAATTAATTAAAGTGGCGTTATTTATAGTCGGTAATTTCTACTTACTTTTTTTTACCTACCATCTGTAAAAGATGAAATACAAAGTGTACATTTACATGCATCAGTCTCTATGTTGACAGGTATGATTTCTCTAGAAACCTACTGCCAAAAAATTATATTAAGAGTACAATTATATTTAGTATAATTTTTACTGCCTTACTATGATTAATAAATTATTTAAAGTGTTCTGAATGACTTTCAAAAATATTTTATTGACCTAATTCTTACAGTTTAGAATAACTTAAATAAGTTTCTGATTACTTGAGACCTCTGTAGTGATGGTTATATTGGCATAGGATGCAAGCATTTTCATTTTTTTCTTTCCTTATAAATCAGTTTTAGTGAATACTCCTTTAGAAACTGGAATCATTTCGGGTTTCCTGAAAAGTATTGAAAGAGATATTCCCAAACATTAAGAAACTGAGATAAATAAAACTAAAATATTTACCACATTTTGTTTGGGCATAAATTCATTTCACATTTCCATTAATATGTAACTGCTACATATCAATATTCTCATGAACAAAAAAGCAAGATATTTATAGTAATGAAATACCTCTGCAAATTTAGTGAATTGCCATTATGTGTTCTTCCCAAGTACTATACTAAGAAATAATGTATCCTTAGTTGCTGATTTTTATGCAGAGAGGGAACTTGACTGGATATAATCATTATTTGACAAATGCCTTATGACCTTCTGTTTGGGGAATATCAAATCCTTCAAATTAGAAATGTCCATGACTGTCCTTGGGATAAATTTAGCTGCTTTTGTTTGGGGTCCAGACATAAAGAAAAAAGGAAAAAGGAAAATTCAGCTGCCAATAGAATACCACCAAACCACTATATTAGATAGCCTGCTAGAAGAGGTTTGACCAGGCCTTTATGATACTGGGCAATAGGACAACCATCTGAATTGAAACCCTGAATTGTTACAACTCTATGACATCTGTTTTTTATTTGCTTTAACCTTGCTGAATTGGATACAACCCAAAGAATATTTTTATTTTTGATTCATGTGTAATTTGCAAATTTCAGTGACTGAAATTAGAAAACTATTAGCAAATTCCTAATAAATTAGCATTGTACTATCACCATTACTCAAATTTTTAAAAATGTAAGTTTTCTTTACTCACTAAACTGGAAGCTTCTTAAGGGCAAGGGCTAGTTGTGTATTATTCATCTTTGTGCCACATCACCTAGAACTTAGTAGACATTCAATAAATATCCATTTAGCTGAACTTACCTTGGTTGGGTAAAATTGAGTCAGATACACAGGAATGGCTAGATTGTAGGTTGGTTTTTGACACAAAATTAATTTTGAAACTAAAAATGAACTGGACCCACAACGTAACCTAAACAGGCTCTCCCTATATTCCTACTGAGGAATGTGAGTAAACAAAAGTTTCCTTAAAGCAGGGTGCCTAAAGAAGCCTGTTTAACCTCTTTGAATCGGCTGCCAAGTCTGACCTAATGTTTAGAAACTGACAAGGAGAGGACTCATAGAGTGACACCCTTGATTAGTGTCAATGAGCTAAGGCCTCAGACCCAGGGGAAGTAGGGAACATACAGATTTAGCAGTAACCAAAGCAACATATTCAACATACCTCAGCATAGTAGGAAAACAAGCACAGAGAATGAAGTTGAATATTTTTAAAGTGTTCCCAATACCATAACCATGGTTAGATACAAGGATAAATTATTCCAGAAACCAGGCAGTTAGATGTTTTAACTTTTCTAATGCGTGTGTGCTTTGTTTGTCATTGCTAACACTCCGTAGGCAATCTTGGTCAATTAACATTATTTTAGCATCAAAAGCAAAGGTTCAAAGTTCAGTTTTGACATTCCTGACTTGCATAGTCTCTTGAAAAATATAAGGAGCTATAAGCCTCAAATAGGGTACCTCCTCCCACAAATGGTGGGGTACATCCGAATTTGAAGCCAGTAAGTCAACATACAATAAGACTGTTGAAGTAACCTATCCTGAGAGATGATTTATAAGTATGTTACTGGTAACATTATTTATACTTTTATCCACCAGGAATAAATAAATAAAACAATACAGTAAGTTGTAGAATATAACTGTCATAACAAAAGCAAAATATTCTACATGAAACTAGAATAGGATATAGGAAATAAAACATCACAGCATCTTTACTGCCCAGGAAAGAACCAAGATTCTGGCAGACATAAGCATTCTAATAATCAAGCAGGAGAAATTCTCCAAGTCTCACCCCAGCCCAGATGAAATATTCCTCCATATTACCAACATTCCTTTGCTCTGATCCATGTTCACCAAGAAATTTTCTTCTTACTAATTGTTTCACCTAGGTAGAGCTATCACTATAAATTAATACATTTGCATTCTAACTTGGAAATTGCCTAATCTTACAAGTTTCCTTAGTGGAAAGTAGTTTCTCAATCTGAGGGTCAGACTCTGGATATATAAACTTCATCTCTGTTATATCCTGAGAGGCCCAGCTGGACCAGCCAGCCAAATGGTCTTTCTTTTTACTATCCACCCCTCACCTTTCTCACCAACTTCTGACTAACACAGGTCACCACAACCTTGTAAATGTATCCATCTGAAAAATAAAATCACATGCTGTATGTTTTCAACCAGTGAAATAAAGATGGCTGAGGCACTACTGATAGCAAGGTTATTAAGAAAAGCCTTTATCACTAAATTTCATAACTGCTCTTTTAACTCCCAAAACAGCTTACTGTACTTACTGAAAGTAGGTATATGGCCTTCATACTCCACTTATGACAGGAGATGCACATTCTTCAGGGACTATGGTAAGGACCCAATCTGGGTATCTGTGTGGTCTGATTTTACTCAGCTTCAAGAGAGGGTACTAAGAAAACTGAACTTGAATCTGATCAAGCCTACCTATTTATGAAATATACAGGGGGCATAAAAACAAGTTAAATAACCACAGTGAGGCAATCAACAAAATCCAGAATGTATGGAAAACTCCACGAGACAATTAGATTTCTTAAAAACTAATTTCAAATGCATGGGGGCACGTTTCAGTTGAGAATGGGAAACACAACTTTAACCAAATGATTATTTAAAGCAATGTTGATAAATCACTGTTTTTAGACACCTTAGTTTTGAGGTGAGGAATTCCACAGATTGTTTCTATACAAATGTAAATCTAAACAAAAAATTGTTCAACTATTTTATTATCTTAGATTATTTCAAAGTATTTGTTGTGTGTAGTGAAAAAAAAAAAAACCCTGCAAACAATAAAAATGACAGACTAAAAAATAAAAGAACAAAAAAAAACTAATTTCAAGGAGGAAAAAAAGAGGGAGGGGGGATTTATAGATTAAAAAGGACACTTTTTTGAGAGACAATCAAGGGAATTTGAACACTGAGCAGATATTTGTATCTTTAAAAGATACATATTAAAGTAGTTATAAATGAAATGATGTAATGTCTGAGACATGCTTCAAAATAATTGGGGGTGTGGTGAAGGTGAGATATAGATGAAATAAGATTAGCCATAAGTTTTAGCTAAGTGATGAATACAGAGGGTCCATTATACTATTCATTAAGCTTTTGTATATGTTTAGAATTTCCCATTATGAAAAGTTTAAACACACACACACACAAAAGAGAAAATGCACTGTTGAGTGCTCTGGGGAAATGGGATAAAATTCTCAGTCTAGCTTCAAGCCCATTAATTTTCAGATTCTATAGGGTTGGCCATAAGCTGGCAAGTCTATTCACCAAGCCCTGCCCTTCATCTTGCATCATTAACCTAAGAAAGGACATTTACTTGTCTGAGTTTGGTTACTTACCAGGTACCTTTTAACGTCCAAGTTTGTTACCCTGTTTTAACTTGAATTTAAGAAAAATTAAAATCATTTTTGAAGCTAACAGCATTTTAGCATCTGTTGAATTTATTCAGCATAACCACAGAGACATTGTCTTCATGCTGTCATACACAGACACAAACACAGAGATATAGCACAATATCCATATTTAGCCCAAGTGTATTCCTTCTGAGGCTCATTTATATGTCTTCATATGCCACAGCCCATCATTTAAATAATGGATATTTTCAATGCCAATTCCTTTGTTAACTTTCTCACTGTGGAAGAAAAAAAAGCACATAAACATATTTTTATGCATTTGGATACACTTACTCATGGTAAATATAATTCAAAAAGTGTATTGCTATTTTGCAGTCATTGAGCCACATGTAGGGAATTTATTTATATTACACTTAAATTATTGTCTACATTGAACTATATTATTCCACTGTAGGTCATGTCTTAAAGTAATTCTATTGATTTAACTACTAATTCTATATGGATGCCTCCATACCAGGAAAATATCAAAGTGTTACATTAACCCTCAAACTAAACTAATAGGAGTAATTTAGTTATCAAATGGGTCCCAAAGCTTTTAAATATAATGACTATAAATATCTTTAATATTTCCCTAGTATTCTACCTTTCCTATATCACCAGGTCAGTGTATAAAAGTTAAAGACTGTGTGGTGCTGAACTATATCACTGTTTTTAAAAAACTAGCAGAAAAACATCTCCCCACCCCCCTCACCCCCCAATTTAAATCTTACTAAATAAAAATTTCCTAACGTACCACATACATTCATATACAACAGCTGTGTTGGCACATGGGTACTTTTCACAGTGCTTAAGAAAGAATGCAATCTCCAAGACAAAATAGGTTTCAGCAGATTCCTAAGTGTTAGGAAAAATCAGAAATGAGGCTTCTATGCTTAGATATTTGTAAAATGTGGTATGAATGAGAGCAAATTTCACCTGTAATTCTGATGCTTCCTGGGTAGGTTACCCATATGTGAAAAGCTAAGGGGACCTAAAGAAAGACTTACATATCTTCTGCAGACATCTTCATGACTCCAACACACAGAGCATGCTGTTTTCCTTCTGCCATTATTGCCTGAAAACACATAGCTAAGAAAACTATTTATCTACCGAAATGCCTTTATAAGGGGACATCAGATAATGATCATGTTACTAGTTATAAGCCACTTTGAACCCATCTTGTGTCCTCTACTAAACCATTAACCCCTTGAGGGCCAGGACCTGGCAGAGTCTGTGGGCACATTTTAAATGCTCAATAAATGCTAACTGAATGACTCTAATAGTCATTCCAATTTTCAAGTCAGATGTTAATGCTATAATCCAATGCCAACAAAACCAGAATAAGTCATTCAAAAAAGGAGATAAAATTTCTTGCTCATAAATATTAAACACTGTGAAATAAATAATCAATTGTTCTAATGTTTTAATCACTGAATGGTGATTTTATGTAAAGAACACATTAAAGCAATAACTGTATTTCTACCCTATTTTTAAGAATCTGCCATAACAGTTTCAACCTTTCTAGAATGACCAGAATGTTCTTATCATTTAAAGGTTCTGGAATGTTAAGCACTGCAGTACATATTTTAAAAAATAAAGAATCAGGGAGCAAATGTGGCTCAAGTGGTTGAGTGCCTGCTTCCCACATGGGAGGTCCAGGTTTGGTTCCCAGTGCCTCCTAAAAACAAACAACAAGCAAACAGATGAAAAAACCAACTCCGGGGAGCCTATGTGGCGCAGTGGATGATCGCTGGCTTCCCACTTAAGAGGTCCCAGTTTCAATTCCTGACCCCAGTACCTCAAAAAAAAAAAAAAAAAAAGTAAAAACTCAAGGGTATACAGGACCTTGCTCTATTTTTGCAATGTCCTATAAATTTATAATTATTTCCAAAAAAAAATTTTTTTTTTAAGTAAAGGCTATGGGGTACTAGGAAAATTTTCTATTTAAGAGAAACTCTAGAACTATAAACTTACCAACACTTAATAGAAACCATAAACATAAAACGGTAATCTGTCATCACAGAATACTTTCCTCCATTTTTTCCCCCATTGGTTTTCAATTCATTCATTCATTCAATGTTCCACAAATATTTGAGCACGTGACCAGTATCTATGGTCAGTACAAGCTGTTCCTAAGATATGAAATACAACTTATACTATCCCTTAGATAAAACTAGCACAACAGAGGATACCTTCCTTTTAAGCAGAGGACACACTCTCAAACCCATTCCAGGGTCCTTCCCACTTCACAGTGATTTCCACATTCCCACCAAGTATGGTTCCTTCTCTCAACCTGAGGCAAATGAACAGTTTAGCTATGACAAAAAAAGACGATGTCCTCCTGTCCAGACTGGTTGGGAAAAAAACCTATCAATCCAGAATAGAGCTGAAACAGCCCCATAGATATGGAAATAATGCTGAAGAATTATTCAGCTATGTCATGAGTTGAATAATCATTAAGAACTATCTGCAACTTTTAACATTTCTCTTTGAGAAAACTTGTTCTGAGCCCCCAAACAACCAACTTAAAAATGAACTTTAAAAATTAAAGTTGGGGTTGCCAATATTTCCTTACCAACTCACTTCTAACATGAGATTTTTGTTTGGGAAAAGGGATACTGTTGCTAGTGACTAAGTTCTTTTCCCTTTTGAGTGCTTTTATTCCAGTGTATCTGGGTAAATCAGACATAAAAGTGGCAAGCTGATGTCCAAAGAAGTGATCCAATCTATGGATATATCCATATACATCCTCTCCTTTGTACTGTGTCTTTATTTTGAGAATGGTAAGCCCAACCTGGGCTGACATGCAGCTGGGACTCTTGTTCTCATTTAACTTTTTTTTTTTTTTTTTTTTTTTTTTTAATATATCTTTTTTTTTTAAAGATTTTATTTATTTATTCATTCATCCCCCCCCTGCTGCCCGCGCTCGCAGGGTCAGCCAACCACGCCACGCAGGCGGGCCCGCCCTCACCAGGAGGCCCCGGGAACCGAACCGGGGCCTCCCATATGGCAAACGGGAGCCCCACTGATTGAGCCACAGCCGCTTCCCTCATTTAACTTTTAAGTAACTACCTAAGCTGAAACAATTTAGTTTCAAGAAATAAAAAAGTTACTCCCCATATCTTCAAATGTAACCAGAAAGGCATGAGACAATAGTAACAGCAACCTCTAAAAAAGTACATCTAATGTTCTCACATGATAGATCTTTCCGTAAAGGCAAGAACACAATGAATACATTAATCAGCTGTTACAAACTGGGAAGGATACAACAATAGTATCTACTGCAGCAGGGTAAAGTTTAGCTCCAGGAGAAGTTAAGCCTGGACACATGATATTTGCTCCACTGAGTACAAATTTGATGGCTCCTTTATCAACCTGCTGGTGTGGCAGGATAAAAGGATCTAGAAGGAAAGAAATACATTATATAACTAAGACTAATGACTTTATTGATAAAGCAAAAGACAAGACCAGGTATTACTCCATATTACAATACTCTGACAGATGAAAAATAAAAATGAACCACCATCCCTCATCTATCAAATTGGTAAATATTTTTAATAAAAGTAATTCCCACTGCTAGCATGAGTATAAGAATATTGGCATTCCCATATACTACCAGAAGGCTTGTAAATGGGTACAACCTGTAGGATTATTTGGTAACATGTATCAACCACCTTAAAAAGGTTCAAACTCTTTGACTCAATAATTCTACTTCTAGGATTTTATCCTAAGGAAAAATTAGGACTATGCATATAATTTTAGGTAGAAAGATGTTATTTCAGCATTGTTTATAATAGAAATAAACTGGAATCAATCCAAACTGCCAACAATAAGGGAAGCAATAAGTGATTTCAGGTATGTCTAAAATATCTATATAATAGAACCATGTTTTTGGAGAATATTTATTGTCATGGGAAATGTTCATATCATAATAAATGAAAACAGCAGAATAAAAAACTGTAACAGAGAGCCCAATTTAAAAAGGAAAAAAATATGCATTTATACACATGCACACAGGAAATAACTGGATGGAAGTACACCAATATACTAACAATGGTTATCTCTAGGTCATGAGAATATAGGTGATTATTAATTTGTTATGTATTTCTGTATTTTCCAAATTTCTATAATGAGCACATATTCCTTTTGTAATTAAAAAATATATTTGTCCATGTGTCTACACATAATTAATAACCTAACAATTATAGGACTTTTGGAGGATTTCAAACAATGCCTGGGGGGAATCTTTTTATGCCTCTTAGGGCTCTCTAGAAATAATAATGACAATAACAGGTAAAATTTATTCACTTTAATGCCTTACCACTAGCTTTCCCACTAGTCAGAGAACAGGTAGTTCTTTTCCCTACCAGACCCAAAATTAATTTAAACATGACCCCAAACTAATATCTTACTGAGAAGAAGGAACCTGAATGAATACTTTTACTACTGTCATAATTTGTTTTGTAGATCTTCACCCTCATTAATATCTGCTCCTTAATAATGTTAACTATGATGATGATGATGTAAGTAGTAGCAGTGAACATTTACTGAACAATTACTACATCATTATAATGACTATCATATTTTAAACACTTTGTTCTAGGTATTGTGTTAGGAGTATTACATGCACTATCTCATTTAATCCTCATAACCCTGAGAGAGCTATATAATTATCTCTGTTTAAAGATAAGAAAAGAAGACTTAAAGAAGTTAAGTGACTTGCCAAAAGTAGCATGCACTGGGAAATGATCCCAGTGCTGCTTAACTCCAAGTTCATCCTTTTAACCACCATACTATCCTGCTTCTTGCACAAGAAAAACTTTAAGAAGTTCTAAAATTGTGGTCCCCAGCAACGTTATTACACAGGAACATCTTTTTTTCCACCCAACTTATTATGAAAATAGTCAATAGGCAGAAAACTTGGAATAGTACCATGAACACCTGGACACCACTTAGAGTCAACAACTATTCATTAACATTTTGCTATATTTGCTTTATCTCTATTTACACACACACACATTGTCTGTCCATATCCCCAAATGCATATTTTCTAACAAGACTTACATTTGTGAAGTAACCTTAGGGTTGGATAAAAAGGGCCTTCTCTCTGCCTAAAAAATAGTAATTCTCCATTTACTGTAAGGATTTCTATATGTTCATGGCTGTAAAACAAATGTCACAAAGTATCATGTTAGATATTTTCTTTCAAAATTGAATGGCAAACATCCTTTAAAGTTTGCAACATGAAATATGCATATACATAGATACAGTAAACTGTTTTGTTGGTTTTTGTTGTTGTTTTGTTTTTTTTTTTTCCAGTAAAGATCAGGCCAAAAAACATTGTTTGAAATGTTTTTCCTATCATACCAGTTCAGTGAAGGGAAAAAGAGAAATGTATTACCTATATAGTCAATTATTTTTCACAGTTTATTATTCTAATTCCATTATTAGATAATTCAATAAAACAGAAATAAATTAAACCCAACACTAAATAAAAACATTTAACTCATTAAAAAATTCAGTACACAAAGCCACATTTTTTGTGGGCACGGAAAAATATTTTAATATACAAATATTGATACGTTTTAGAGCTATTCTGTTTTTCTATTTTCATCATTAATCTATTAATAGTTAATGTGAAAATAATTCCATTATTATGAATGCAATATAATTATCAATATTCAGCTACTCTGAACTTTACATAAAGAAATAAAAAGACTTACCATCGTACTATTTTGACAGGATCTTTCTTAGGCATGATTTGATTAAGCCATGGTTCAATACCTGGAAATTGTTCTATCAATTGGTTCTTAATACCCTTAATAACGGAGGTTTTCAACTGGATGCAGTTGGATACATTTTCCTTTTCATCAAATCTGCCAAGAAATTTTTGTAAGGAAAAAAAGGCATTTCTAAGTAGATAAGATATATCAGAATAGCTAAAGGTATTGTTATAGTCATATTTTCCCAGGCAATTATTTTAGATGCCTAAAAATAATCATGAAAGATTGTTTTAAACATACCATTTCCCTTTTATTCTGACCAGCGCAAAACCACTGTTTTAATATAATATTAAAACTGTCAGTACACAGCAATTAGTTGGGGGATGGGAGGTGGGTATAAGGTATCTTTCTCATTAGACTCTGTAATCAGGTACACAAATGCCATCGCTAGAAAATCTTACTCAGTTCTACCCAGGAAGAACCATAGGCTCTCACCAATATTAAAACCTGTGTTTAAAAAAATAAATAACCTCAAGCGTTGAGATACAAAAGACCAACCCAAACATAACAAAGAAAACTGGCCCCTGCTAGGCTACGTAATCTGCTGAGATATTTTTGAAAAATGATGTGGATGATTTCTAAGATCCCTACTTATTTTTTCTCAACATTTCATGCACAAAACCCACCTTCCTTTGCCCATGTTCCCCCTCTGCTTTCTGCATCTACCAAATCAGTAAGGCAGACCTAGGTAGTTTCCCCAGGAATTTTTGTCTCCCTTACACTGAATAGCCTATGGGGCAATCACGATGTTTGCAAGTCAAGGTTAATCTGGCAGCTAGGCAAGAGGCATGACAGGCCACTTGCTTCCTGTCACCCAGACTCCTTCACTCCTATGACCCAGGAAGTCGAGCCTTCCCCTACTCAGTTCATAACTAATAAACATATGGCAGTGAGTACAGGGTTCCCCTCTCAACTAAAGAGGATATGCCCCTAAATCACGGTGCAAGGATGTGATTGGTAGAACCCTAAGAATGGAGTTAGGATTGGGGGAGGAGGCAAAGGAGAAAGAGGGATAAGGAGAAAGAAAATGGGGGGTGGGAGGAGACCGAAACTCGATTGAGAATTAGGGAAGAAAAGCTTAAAGAAGTGTTGCAAGTTGCGAGTGAGAGCATAGTACTATAGAAAACCTCAGGGAGTCAGGATAGCAGGGGCGGGGGAGAGAGAAAGAGGATCGTGGCTCTCGCCCTCTTCCCCACCCCCACCCCCACCGCCTTTGTGAGCAGCCGATGGAGACCACAGCATGTCCTTACTTCTTGAACATGATCCAAGGTGAAGGGGGCGACGATAGGGAAGGGCCCGGAATGGGAAAGAAATTGAATTAGGAAGGGTCCGGCAGATCCCCTTACACGAGGAAGGCCGGCACTGACAGTCGGAGATGATGTCGTTAGCCGGAAAATGAGGCAGCCAGTCGTGCTTTACGGCTTAGTGAAATCTGACTACTTCCGCTCCCCTCAACTCCACGTCGGCGCATTTGCCGGCCCTTTTTTGGGCTGCTGTTTCCGTCTCCAGAGACAATGTTGAAAGGGCGGGACTTGAGAAGTCGAGCTAGAGCAATTCTTTCTAGTGGCAGACAAGAAAAGAATGGAGAGGGCGGGGAATCAATCAAGGCAGCAGTTATGGCAGTTGCGTCAGTTACGGGCTCTTCAAAGGGTCAAGAATATTCCCTATTTCGTCGCTACCTGCCGTTAATCTAAATAATTCTTTGGTGGAAATGGTTTTTCTTCTTTTCTGAGATAACTGAATGAACTGGTGCTTACTGAACAGCACGAACTCTGCCAAGCCTAGTGGTTTCATGTTACTGTACTGGCACTTCATTTTACTATAAAGGTTTACAGGTTTATAAATTAAAATACAGGATACCCAGTTAAATTTGAATTTCAGATAAACAATGAATGCTTGTTTTTAGTATGAAAACTAAAATATTATGCCCCATGCCATATTTGGGACATAATTATACTTTTTTAAAATATTCCTTGTTTATCTGAATTTAACTGGTGGCCTGTGTTTTATCTGGAAACCCTATTCACTGGCCACAGTAAGGTACCCACGTAGAATTATTTAAAAGTCACTAGATAAAATAAATAAATAAATAAAAGTTTAAAAAATAGAATAAAGAGGGGGAAAAAGACAAAAAATAAAAATATAATAATAAAAAAAAGTCACTAGGTTGTCGTCCCCTGCCTCACCTCCATAACCCATTCTATCCTTCGAGGCATAATAGCCCCCAAGCAAGCAATGCTAGAATGTAATCCGATTGAAAAGAGAATAGTTTAAGAAACACGTTTTACTTGTGTAATTTTTAAAAGGAGATTTGATAGGAAAAAGATTGTGTCAATCGAGGGCTATGATCAAAAAAAGCAAAGAAAAAAATGTTTATAAAACCTGAGCACGCCCTACCCTGGAGGTGGAGTACGTGTGCACCAACCCCAAAAGCAAATAGACCAGTCTCTCCAGGGAGCAAACATTGTAGGATTTGGAGGATACAGATGGATGCTTCAAGCAATCGAAACAAACACTACTATGCATTTGAATTGTCCAACTAACTAACCTTGTTTTGATTCTATGGTTACCAACAATCTTCTGATTATAATTTGGCTTCCCCTGAAGATCACCCCACGGGGAAAGAATTTGCTATTTTCAAATCCACGCGAACAATTATATTTGTCTTTGTAAATCAATAAATTGGCATTCTGGTTTATACATCAGTCTCTTGTGAACGTCTTTAGCATGAATCTGCATTCCCAAGATCAACCAACTCTGCAACATCTAAAATATTGAGCTTGCAACAGGCAAAACTGAAGCTCAGACCCCAAACTGATTAGTGCTACACTGTCAGGCTTCATGCCAACAGCCTTCCTCTCTTGGCAACCACCACAACACACTGGTAGCCTGCCATTTAACAACAAATACATTATAAACAGCAACAAACTGCTACTATTAAGCAACTTGAGATGAGTGAAAAATAGATAATTTGTGTTCTATCTATAGTAACATGATAACACCATATGTAATAACCATATATTCTACTAGCAAATAAAATTTAACTTGATGGACCCAGAAATTAATAACACCTAGATGAACTTCATAATTTTTGACCTTTTTGAAACCTAATTTTAGACTTTCTCAAAAATATGATATTGAAAATTTGCTATGCTAGAAATAATAGCTGGGAAACGGATGTGGCTCAAGTGATTCGGCTCCCGTCTATCACATAGGAGGTTCAGGGTTTAGTTCCCAGGGCCTCCTGGTGAAAGGCAAGCTGGTCAATGCGGCGAACTGGCCCACACGGGAGCTGGCCGGCCCAGAAAGCTGGCACAGCAAAATGATGCATCAAAAAGAGACACAGAGGAGAGACAATAAGAGATGCAGCAGAACAGGGAGCTGAATTGCTGCAAGAGATTGAATGCCTCTCTGCCACTCTGGAAGGTCCCAGGATCAGAGGATCAGTTCCCGAGATCCTCTGATCTCTAAAGAGAAGACAAGTAGGCACAGGAGAACACCCAGAGAGCAGACAGCAGGTGCAATAAACAACGGGGGAGGGGGAGAAATAAATAAAATCTTTAATTAAAAAAAAAGAAATATTAGCTAACTTTTTTACTAGAGTAATTGTGGTTTTACAGAAAAATCATGCAGAAAATAGAGTTCACATATACAGCCCACCCACATACACACAGTTTGCCCTATTATTTACATTTGGCATTAGTGTGGTATCTTTGTTACAATTGATGAAATATTATTATTATATTA
Source organism: Tolypeutes matacus (assembly GCA_026826555.1). NCBI lineage: Eukaryota > Metazoa > Chordata > Mammalia > Cingulata > Chlamyphoridae > Tolypeutes > Tolypeutes matacus. The sequence continues at coordinate 4,468,694 of JAKSZT010053809.1, forward strand.
ATAACCAAAGCCTGTTGTTTATAATAGGGTTCAATCTTTGTGCTCTTCAGTTCTATTCAGGTAACATATGTACAACCTAAAATTAACCATTTTAGCCACTTTTTTTTTTCTTAGGGAGCACCAGGGATTGAACCCGGGACCTCATACATGGGAAGCAGACATTCAACCACTAAGCTACACTCGCTCCTATTCAGTGATGTTAAATACATTCATAATGTTGTGCTGCCATTACCACCATCCATTACCAAAACTTTTCCATCAACCCAATGCAATTTAAGCATTAGATCCGCATTCCCCAACCCTACCCCTGCCCTTGGCAAACTACTCTAATTTCTGACTATGAATTTGCTTATTCTAATTATTTCTTATCAGTGAAATCACATACTGTTTGTCCATTTGTGTCTGACATATTTCACTCAACATGATGTCCTCAGAGTTCATACATCTTGTCGCATGTATCCGAACTTCATTTCTTTTTACAGTTGAATAATATTCCATTGTATGTATATGGCAAAATTTGTTTATCCATTCATCTGTTGATAGACACGTGTTGCTTCTATCTTTTGGTAATTGTGAACGTTGATATGCAAATATCTGTTTGAGTCCATGTTTTCAATTCTCTTGGGTATATACTTAGAAGTGGATTGCTGAGTCATATGGTAATTTTATACTTCACATTCTGAGGAACCGTCAAACTGTCTTCCACAGCGGCTGCACCATTTTCCATTCCCACCAACAAAGTGCAAGAGTTTGTATTTCTCTGCATAGTTGTAAGCACTTGTTACTTTGTGTTTTTTTAATAGTAGCCATTCTAGTGGGTGTGAAATGATATTCCATTGTGGCTTTGATTTGCATTTCCCAAATGGCAATGATGTTGAACATCTTTTAATGGGTTTATTGACTATTTGAATATATTCTTTGAGGAAAAGTCTATTCAAGCTTTTTGCCCATTTTCAAATTGAGTTGTATGTCTTTTGGAGGTTGAGTTGTAGGAGATATATATATAAAACCCTTATTAGATATATTGTTTCCAAATATTTTCTCCTATTCTATAGGCTGATTTTTAACTTTCTTGATAATGTCCTTTGATGCACAAAAGTTTTTAATTTTGATAATAAATGTCCCATGTATCTATTTTTTTCTTTTGTTGTTTGTGCTTTTGGCATAAAATCTAAGAAATCATTGCCTAATATAAGGTCCTGAAGATGTTTCCCTATGTTTTCTTCAAGGAGTTTTGTTATGTCTTCTTTTTTTCCTTCAAGGAGTTTTATGGTTTTATCTATTATGTTTAGGTTTTTTATCCATTTTGAGTTAATTTGTTTATATGATGCAAGGTAGGGGTATAATTGCATTCTTTTGCATCCACATGCACCCAGCACCAGTTGTTGAAGAATAGCTAACTTTTAATTCTATAAAAATTATACATACCCTATTTAATTATGATAAATTCCTCATGCGTGGGAATAGATACATAGCTACAAGTGCATACATGTTTTAATCCACTTTCACACACTCTCATAATCACAAAAAACAAACCTGAATTATGATAAATGCCAAATTAAGTCAATATTATTAATGTGATATTCCGATCTCTATGTATGCATAAGTATTTGCATTCATAACCCATCTACACAGATACATAAGCAGGGCCCACTTTGCATGTAATGCATTTCTGGATGTTGTGTTGTAAATGGAATCATCATAAAGTATATTATGTTTTTCCAAGGTCATAATTTAGGGTGTTCTGACAAAGGACTCATCTTCAAATAAATCATTGCTACAACAAACAGCATAAAAGAAGAAATACCTCAAAATAAACCTCTTCAAAAATTAAAACAACAAACCTCATTTATTCATGCAATAAATAGATATTAAGGATCTTTACAGTTTAGACACAAATGCTCTCTGTCCTATAATTTGTGCATAAATGTTCTGTGTAATTTATTTTACATGACACACATAACACAAAAAAGCCAAGTGTTTCATACATTTTACTAAAATTATTATGGTGGATTGAATTATATACCCCAATTTAGACATGTTGTTGGTCTTAATTTGCATTCCTGTGGATGTTAACTTATTGGAAATAGATCTCTTAAAGATATTATTTTAGGTTAAAGTGTGGCCCAACTGAACGAGATTGGGTCTTAATTCCGATTACTGGAGTCCTTTACAAGCAGGAGAAATTCAGACATAGTGAGAGAAAGCCACGGGGAGAAGCCAGAAGCCGAAGTCAGCAGGAACCCGGAAGGGAAAGGAGAGGACATTGCCATGTGATGGGGAAAGCCAAGGAATCCAAGGATCACTTACATCCAGCACCAGAACATCAGTCTTTGGGGAGAATGCATCGCCTTGCTGATGGCTTCAATTTTGGACTTCTCCTAGCTTCAAAACCATAAGCCAATAAATTCCCATTGTTTAAGTCAATCCTTTGTGTGGTATTCATCATAGCAGCCTGGAAACTAAGACAGTAATTATCCTAGTAATTAAGCATTAAATGTTTAACAATTGTGCTTGACTTCTTAGAAATTTGAAAGGATTTTATAGGGTCATTTTCATGAAAAGCTCTAAAATGCTGCCCAAGGAAGATTTCCATGCAGTATGGCCTTCATTTCTTCTTCACAAACTTCCTTGAGCAATGGCATCAAAATCCTTCAGAGCATCAAGGAAAGGAAAGGTTTCTTTAGGAACTAGGCTGTAGCTTGGAACATTGGAGGAGCTGCTTTCACTGCAAGAAAGAATTAGGCCACTGCCAGACCCCTGCTGGGCTTCACATCTCTCAGAATCTATAGCCTGTCCAGCCTTCGATTGGGGTCACATTTCCCACAAACTGTCTCTCAGCCTTAGACCTCAGAGTCTGCTGTAGCCTGGCTTTACATCCCCCACAAGGGCAAGACATACCAAAGAATCACACCCCCATCACCAATTACTCTGCAGAACATAGGTAAGAGAATGCATTGGCCTCACCACTACCTGGGTCCTACAATACCAAGCAGTATAAGGAACACCAACAAAACATCAGCTCCTGTTTCCAGTCCCAAATACAGCTAAATTTGGAAAGACCTGAGAACACCTAAGTATAGGAAGTCTGTTAGGACTAACCATCTTGCCAAACTTGTTATAAGCCAAACCCACTATACTTCACTCACATCCCTGTTTTCTTCTGTCATTGCACAAAATGTAAACACCCAGATTATCTACTTTATTTGCTGTGTGACCTTGAGCAAGTCTCTGTGCCCATCTCCTCATCTATAAAATGAAGGTTCTACTTCCTCAGGTTGTTATGAGGATTAGATGAGATAAGCCATGCAAAGCACTTAACACTGTTAACTTGTTCCTCTTCTCTAACCTCGTCCCCATATTTCTGTCCTTTTCCTCCCTCACCTGAACTCCCACTTCTACCTTCCCTCCCATGTGCTTCTAACGAGCCTCCTGGAATACCATTCCATGATTAACAAATTCATCTACCATCCTCAAACTTATCCTTCAATACCCACCAGTGTTCCTGGCTTTCTCACGAGGATGGAACTTCCCTTACAACCCTTTCTAGTGAAGGTTATTTATACCAGCACACTGCATGTGGTGACTACAGAGTCAGAGACTAAGGTGAGCATCCTCTTCCAGCCTCACTGCAGCTCCCGGATCATTCTTCCTCCACGATCAGGAAAACAAAACAAAAAACAACAAAAAACAGATTCTTTCTCTGAGTTTTATGCCATTTGGTTATACCTCAACCCTACATCTTTGCTGTTCTCTACTCATTCGTTGAAGATCCTGACATCGGGTTCACAGCCTTTCCTTGCCATCCTAGAATTATAAAGCATTGCAAGAGAAAATCACACAGTTGGGCAGATTGGCACCACTATGAATTCGTGGTCATCAACTTCAAGTGCACCTTCAGTATTGCTGGAAGATCCTCTAAAGTTTTCAGCTCACTCTCATTCTCTCCATTGATTCTTTCAAAGCTTCTCCATTCTCCCCAAAACTGACCCCTCAACAGCCCCTTTAATCTTACCAAATAATTCACCTCCTAAAGACAAGCAGTCTACAGATGGGAAACCTTCAATTTCCTACCACCAAACTAGATATATATTTACAGTCATCCTTTCTTACTGTTAAAATAAAAGATAACCCTCTTCTAATCTAGGTCTAATTCCTTCATCTACCTTCCAGATCTCATTCACATATGGGTTCCCAATAACATTACTTAATCTTTATTACCTGTTCCTGTATTTTCAACCTCTCCCTTTCTACTGGCTCTCCTTCTCTTACCATAATTAATAACTGGCAACAATTTGATGTGTATCCTTTCAGAACTTTTTCTACGCATTTACATATATACTTTATATATATGCTTGTAAAAAACATAAATGGATCATACTATGTGTGCTATTTTGCATTTAGCTTTTGGATGAGATATATTCTTGGGAGATTTTTCCATGTCAGATGCTAAATTAAGGAGGGAGGGAGGGAGGGAGAGAGAGAGAGAGAGAGAGAATATGAGAATGAGTGCAAACTGCCCCATGGCTTTTGATAGCTACAGGGTATTCCATAAGATGTATGTACCATAATTGATTGAACCAGTCCCCTTCTGATAGTCCTACAAAAGGATTGAAGGGTGGGATGGAATCACAGAACTCCAATGCTCCTCAGGCTTTCTACTGGCCTCCCATTATCAGGAATCAGAGCCCTATGCTCTAACACCTATCTTCCTTCAGAAGTCCTCAACTACATTAACATGGAGTCAATGGAGATACCATATACAGCCCCACCTCTGGCAGAAGTTAAGAGCAAACTCATGGGGGAGCTGGTGTATCTCAGTGGCCCCATTACCTAAAAAAAAAAAAAAAAAAAAAAAAAAAAGAACAAACTCATACACTGGTACTAAAACCATACCTCCCCCAAGTTTTCACCATCTGTCAACAGCAGTCAAGAGGTGGCCCAGGAACTCCCAAATAATGGACAAATATCCAGTTTCCTCAAACTTCCTTGCCTCTGTCAGTAGGAATCAAGGGAGAGTGCAGACACCCACTGCTCCCTATGGCCTCCCCATCACTATTACCTTGAGTCCACCAGGGAATGTTCTCATTAGAACATCTATTTCCATTTATGTCAGTCACCATAAGATGCCCCAGACACCCAGGTCACCCCTTATCTTACCTAGGTCAACCCTCCTCTCTCCAACTTTCATCACCATTTGGCTCTGCACATCTCTCATTCTGTCCCCATCTCCCATGTTTCCCCAACTACTGAAATCTTTCCACTGTACCTTGAAGATCTCACATTCATCATCAGCAAAACCCCCAATATTCTCAACCTCTTCCCTGAGTGCTCACTCTACCTTTTTATTCTAAAGGAAACCTAGATAATCCCTGTGATCAATACTTCCTCTGCATCCCTCCCAGATGATGGCTCTTTTCACTCCTATGGGTGTGGTAAGAGACCTCCTTTTTCCTTATTGACACTTCCAGACCATTCCCATTCCTTCTTCACCAAACTTCCTGGTTTTGAATTTCATGTCATCCAATTATATTGCCAGTTGTTATAGTATATTACCACTCATTATTTCTGTCCTCTGCCAACCTCTGTTTTATTCCCTGCCTCCACTTCACAATGATTTTTAACTTCTGGGATACTGTTATTCCAACACTAGTCCTATTGTAATTACTGAGTCTTTCAATGTGCACGTGATTGATCCTTCCAACATCATCCTTTCTTCTCAATCCCTTGACTTCCTCTCTTCCAATGATCTTGCTTGCTCTTCACCTTATCTTAGTCACACTCTCCCATGGTAATAATCTAGATCTTGTCTTTACCAGTAACTGGAACCCCATCTAATTTCAGTTCCATGTATCCCATTTTGACCACCATCTTCTCTCTTTATAGCTCACTCCCTCTAGTACTCTGACTCCAACAATCTTCGACCACCACTGAAACCTCCAATCCATTGATTCTGCCAACTTTTCCCTGTCCCTCACCCTTCTCAACCCAAGTTCCCTCCTTACCAAGCTTATATTCTCTGGCCAATCATTATAATCACTCTGTTTCATATACCTTCAATTCCCTTTTTTTCTCTCACTTTGATTTACTTGCTTTGCAAAGATATGACCCAGGTTAGAGCCAACCCAGCCCACTCTTTGCCTAGGTCCAGACAGCTGAATATGGCTGGAGAAAAACACATAACCATGCTGATTGGCTTCATTTTTTTATTTTTTATTTTTTTAAAGAAGCTTTAGATTATATAAATGTTACATAAAAAATATAAGGGATTCCTATATACCCCACCCCTCTCCCTCCCCCACTTTGCCCCATTACCAACATCTTTCATTAGTGTGGTACATTTGTTACAATTGATGGACACATATTGAAGCATTGCTACTAACCATGGACTATAGTTTACATAGAGTGTACACTTTGCACTGCACAATTTTATAGGTTTTGACAAAATATATAATGGCCTGTATCCGTCATTGTGGCTTCATTTTAGTCCTGATCACGACTCTTAAATGGGTCCTTTTTCTTTCTTTTTTTTTTCTAAAAGGTATTAAGGATTGTATCCGGGACCTCATATATGCAAAGCAGGCACTCCACCGCTGAGCTACACCAGGTCTGCTTAAATGGGTCCTTAATGCTATCTGGTAATCCCATTATGTGTCCCTAGACTAGTGATGTTCAATAGAACTTTTTTGCAGTGATGGATTCTATAATCTGTGCCATCCAAAACAGTAGCCACTAACACAATATAGCTATTTTATTTCCTTTTTTTTAATAATATATATTTTTTATTTTTTAAAAGACACTTAGATTACATAAATGTTACACAAAAAATGTAGGGATTCCCATTTGCCCCACTCCCCACACCTCCCATACTCTCCCACATAAACATCCTTCATTAGTGTGGCACATTCATTGCAATTGATAAACACATCTGGGGCTTTGCAACTGAGCATGGACCATAGTTCACAATGTAGTCTACACTCTCTCCCACACAGTTCTGCATGTTATGTGATGATACAAAATGGCCTATATCTGTCATTGCAACGTCACTCAGGACGATTCCCAAGTCCTGAAAAAGCCCCCCGTATTACAATTGTTTTTCCCTCTCCCTGCCCCCAGAGCCTCCAGTGGTCACTGCCTCCACATCAATGTTGTAATTTCTTCCATATTTTATTTATATTTAAATTAATTAAAATTAAATAAAATTTGAAAATCAGTTCCTTAGTCATATTAACCACATTTAAAGTGTTCAATAAGAACATGTGGCTAGTGGCTACATATTGGACAGTGCAGCATAAATCCATCCACTCTCCCATTCATGTAGTTGAGTATTTCTTTCCTTCAATATCCAATAACTTCCACAGACACTCAACACCTCATCTATCAGCTTATTCCTGTATCTGTACCCATATACTCTGCCTTCCCTCCTGTTACTACAGATTAGTGATCCTCAAAGTGTTGTCTGAGGACCCCTCAGAGTTCATTAGAGCTCCTTGTTTCCAACTATATATCTGCATGAGATTGGATTTTCCTTCTCTAAGTCTACCAAAAATCATGTAACAAAAGATTAAATGTTGAAGAAGATATGTAAAATTCAGCTGTCTTCTATTAAGCCAGGCATTAAAAAGATTTGCAAAAATGTAAAAGTTTGCCACAATTCTCCCTATAGTTTTTTGTTTTGATTTGTTTTGGAAAAGATTATTTTTCATAAAAGTGTGTTATTTATGTTAGCATGTAATAGTTTTACTATTGTGATTTAATAATTAATATTTTAAAATTCCTAAGTTTTCATTTTAATGCAATAAATGCTAATAGTAAACAAAAGCTTTTTGTGTTTTTTAATAACATTTTTAGAAAAGTCGTAGTTTGCAGAAAAATCATGCAGAAAATGCAGAGTTCCTGTATATCCCCCCTCACACACACAGTTTTCCCTATTATTAAAACTTTGCATTAGTGTAGTAACTTTGTTAAAATTGATGAAATAATATTATTATAACTATACTATTAACTATAGTCCATAGTTTAAGTTAGGGTTCACTGTATTGTACAGGCTTATGTTTTTTTTTTAATTTAATTAAATTTTTTTTTTTTTAGGAGGTGCCAGGGATTGAACCCAGGACCTCATACATGGGAAGCAGGCACTCAACTACTGAACTACATCCACTCCCTAATGAGAGTTGAGTTTTTTGTTTGTTTGTTTGTTTGTTTGTTTGTTTTGTTTTGTTTTTAGGAGGTACTGTGTATCAAAGCTGGGAACTCGTACATGTGAAGCAGGTGCTCAACCACTTGAGCTACATCCGTTCCCCTGATTTATTTCTTAAATTTTTATTCTAATAACATTTATAAAACCTGAAATTTCCCCTTCTATCACATTCAAATATAAAATTCAGTGGTATTAATTACATTAACAATGTTGTGCCATTATCACCACCATCTATTACCAAAACTTTTCCATTACCCTAAACAGAAACTCTGTACCAACTAGGCATTAACTCCCCATTCCCAATAACCTGTATTCTAGTTTCTAACTCTATGAACTTGCTTATTCAAATTATTTCATATCAGTGAGATCATACAATATGTGATCTTCTGTATCTGGCTTAAGTCATTCAACGTGATATCTTCAAGATTCATCCATGATGTCACATGTATCAGAACTTCTTTCCTTTTTATGGCTGAATAATATTCCATTGTATGTGTTTAACACAGTTTGTTAATCCATTCATTTGTTGATGGACATTTGGTTGCATCCATCTTTTGGCAGTTGTGAACATTGGTGCATAATATCTGTTCAAGTTCCAGTTTTCAATTTTTTGGGTATATACCTAGGAGTGGGATTGCTGGGTCATATGGGAATTCTATACTTAACTTTCTGAGGAACCACCAAACTGTCCTCCACAGAGGTACACCATTTTATATTACCACTAACAATGAACAAGTGTTCCTGTATCTCCACACCCTCTCCAACACTTATGTTCTGTTTTTGTTTTTGTTTTTGTTTTTAATGGTATCCATTCTAGAAGGTATGACATGTTATCTCATTGTGGTTCTTATTTGCATTTCCCTAATGGCTAATGGTGTTGATCATCTTTTCATGTGCATATTGGCCATTTGTATGTCTTCTTTTGAGAAATGTCTATTCAGGATTTTTGCCTATTTTAAATTGGTTGCCTTTTTGTTGTTGAGTTGTCGGATGATATTATATATTCTAGATATTCTTTATTGGGAAGTTTGATACTTGAAGTAGTTAAATTTATCAATCTCTTTTGGTTTTTGTTTTATGCCTTCCCCTACTACCAAGGTAATAAATATATTTCTATATTTTCTATCAATGCTTTTATTAAAATACATGCAGGGGTATGCTGGGGCTGGCTTGTACAAGCTTTTGAGAGCCATTTTGTGTATATCTTCCTAAATCCACATTCAGTGGCCTCAATTTGGTAGCTTGGAATTGGCCATAGTAGGAGTAGCTACACCACAGAAATTGACACACATGAAAAATCAGGATTCTGGGGAGTGGATGTAGCTCTAGTGGTTGAGTGCCTGCTTCCCATGTACGAGGTCCTGGGTTCGATCCCCAGTACCTCCTAAAAGCAAACAAACAAATAAATGAAAAAACCAACTCTCATTGGGGAGCAGATGTAGCTCAGTGGTTGAGCACCTGTTTCCCATATATGAGGTCCTGGGTTCAATCCCTGGTACCTCCTAAAAAAAAAAAAAATCAGGATTCATCCCCTGATTAATTAATACCAATCTTGCTCAAACTCTTTCAAAAATTTGAAGAAGATGGAACAGTAACTTACTCATTCTATGAGGCCACCATCACCCTAATAACAAAGCCAGATAAAGACACTACAAGAAAATCACAGACCAATTTCTCTTATGAATATAAATGCAAAAATCCTCAACAAAATACTTCAGATTGAATCCAACAGCACATTGAAAGAATTATACACTATGATCAAGTAGGTTTTATCCCAGTTATGCAAAGGTGGTTTAATGTAAGAAAATCAATAAATATAATACACCACATTAACAGAATGAAGGGGGGGAACTATACAATCATCTCCATTAATGCAGAAAAGGCATTTGACAAAATCCAGCATCCTTTCCTGATAAAAACTCAGAAAAATAAGAATAGAAGGAAACATCCTCAACATGATAAATGGCATACATGAAAAACCCACAGCTAACATCATACTCAATGGTGAAAGACTGAAAGCTTTCCCTCTAAGATCTGGAATACAACAAGGATGCCCACTGTCACCACTGTGATTTAACAGTGTACTGAAAGTTCTAGCCAAAGCAGTTAGGCAAGAAAAAGAAATAAAAGACATCCAAATTGGAAAGGAAGAAGTAAAACTTTCACCATTTGCAGATGACATAATCCTACATACAGAAAGTCTCTAAAAAACTACACCAAAGTTACTAGAGCTAATAAATGAATTCAGTAAAGTGACAGGATCAACAGCAAAAGTCAGTAGGGTTTTTTCATACTAGTAACGAGCAATCTGAGGAGGAAATCAAGAAAAAAAATTCATTTACAATTGCAACTTAAAAAAATCAAATATCTAGGAAGAAATTTAACCAAGGATGTAAAGGACTTATATGTCATCCCTGGAGAGTCAGTTACCACCTCTGTTCATATATCTCTCAAATATATATCTCCAGCTTTTCTCTTCGCTCCAAACATGTTTATCCAAATACCACTATGCCTCTTAGATGTTTCAAAAGTACCTCAAATTCAATATCTCCAAAACCAAACTATCTTCTCTTCCCCACCCCCTAAAACAAAAGCAAAAACCTGGGCCTTTTGCAGTGTTCTCTATCTCAGTGAATGGCACCTTAATCCATCTACTTGCCCAAGGCAGAAACCAGGGAATCATCCTTGCCACATTTTCTTCATCATGTCCATGTCCAACCTATCCTGAAACCTTATCAATTTTACCTATTAAATATCTCCTCAAGCTTTCTTCTATTCTCTTATTCTCTGCCAATCCCACCACCTCTGTCCAAGATACCTGCATTTTCACTAGGAATATAGTAATAGCCTTCTAATTGATCTCCCTTCTTTGACTTGTCCCTCATCCAATTCTTTTTACAGAGTGGCCTTTTTCAAATCACAGATCTGCTTGTTTAAATTTTTCAATTGTTTTTATTGTTTTTAGGATAAGGCATTAATGTAGTCTCTAAAGCCCTTCATAGCCTGGCCAATATCTACCTCTTCAGCCTCATTTTGCAAATGAGCTTTCTGAGCTCCAACTACAGTGGCTCTCTTTTGTCCCTCACATGCACTGGGATTCCTCTGCCACAAGGTCTTTACATATGCTTGCCCCTCTGCCTGGAATGCTTTTACCTCCCTCTTTACTCAGTTAACTCCAATGCACTCTTCAGATTTCTGAGGAATTTTCACTTCATCAGGGAGCCTTCAGTGACTTCTTATAGCCCTGTATACCTCTCCTTCAGAGTACTCATAACAGTCATAATTTTACATGTATTTGAATGAATATTGAATAATGCCTGTCTCCTTGACCAGACTGTATGTTTCCTGTGACAGGCACCAACTTTGTTTTTCTCACTGTCATGCCCACAGCACCTAACACGATGCCTGACACATACTAGCTGTTGCATACATATTTGTTAGAGGGAGGGAGGAGAGAAGGCAGGAAAAAGATAAGAAGAAAATAGAAAAAGAAGGAAAGGAGAGGAAAGGAGAAGACCAAATAACCACTATGATTGGTTATTTGGTAATTTCCTCCCTGTATTTTTAACCGTTTTTACTTTATATATTTCTAATTCGTGTTATACAAAGGTTCATAACTGTCACACATTCTTATATCGATTATTAAATACTCCTTTATCTCTTTTAAATTTTTGGCTTTGAATTTTATTTTTGTCTGATTTGAATCTCACTCCTTTTTGCTAGCATTTAAACAAATCAGTTTTATGGTTTCTTTGCTCACCACTATTTCTTGTATCCTCGTGTTCCTCTTTTTTTGGATTCATTTTTCATTTTGTGGTAGTACAACTTGAGTAACTCATAAAGGTTCTGGATAAGTCTGAAAATCAGAATTTGAATATTGGAGTTCTGTTCCTTGTATTATATCACCCCTCTTCCCTTCCCCACTCAGGATCAATTATTTTATTTATTCATCTTGATCCTTCTCTTTATGCTGTTGATTTTCTCCAAATATTTCTGGTGATCCTTTGTTGTCTATGCATTTTAATGAATAAGAGACAAATGGGTTAGCAAAGAGCTTGCCTGGGTTTCCTCTGCAATTATGTTGGTCTGTGCCCTCTACCTCCTGAGTTGGGAGGACTTTGTGTCAGTGTGTTGAGTGAGTTGACCTGTCAGGCTTCACTTTAAGGTGGGTAGGCACAGTAAAAACAGAAAGGCCATCCTTCTCATTTCCTGGCTAATTGCCAAAATAATTTTTCTCTGGTAGCGGAGGATTTTTCTGTATTTCTTTCCAGGTCAACCCACCTTCCTTCTTGTTTTTCCCTATATTTTGTGGAAGTCCAGATTACACCAATGTTTACTCTGCTTCCTTCTAGGATCCTATACTAACATTAGCAAACTTTTGGAAGAAAATATATTACTTGGTTTAGCAGGAGATTCTAGGCTTTAACCCTTGAATGAACTGCAGGAAAAGGGACAGAGCCAGTCGAAAGAAAGGAAGGAAGGAAGGAAGGAAGGAGGGAGGGAGGGAGGGAGGGAGGGAGGGAAGAAGGAAGGAAGGAAGGAAGGAAGGAAGGAAGGAAGGAAGGAAGGAAAGAAGGAAGGAAGGAAATTCTTTCTTTTCTGAATGTAATTCTTTAATTAACGGGAGCTCCCCACCCAGCTCTTTGCATTTATTTTTTCTGGGATTTGATTTCCTCTGGATTTGTTCCAGTAATTTTCTTTTGCAGGTTTTGGATTAGACTCCTTCTCTTTTATCAACATGATTCTGTCTGATTTTTATCCTTCAAAGGATCCCTCACAATTTCCAAACTGCTGATGGTACACTTTCCTTTAATTATACTATTCTCTTGTGTCTTTTTTAATTTTAATTTTATTTTTTTTTATTTTTACCAGGAGGTCCCAGAGATCGAACCCAGGTCCCTCCATATGAGAGATGGACGCCCAACCATTTGAGCCACATCCGCCCCCCTTCTTGTGTCTTTTTAGCATTGTTATTCTGGTATTTTAAGGAATTTGGAGGAGGGTCTGTATGTGTGTGTGCATGTTTGTGTGTATGAGAAATTTACAAGTGCTTAGACTGCCATCTTGATCTAATCTGTCCAAAGTCATTTTCTTATGTTATGAGGGTAGGACAGTGGCCAAGGATCTCTGAGAAGCAACGGAAAAGGACTTCTGCCAGTGCCAGCTTATGGCCCCTCAGAACTTCTGGTAAAAGCTTAGAAATCTAGTGATATATATTATATATATTAATAATAATAATGTGTATTAGCAACATTTCTATGCTAATACATATTGTGAATGTTCTACTAGTGTTGCTATCTTCATTTATTCACCCATTCATCTGCTTTCCATCTTCATATGTTGTACTTTCATCTAACATTTATCTCCTAGTTTCATGGAATGTGGAGTCTACATTTTAGTTTTGCCTTTTTCTTATTGTTTTCAGGTGATTTCTGTCCTTCACTAGATTCTTCACAAAATTTTAAGTTTTGTGTAACCTTATCTGGCAATGAAAGGCATTGGATAAAAATCAGCAGTCTTTCCTTATAATAACTCTAAGTACAAGGGAAATAGAAGAGAACTTTCTAAATATCATAGTAGAGTATCAAAAAGGTATCAGCAGAGAAGCAGATGTGGCTCAAGCAGTTGGGCACCTGTCTAACACGTGGGAGGTCTGGGTTCAGTTCCTGGTGCCTCCTAAAGAAGACCAGCAAGACAGCGAGCTGATGCTATGGGCTAGTGCCGCGAGCTGATGCAACAAGATGACACAACGAAGAGACACAATGAGGAACACAATGAGAGACACAACAAGCAGGGAGTGGAGGTGGTTCAAGAGATTAGGCACCTCCCTCCCACATGGGAAGTCTCGGATTCAGTCCCCTGTGCCTCCTAAAAAAGAAGACGAGCACGCAACGAACAGACAGAGCAGACAGCGAGTGCAAAAAATAATCTTAAAAAAAAAAAAAAGCCATCAGCAGGGAGCAGATGTGGCTCAAGTGGTTGAGTGCCTGCTTCCCACGTGGGAGGTGCCGGGTTTGTTCCATGGTGCTTCCTAAAAACAGAAACAAACAACAAGCAAACAAACGAAAAAATCAACTCACGGGAGCCAATATGGCTCAGTGGTTGAGCACTGGCTTCCTGCATACGAGGTCCCAGGTTCAATCCCCAGCCCCATACCTCAAAAAATAATAATAATAAATAATAAATAATTTTTAAAACGCCATCAGCAAGCATCATAATCAAATCATTTCCTATGATTCAGGAATAAGGCAGCAATGTCCACTTTTTTGAGGGGTTTTGATGGTTCTCAAATGTAAGAAGACAATACAATGAAATAATCTGTGTAAATCTAAGTGAAAGAAAGATAAGTAGAGGGGGCGGATGTGGCTCAAATGGTTGGGCGTTGGTCTGCCATATGGAGGGACCTGGGTTCGATCCCTGGGACCTCCCGGTAAAATAAAAAATATATATATAGAAGGCGCATGGGCTGCCAGGCTCTGTGTGCTGGTGAGCCGCCAGGCCCCGGGAGCCATGCAGCAAGATGATGATGCAACAAGAGAGAGATGCAGGGGAGAGACAAGAGAGATGCTCCGAAAGCTCCGGAAGCCAGAAGCCGAGGTGGCACAGGCGGCAGAATACCTGTCTCCTACATCGGAAGTCTCCAGGATGGAATCCTGGTGAAGACTGGAGGAGGAGGGTGAGAAGAGATGGCAGGAAACAGACAGAGAATTGCCCAGCGAATGGACACAAAACAGCAAAATGGGGAAGGGGTCAGTTAAAATGGATAAAATAAATAAATAAATCTTAAAAAAAAAAAAAAGATAAGTAGAGAAAAGTATAATTACTTGCAGATGATAAGATTATATGCATTGAGAATCCAGGAAATGCAATTTAAAAACTATTAAAACTAAGAAAGCTATTAGTGGACATCTGCTGTTTTGGTTTGCCCAGAATTCCTTCTTCCCTGCTCTGGAATAACATTCCTCTTCCTTTGGATGTCTGCTCCTCCTTCACTGTTCTCTTTATATATAGTTCTGATGGTACTACAGGCAATCATAGTATCCTGTCTCTCTCCTGAGTATATACTGGGCAATATGCATCATTGTGTCAAATCCTGTTGGACACAGTTGCAGTGCCAAATGGTAAATCATATCACACAGGCCAGAGATATAAGACCTTCCCTGGAATTTTCCAAATCAGAAATAAAGAAGAAGATTTCTCTTTCCTTTGGATCTTGAAATATAAGGATGTGACCTCAGAGTAGTGGCAGCTGTGTCTCTACCATGTGGAAGAGTCTTAGAAAATGAGGCAATACAGAGAGAAGCTGAGATGAGAGATGAAGTGAGAGCCTGGATTCTATTTGCATCCCTTAATCTAGTTGTGTCTGAGATCTGCCTGGTCCTCTGTTACATAAAACAACAAACTTCATTTTCTTCACAAGCTTGCTCAAGTTGAGTTTCTGTCACTTGCAAACAAGAACTCTAAGTAATGAAAAGCTGGATGCACAATAAATACATATACGTAATTCCATAGCTTTCTTGTTTTCCTTTTTTCTTTTTGAAATATTATAAAGTAACTCCCAACACTTATAAAAATTTCAAACATACGGAAGAATTTAAAGAATTTTACACTGAACATTGATATAACCACAACCAAGATTTTGCAATTAATATTCTATTCTTAAGCATTTGATTTGCAAACTGTAAAAAGAACTACAAAATACAGCAAAACAAAAACTGAATTTAAGGAAACATTTTAAAAAATGTATATTTGATCAATAAAACAAAAACCTGATTCTTCAAAAAGATAAATCAAATAAACAAGTATTTGGCAAGCCTAAGTAAGGAAAAAAATCCTGGGGGTGGAGGAATTCAGATAAGGAAAAAGATAAATAATCCAAACAATAATATTGAGTGTGACTTTATGCCAATTAAACTTGAATATGTAGAAGGGATTGTTGATTTTCTTGCAAAAGATAAATTCTCAAAATGAACTCTATAGCAGAAAACAAAAGCAAACCAATAGACCTCAAATAAACTTTAAAAGGTTGTTTACCCTATCTCACCCCCTATACAAGAATCAACTCAAAATGGATCAAAGATCTAAATATAAAAGCCAAGACCATTAAACTACTAGAAGAAAATGTAGGGAAACATCTTCAAGACCTTGTAGTAGGTGGTGGTTTCTTGGACCTTACACCCAAAGCACGTGCAACAAAAGAAAAAGTAGATAAATGGGACCTCCTTAAAATTAAACACTTTTGCACCTCACAGGACTTTGTCAAAAGGGTGAAAAGGCAGCCAACTCAATGGGAAAAAATATTTGGAAATCACATATCTGATAAGGGTCTAATATCCAGGTTATATAAAGAGATGTTACAGCTCAACAATAAAAAGACAAATGACCCAATTAAAAAATGGGCAAAAGACTTGAATAGACATCTCTCCAGAGAAGAAATACAAGTAGCAAAAAAACACATGAATAAATGCTCAACATTTCTCATGATTAGGGAAATGCAAATCAAAACTACAATGAGATATCATTTTACTCCTATCAGAATAGCCACTATTAAAAAGACAGAGAACTACAAGTGTTGGAGAGGATGTGGAGAGATAGGAACACTTCTTCACTGTTGGTGGGAATGCAGGATGGTACAACCACTATGGAGGACTGTTTGGCAGTTCCTAAAGAAGTTGAATATAGACTTGCCACGTGACCCTGCAATACCACTACTGGGTATATACCCAGAAGAACTGAGAGCAGTGACACCAACAGACATCTGCACACGGATGTTCATAGCAACATTATTCACCATTGCCAAAAGTTGGAAACAACCCAGGTGTCCATGAACAGATGAATGGATAAACAAACTGTGGTCTATTCACACGATGGAATATTATGCAGCAGTAAGAAGAAATGAAGTCATAAAGCATATGACAACATGGATGAACCTGGAGGACATTATGTTGAGCGAAGCAAGCCAGACACAAAAGGACAAATACTGTATGAATGCGTTACTATGAACCATATATATTGTGTAACATATTGTTTGATTCAAAAACTTTTTTATATATATCCAGTACATTTGAGAAATGTGTATATTTATTCATCTGTGTTTACTTTTTAGTTTTTAATTGTTTATATTTATAATTATTAAATGTACAAAATAAAGTAAAAAATAAAAATATTTTTAAAAAGGTTGTTTAAAATTTATTACCAAGAAAGACATTAGGTCCAGATGGTTTTCCTGCCAAATTCTCTCTGTTTTCAGACACTAGTGAATTCCTATGTCTATTCAAGTCATATTACAGTTTTCTTCATGTTTGTCATATCTTTCTTGTTAAATTTATTACTGTATATTCCATAGCTATTCTTGTGAGTGGGATAGTTTTTCCATTTTTATTTCTGTCATTATTAACAGACCATATATTTTGACTATAATGCAGAAAAACTAGAAATCATCACCAAAAATATGAAATCCTTAATCATTTAGCAATTGTAAAAAAAATTCTTCTAAATAGCTGTTAGATCAATGCAGAAACCAAAATTGAAATTACAAATTATTTAGAATTTAACAAAAATGGGAAAAATGAGAAAACTTCATATCAGTGCCTATGGGATGTGTCCATAGCCATAAAAAATGCACTATTTACGTTCTTTTTTTTTTTTTTAGGAGGTTCCAAGGAATGAATCTGGGACCTCGTTCATGCAAAGCAGGAGCTCAACCAATGAGCTACACCCACTCCCCAAATTCTTTTTTTAAAAAGCAGTTTTATTGAGATATAGTCACATACCATACATTCCATCCAAAGTGTACAATCAATGGTTTTTAGTATAATCACAGTTTTTTTTAAACAAATCAATTTTGATACATAGTAATAAAGCATACAATTCATCCAAAGTGTATAATCAATGGTATTTGGTATAAACACATAGTTGTGCATTCATCACTTCAATCATTATTAGAGCACTTTCATTATTTTAATAATAATAAGCAAAATACAGACAAACGAAAAAGGAAAATTTTCACCTCTCATTCTCTCTATGCTTCCCCTGCTGTACATAGCTGCTATTTCTGGCTATTCTTGCACAATTATTTATTTATTAAGCCGTTTTATTGAGATATATTCACATACCATACGATCTATCCAAAGTGTGTAATCAACGGCTTTTAGTATAATCACAGTGTTGTGCACTCATTACCAGAAAAAATTTTAGAACAATTTCATTACTCCAAAAAGAAAAAGTCCACATCCCTTAGTAGTTACCTCTCAATTCCTCTGTCCTTCCCCAAACTTACATAACAAGGAATCTAATTCCATCTTTAGAAATTGATTTATATTTACAGTTTATATACGCCAATGCCAAGGCCAGAGGGTGCATCATGGATTTTAAGGAGACACGGTACGGCTATCACCGTGTTAACTCCATGTATGGGGCTGAATACATCCTGGACCTGCTGCTCCTCTATAAAAAGCACAAATTCAAGAAGCTGATGGTTCCCGTGAGGAGGCATGTGTATCAGAGCAGACCTTCAGCAAGATCCAGTTTGTGGAGCACGAGGAACTGGATGCCGAAGAACGGGTCAACAAAATCAACCAAGAATCTGGCTCCTTATCCTTTCTTTCAAGTTCTCTGAAGAAGCTTGTTTCATTTCAGCTCTCTGGTCTCTGGATCAAAACAATGAGCACAAAGAACCCAAAGATAAAAAGATAAATATATTGATTCTTCTGTCTGGACGTTTTGATGTTTGTGAGATTCATGGGAAACTTTGAAAAGGCATGTCTTATCCCAAATCAGAATGTCAGGCTTGTTTCGCTTTTCAATTCTGACTCCAACTTTGACAAGGCTAAGCAAGTTGAACTAATGAGAGATTATCGCATTAAGTATCCTAAAGCTGATATGCAGATTTTGCCTGTGTTTGAAGAATTTTCTAGAGCGCTAGCCCTTGAAGTAGGATGTTCCCAGTTTAATAATGAAACCTTACTCTTCTTCTGTGATGTTGACCTCGTGTTTACTACAGAATTCCTTCAGCGATGCCACACAAATATGGTTTTGGGCCAGTAAATATATTTTCCAATCATCTTTAGCCAGTACGATCCAAAATTGTTTATAGCGGGAAAGTTTCCAGTGACAACCATTTTGCCTTTACTCAAAAACTGGCTTCTGGAGAAACTATGGGTTTGGCATCACTTATATTTACAAGGGAGATCTTGTCCGAGTAGGCGGCTTTGATGTTTCCATCCAAGCTGGGGGCTTGAGGATGTAGACCTTTTCAACAAAATGATTCAGGCAAGTTCGAAGACGTTCAGAAGCCAAGAAGCAGGACTAGTCCATATCCACCATCCTGTCTTCTGTGACACTAATCTTGATCCCAAGCTGTACAAAATGTGCTTGGGGTCTGAAGTAGCCACATAAGAGTCCACACAGCAATTAGATGAAATGTGGCTAGGAAAAAATGATCCAAGTTATAGTAAAAGCAATAATAATAAGGACTCGGTGAGGACAGCCTAATGTCCAGCTCTGCTGGAAAAGACACTTTTAATTATCTAATTTATTTACACAATTTTTTGTATGATCAGTTTTTGAAGTCCATACAAGGATCTATTTTACATGTGATTTTCTTTAAAAGGACTCCTTTAAGATTAAGACTGAGCTTTTGGAACCAAAATGTGATCAATATTTGCCTTTGATGGGAAGCGGCTGTGGCTCAATCAGTAGGGCTCCCGTTTACCATATGGTTCGGTTCCCGGGGCCTCCTGGTGAAGGCAAAGCCCGCCACGCACGGCGTGGTTAGCTGACCCAGCGAGCACAAGCAGCAAGGGGGGGATAAATGAATAAATAAATAAAACCTTAAAAAAAATAAAAATATTTGCCTTTGAACACATCTTTGCCGAACGTTATGTAGCAGATCTGCTTAATCATGACTTGAAACATACTGATGAACAAAACTTTTTTTTACATTTCCTTTTCAAACTCCTTTGCTACCATCCTATGGCAGAAAACGTTGGATGCTCCTGCAAAGTATTCTCAGAACACTGTCACTCTGGCAAATGTTCCGTTGTCGCTGTTAACATTGCACAGATTTCTACCTTTTGTCTTTTTCACAACAGTTTATATACACACACACACACACACACATATATATATATAAAAACACCATTTTTCTGTTTCACTTGTAAAGTTAGATGTGTCATAGTTGTAGTGTAATCTTTAGGAGAGCCTTCCAAAGTTGATTGTTTCCCCAAAACTGTGTTTCCTGTGGTCCTGTAGATATTAAAGTGAGGGGAGAAAGGAAAGCAAAATGCATGCGGCTTTTCTAGTAGACTAGCTGTCACTGGTTTGGCCTGAATGGCCCTGGCAATAAATTTCAAAAACTTCCTGACCCTTCTCTTTAAAGTCTAAAAATATTAATATTTAGAATGGAAAGAAGAATTATTATAATCTAATGTATGCAAGCTTAAAGAAAAAAAAAAACCACCCTGATGAGAACATTGAGGAAAAACTTGTACCTGGTTTTGTTCACTTCATCCTTCCTGTCTGTGTTATGTTGATGGAGGTGGTTATTTCGTTCTTTAATTACTGTTTTGTTTTCTCCTTTCTATCTGAAGTAACTTTAATTAAGGTAATATCCATTGTTTCAAGCTCTGCCGTTTCTGGAGTACCTGTTAGTTATTAGTATGGTTTATTTGCAGTAAACTGATCTCCAAAGATTCCCCCTTCCTTAATTTTTACATTCCTTACTGTTTTACTAAATATTGTGTGCTTTGGCAATTTTGGTGCTCACGTGTTTGGGGGGACAAAAGTAAAATGAATCTGTCATTACATCAGAAAGTTTGTTTAAAACTAACAGATCAAATGTGCCTTAATGGATTTTTTTAAATTATTATTCATTTATCCCCCCCTTGCTGCTTGTGCTCTCTGGGTCAGCTAACCACGCCATGCGGGCGGGCTTGCCTTCACCAGGAGACCCCGGGAACCGAACCCGGGGCCTCCCATATGGTAAATGGGAGCCCTACTGATTGAGCCACAGCCGCTTCCCCTTAATGGATTTTTTTTCATTTAGATTTCAAACAATGATAGCATTGCCATTTTAATATACATCATTGGAGATCTGCTTATTTTTAAATAGCCTATTGCTCATTTGGAAAAATAAGCCAGTGCAAAATAAAAAAAAATTCAATTATATTCCAATAGTTTCTTTTATTCCAGCAATAACAGAAATAAAAATGGAAAAATATCTCACTCACAAGAGTGGCTATGAAATATACAGTAATAAATTTCACAAGAAGGATATGACAAAACATGAAGAAAACTATAATATGACTTGAATAGACATATAAATTCACTAGTGTCTGAAAACAGAGAGAATTTGGCAGGAAAACCATCTGGACCTGATGTCTTTCTTAGTAATAAATTTTAAACAACCTTTTAAAGTTTATCTGAGGTCTATTGATCTGCTTTTGTTTTCTGCTATAGAGTCCATTTTGAGAATTTATATTTTACAAGAAAATCAACAATCCGTTCTACATATTCAAGTTTAATTGGCATAAAGTCACACTCAGTATTCTTGTTTGGATTATTCACCTTTTTCCATATCTGAATTCCTCCACCCCCAGGATTTTTTTCCTTACTTAGGCTTGCCAAAGACTTGTTTATTTGATTTATCTTTTTGAAGAATCAGGTTTTTGTTTTATTGATCAAATATACATTTTTAAAAATGTTTCCTTAAATTCAGCTTTTGTTTTTGCTGTCTTTTGTAGTTCTTTTTACAGTTTGTAAATCAAATGCTTAAAAATGTAAATAATACAGCATAATTTATGGCTATGGACATGTCCCATAGGCACTGATATGAAGTTTCCTCATTTTTGCCATTTTTGTTAATTTCTAAATAATTTGTAATTTCAGTTTTGGTTTCCTCATTGATCTAACAGCTATTTAGAAGAATGTTTTTTACAATTTCTAAATGATTAAGGATTTCATATTGTTGGTGATGATTTCTAGTTTTTCTGCATTGTAATCAGAATATATGGTCTTTTAAGATCTCTACTTTTCGGAATTAATGAAGGTTGTGTGTGTGTGTATATATATGTGTGTGTATGTCCAAACACATGTAAATATTTGTAAATGTTTTATGAGCATATTAGAGGAATCTGTAGTTTTATGGACTATGAAGTCCTATATTTATTTATTAGGTAAAACTTATTGATTACATGATGCAAATCTATTATATCCTTGTCATTTTGTCTACTTGATATGCTCAATTCTGAGAGATTTATTAAATTCCTCTGTTATTTTTAAGAGCTTTTGCTTTACTTTTTTTTTAAAAAAACTTTTTATTGTAGTAACATATCTACAACTCAAATTTTCCCATTTTAACCACTTTCAATTGTACAATTTAGTGAAATTATTACATTTGCAATATTGTGTTACCATCACCAACATTCATTACTGAAACTTTTCATCACTTCAAACAGAAACTCTTCACCCATTAAGCAATACCTCCCAATTCCCCTCACTTCTTGGCCCCTGGTAACCTATAATCTACTTTCTGTCTCTATGAATGTATCTATTCTAAGTGAGATGATACATTTTTTGTCTTTTTGTATCTTGATTATTTCACTCAACTGCTTTACTTACTTTGTGCTGTTATTTCATTCAACAAAAAATTTTATTGCCTTTCATTTGTCAGGTACAGTTCTAGGCCATGTAGATATTTTGGTCATAAAATTTCATGACGGTTACATTTTTTCCCATGGATTGTCCCTTTTGTCATTAGAAAATATCCTTCTTTGAAATTTTTACTACTGTAATCTTTATTTATTTATTTATATGTTTAATTCTATTTTTATTTTTACCAGGAAGTCCTGGGGATCGAACCCAGGTCCCTCCATATGAGAGATGGATGCCCAATCATTTGAGCCACATCCGCCCCCCTGTAATCTTTAAATTCCATTTTAACATTACATTTACATGATACATTTTTATCTTTCCCTTTTTTCTAACTTTTTGTCATTTGTTTTGGGAATATATGTAGAAATATTAAATAGATTTAAAAAAACATATTTTCCCATTATTAGACTGAAGTGATTCCTCTAGGAATCCAATCATTTTGTCAGGTCTCTTCCTCATTCTCCACACTGTCTCCAGCTCAGATCTCTCTTCTGAACTCCAGATGTATTTCCAACTGCTTACTGAACAGCTCTACTTGGACATTTCATACATACCCAAACTGAATGTGGCTAATCTGAACTCATCTTCTCATCCACCCATTGCTCAGGCCATAAACCTGGAAATCATTTTTGATTCCTCACTCTCCTGTATCTTCTATATCCAACCAATTATCAAGTTATGGCTATTCTAATTCTTAAATAGATTTAGAATCTGTCTGCCTTGCACCACCTCTACTGCTACAACCCTAGTCTTAGCCCACATATGTACACACATCCCTCTTGGACTAACTAACTCCTACTTATTTTTAATGTCTTAATTTAATAGTTAATTCCTCAGGGAGACCTTCTCTGATTCCCTAGATTTTATTAGTTTTCTCTTCTGTGTACAATCATAGCACCCTATACTTCCCCTATCATAATAATCATCAGATTTAATTGTAATTACTTGTTTAGTTATCTGTCTTCCCTGGATCCATATCTGTCTTATTACATTGTCTGTCTGTTGCATCTAGACCAGCACAGTGCTTGGCATATAGTAGATGCTCAATAAATATTTGTTGCCTAAAGGCATGGATGAATAACTGATGGTTCCCTTGCTATTCTTGGTTCCTTGCTCCTTGGATCCTTGATTGTCTTGACTGCATCTACTTTGCAAAGCCCTAACAGTGAATCAGTCCAATCATTTTTCTTCTCTGCTCCTATACATAAACTGCTGAGGCTACATACAAATGAACGAGAGCCACTCACCTGTAGATCTCCAGTCTCATGCTATAAGTTAATTCTCATATGAGGCCCGGTCAGCTCTTCTCACGGTAGCCATTCCAAATTTCTCTGCAAGTCTCCTTCCTTTCCTCTTGCCCTCTCTTCCTTTAGATTACCTTGCCTTCCTCCTTTCGTGGAGAAAATTGAGTTTAAAACTTCTCATCTCTCTTTTCTTCCTACAAACTTAGCTGCATCTATATCATTCATTATTCCTTCCTGTCCAAGGCTAATTGTTCCACCTGTGCTCTAGTGGCCATTTCCCCCCACCCCCATCACCTTTTTTCACTTGGCATTGCCAATGACTTCCTCTTCTATATCCAACCTTTCCACCTCTATTGGTTCTTTTTTTTTCAGTTTATAAGCATGCCTGAAAGGTATACAGTCGGCCAAGCCAGAAATCTGAGAGTCAATAACTCATATGGTTTCTATCTTCTAGCTTTTAAGTCCATTCTTTCTCAGTTTAAGCTGCCACTGCCTTGGTTCAGGCCTTATCATTTCTTGCCTATATTTAGTTAACAAAAATTCATTGAGCCTCCCTGCCTCCTGTCAACCATATCTATTGGATGCGCTGGTGTAACAGAATGTCCTGCTTGAAATAAGATATTTTTGAAATCTTAACGAGGTCAGAAGCTGGGAAAACTGCCATTTAAAGTCGAAAGTTGGACTTTCGCTTCCAGGAAAATGGGATAGGCATAATTTCCCTGGTTACAGCTAAAAACAGCTAAAAACCCCATACAGCTAAAAACCCTAGACATTCTATATAAAATACACATCAGAAGACCCTGAAATGTGTAGACAAGAAGGCAGACCTGATAAGAGACCTTGGGATGCAAGGGATGACAGACATGGTAGTAAATTTCTTGGGTTTTCTTTTTGCTTCATATATCCCGGATTTGGAGCTGAAGAGGCCAGCAACCAGGAAACACCAACAGGTGCAGATTTTTTAAAAAGTCCTGACAAAATCCTGCTCTCTAGACAAAGGACCAGGAAAAGGACAACCTAACAAGACACCACAGACAAATTTGTGACTCTACCCTCACCCACACCAGCCAAGCCCTAGCGGGAGCCTAGATTTCTATTCTTGCCAAGCTATAATGAGTGACCTCCCACACTCTGCAGTGACAGTGGAGATCATATAGGGTGCTTGGCAGTAACAAGGTGCCCCTCTGCCTCCTTGCTGGGTGGTATCCGAGGAGAGTTAGTTATGACTTTCAGCACCACCCACTAGTAATGAGGCCGCCCCTCCCCAGGAGTGCAACATAAACTACTTGGCAGGCAGTAATGAAGCACTCCTTCCCCTCCCACCAGGGAGGTATCAATGGAGATATAGTGGGAAGTCAGAATTCCTACCCCACCCAAAGGAACAAGGAACACTTTAATGAACAGATTCTTGAAACAAAGGAAAAAATAGAAAATCTCAGCAAAGAAATAGGAGATATAAAGAAGGTGAAATGGACATTTTAGAAATTAAAGATATAATAAATGAAAAATTAAAGAAAAACTCAATAGAGTTCAAGATTAGAATGGAGGGGTCAGAAAAAAGAATCTTTGAACTTGAAGATAGAACAATAGAAATTACCCCATCTGAACACCAGAGAGAAAAGAGACTCAAAACAAAACAAAACAAACAAAAAACATGGAAAGAACCTCTGGGACCCATAGGACCACAACAAAAGATCTAACAATTGTTTCAGAGAAGCCCAGGAAAGAGAGGGCAAGGTGAAAAAGGTACTTGAATTTCACTGAAAATTTCCAAAATTTGGCACTACACACCTATCAGAATGGCTAAAATAAAAAATAGTGGCTCAAACACCAAATGCTGGATAGAGTGTGGAGAAACTGTATCAATTCATACACTAATGGTGGGAACATAAAATGGTACAGCCTCTCTGGAAAAGAATATGGCAGTTACTTTTAAAAGTAAGCATGCCATTACCATACAGCCCAGCAATTGCTCTCCTGGGCATTTATCTCAAAGAAATGAAAACTATGCTCACATAAAAAATCTATACATGAATGCTCATGGTAGCTTTATTCATTATAGCCAAAAACTGAAATTAGTTTAGATATCCTTCAACAAGTGATTGGATAAACAAATTGAACATAAATACCATGGAATACTACTCAGCAATAAAAAGGGACAAACTATTGATACACACAACATCTTTTTTTTTTTTTTTTAAGATTTTATTTATTTATTCATTTATCCCCCCCTTGCTGCTTGTGCTCGCTGGGTCAGCCAACCACGCCGTGCGGGCGGGCTTTGCCTTCACCAGGAGGCCCCGGGAACCGAACCCGGGGCCTCCCATATGGTAAACGGGAGCCCCACTGATTGAGCCACAGCCGCTTCCCCACACAACATCTTGAATGGCTCTCCAAAGAGTTATGCTGAGTGAAAAAGGCAATCCCAAAAGGTTACACATTTATATAACATTCTTGAAATGACGAAATTATAAAAATGAAGAACAGAGAAGTGGTTGCTAGAGGCTCAAGAAGGAGGGGGTAGAAGGAAGGTGGATGTAGCTATAATATATATTTGCCCATAATTTCTATTTGGATTATGTTTTAGTATGCTAGGATGCCAAAAGCAATATACCAGAAATGGGTTGTTGTTTTTTTTTTTTTTAAAGATTTTATTTATTTATTCATTTATCCCCCCCTTGCTGCTTGTGCTCACTGGGTCAGCTAACCACGCCGTGCGGGCGGGCCTGCCTTCACCAGGAGGCCCCGGGAACCGAACCCGGGGCCTCCCATGTGGTAAACGGGAGCCCCACTGATTGAGCCTCAGCCGCTTCCCTGAAATGGGTTGTTTTTTACAGTGGCGATTTATTGGCTTAGAAGTTTACAGTTCCAAAGCTGAGAGAAATGTCCAAATTGAGGCATCATCAGGCAATGCTTTCTTCCCAAAAACTGGTTGCCAGTGATACTGGACACCTCTGTCACATGGCAAGGCACATGGTGTTGCCTGCTGGACTCTCCCTTCACTTCCCAGCTTCCTTTATTCCAGCTTCCTGTTTCTGTGGTTTTCTCTCTGTCTTTCTCTCCGTAATCATCCTGTTTATAAAGGACTCTAGTAAGAGGATTAAGACCCACCCTGGGCAATGCCTTAACTGAAGTAACCTAATCAAAAGGTCCCACTTAAAATAGACCACACCCCCAGGAATGGGTCAACTTTAAGAACATGATTGTCTGGAGGTACATGCAGTTTCAAACTACCACAGGTTGATTGTAAAGTTTTGGAAACAGATGGTGGTGATGGTAGCACAACATTGTGAGTGTAATTAACAGGACTGAATTGTGTATGTGAATGTGGTTAAAAGGGGACGTTTTAGATCATATATATGTTACTAGAATAAAAATTAAAGATAAAACATAGGACTGCACAACACAGTAAACCCTATTGTAAATGATAGACTGTAGTTAATAGTACAATTATGAAAATGTTCTTTCATGAATTATAACAAATGTACCACACTATGCAAGGTGTTAATAATAGGGTGGTATATGGGGGGGAAATGCACCCTAATGTAAACTATGGACTATAGCTAATAGTACAATTATATTATTCTTTCATCGGTTGTAACAAAAGTATCACACTAATGCAAAATGTTAGTAATAGGGGGTGGGTATATGGGAATGCTGTATTTTTTACATAATTTTTTCTGTATACCTACAACTTCTCTAATTTAAAAAAACAAGTAAAAAAGAATCTATTCAGTACGGAAGAAGAGATGCATAGTGATTCAGAGTCTCTTAGTGGCCAAAGCAACAAAGGAAACATAATTAGTTACAAGTAGAAATTTTTATATGAAATAAACATACTGCTTATATAGAATAGAGGTCTGAGAGAAACGTCCTCCATGAACCCCCATAAAGAGCACACAGAACATTATATTGGACAATGCTCTTCATGAAAAAAGTATTGTATGCCTATTTTTATAGAATCTATTTTTGTAAGATAGACTAGTTTTATCCACCAAAGCAAATTTTATGGATAGCAAATACTAAATGAAATTAAAGAATATAAGCAGGAAAAAAAAAAAAAAAAAAAAAAAAGGACATCAAGAGAGATCCTTGTGGTGATGGAACTGTCCTGTATCTTAATGGTATCAATGCCAATATCCTGATTGTGATATTGTATTATAGTTTTGCCAAGATGTTACCATTGTGGGAAACTGGCTACAGTGTACAAGAGATCTCCTTGTGTTATTTCTTACAACGTCATGTGAATTAAAAATTAACTCAAAATAAAATTGTTAAGTAAATTTTTAAAAAACTAAATAAAATTAAAAGTTGCAAGTCAGTACAAGTCCATTCATAAAACTCTATTAACTTTGGTTCATAAGTTGCAATGAAAAATTGAATTTGCCTCTTTACAAATGGATCAGAGACATCTATTATCTTATTAATTGCAAGGTATTTTTATTTTTTGTCTACTGAGATATTTACAAAAAGGTGGTAGCACCTTGATTGGTCTTTATGGGTGTCATTGCTCTTTATTATGATTATTTGTGTATTACACTCCTATATTGGACTAAATATAAATTTTTTAAATGTTTCTGCCTCCTAAATGAGATTGCAATTTAAATTTTGAGCAACCTATCTCTTTGTTCTGGAAAAAATGAATTCTCTACAAGCCATTTCATAATGTCATTGCAACACACTATGAGATCCAAACTAGTTGAATGAAGTAACTTTGTAAATATTGTGGACTGATTTAAGTGATCAGATGGTAAGCTATGTCTCTGATGGCTCTGTTGATTTGGGGGGAGAAATGATTATTATTTTCCCCATATATGTATTACATATTACTCTTTGTTGAATGGAGTTAAGTATGTTCAAGCAATTGGTGGCCTAAGATGAGGCATTGAGACAGAGAGGATTGTGGGAAACATACGCAGACCTCATCCTCACCTCGTGGGAGAGCTTGAGAAGAAACTAGACAAGTCTTGTCACAGAACAACCTTGGCTGGCCTGTGGATTACCCATAGATGGTATTATCAAAGATAGAATTACCCAGACTTTCAGAAATGTATCGGTATTAGATACTTTTGAGGTTTTGTTTTTGTGTTTGGCGCCAAATAGGCCCTATTAGTCCAGTGGGGTTTCCCCGAAGTGATTGGTCAGATCCACTGTCAATCATCTAGAAAAACCGTTAAATGCAAAGGAACTCGTGCTTCGGTGGGCAGAGCTTATCTTGAAGAGCAGGCGCAAGTTGTTAGTGTGTTTGCTTGCGAAAGGTCCTCTGCCGGATCCCTCAGGTTTTGAGAGCTTGGGCTTGATAGAACAACAACAAAAAGTTCCATTAGTCCTCCTTTGCCGGTGAGCTAAGTGGCCCCTTTGGGATTGTGAGAGGCCGAGAGGGTATCCATTAGGAACCAAATGGAGGTGGGTCTGGACTTGGGCCTAGCAACGCTAAGGGAAGCCACATCTTGAGGTAGTTTTAAGTTACCCTCTATGTGGTGCTTCTTATGTTAATCCCAAACGTTTGGTAGAAATACATTAAAAGATACAGTCTTTATTCATCTGTGATGTGGAGAATTTAGGGGAAAAGCCCATTATAGTCGTGATCATTTGTGGAGAAAACTCTATTTAGCAAAGTGGTGATCACACGAGGACCCTCAAGAGCAGAGGCAACAGCACTGTAGCCTGAGGAGGAGGCCAAAGTGGAAGAAAATTAGCGATTTGGGTCCAACACATGTGAGATAGTGCTTTGGAGAACCCTCAGAAATAGCTTTGAGGGGAGTCTAATTTTTGGAATTCAATCCAAACCACTCTAATATGGGGATTTAAAATGAAATGTTAGACGTCCAGTTTAAGATGTTAGTCTGAACAAACGTGTTTTCGTCTTCAAATTAAAGAAGAAAAAATAAATACAAGAATAGAGCCATAATTGCAAGTGATAACAGAGAAGGGTGAGATTAGCACACTAAAATGTAGGGGATTGTCTTGAAGATACGAAACAAATAGTTTAAAATTGGTTGAGAAACCAGAGTCATTGAGCCCATAACATGACACAGATATAAATTCTCTGTTTTCTAATACAGCCCAGAAGACAGAGGATGTCACAGTCATCTGGATCAGGGAATGCAAGTGATGATGGGGCGATGGCAGAAGACAATGGTGAGTAAATAAACTAGTAAAACCTAGAGTTGAGTCTAAATAATTGTTAGCCCTATGTCTAGGAAACTTGAGGAAATTATTAGGAAATTATTCCTAAGAAGATCAAGGCATAATAAAACAATAAAAAATTCATAACAAGGTGGAAATAAATCCCCCCAGAGAGAATTGGAATTAAGGGATGGTGGTCAAGAAGGCCCTTCTGCTTTTTTTTTTAATCTTTTTTTTCAGGTGTAAAACAGAGGCTTTAATCTGAACAGCAATAAAGGCGCAAGGGGCTGGGGGGCGGGGGTGGGTGGGGAGAGGGGCGCTGGCACAGGGCAGGGAGGAACCAAGAAGACAGTGGTCTGGACCATGGGAAGAAGGCAACACCAAGCCTCTCCTGGGAAAACTATTTCTCTGACTCTTGTGACTGTGCCCCAGCCTCTGCCCAGACCATTGGCCTGGATCTGAGGACCAAACCCCTGTATTGTGCTTCTTAAATGCTCTCCCATCCCAAAGGGTGTGTGGGCCCCAGATATGAGGAGGGAGTAGTAGAGAAGGGCAGGTCTGGGCTTCGGCTGGGGAGAACCAGGCATGGGAACAGCCCTAGAAGAGAACTCAGGAACTGGTGTGCTGCTGCCAGCACCTCTCAGTCCTAGGAATCGGCCTGTCTAGTGCCATTCCCTTGCCCAACCTCAGAACCAATGCCCAGGCTTGGGGATCCATTGCTTACCTCATCCTAGGGAGGACAAGGCAGTGGGGGCCGCTGCTTTCTAAGCCTCCCACTGCCCACTTACCGCCGAGGGGAGCAGAGAAGTACGGCCACAGGGCCTTGGGAGGAGAAGCAAGCAGCGGTGAGGAGGCAGCAGAAGATGGTTAAGAGGAATCCAGGTTCTCCACAAACACAAGCCCCTCCCTGAATCTCTGCCACCGCCTCCCAGCCAGGGAAAGCTTTGCAAAGACAGGCCTCACTCAATCAGCTGATGAGGGTGGGTGGGCAAGCCCTGCCCAACCCCTCCCAGCAGCCTAGTGCCTACTCAAAGGGCAGCTTCCACAGCTAGGCTACCCCTTGGGGAGGGGGACAGTGTAGCTATGGCCAGGAAACCCCAGCCAAAGAACAGAAAAGCCAGGATGAGGCTCTGGACACAGGTTCCCTCAGGCCTAGGAAGCAGGTGAGAAGAGAGGAGCTGAGGGTCACCAGCCAGAACAGCCAAGCCTTCCCTTCTGCTTTTGCTTTATTGTTGTTGTTGTTTTACAATAAGAATGAATTCATATATTATTTTGGCAAAACTTTTAAAGTTTGATAATATTTAGTGTTGCTAAGGATGTGGGGCAATCAAGGGTCATTCTGAAGTTGGCAGTGTATATTGATACAGCATTTCTGAAGGATAATAATGGCAATCTATAAAGATTTTAAATATACCTTCCCCTTCACCCAATTCTACTTCTTCAAATAAATCCTCAGCAATACTTTCATACATGTACAAATATTTATTTTATAGTATGTTCATTGCAGCATGCTGGTAGTAGCAAAAAAAGGAAATAACCAAATGTCCAAAACTAGAAAAGTTAAATGAAATGTGGTATGTATTTACTATGAAATAGTATGTAGATCTTAAAAAGAATCTCGGGGAATGGGTATAGCTCAGTGGTTTGAGCGCCTGCTTCCCACATATGAGGTCCCAGGTTCAATCCCTGGTTCCTCCTAAAAATAAAATAAAATAAAAAATAATAAGAACCTCTGTACTGTCATGGAAAGCTCTCCAATACACATTAAGTGAAAAAAGCAAGTTATAGACGTATATGTAAACTGTGTTACCATTTATGCTTAAAAATACCAAAGCTTCCTGTTTGTATATGCACATTAAGTGCTGAGGAAGGCTAGGCACCCAACTTAAAAGTGAAGGGACATTTCCACTTTTTATCCTATATTTTTCTATATATATATATTTAAGAAGAATGTATTTGTGTATTATTTGTAAACAAAACTGAAAAGTTACTAGAATGGAAATATTGCATTGAACTTTCCCGTCACTAGTACTTGAAAAAGGAAGAAAGGAAATTCAGTCAGTCCAGCAAAAATAAGGAAAGGGGAGAAAAGAAACAACAATAAAGTATGATAATTAGAATTTTTAAAAAGTGACAAGAATATGTACAATAATATACAGTATGCATACTGACAAGGAAAAATGTCGATAATATAATATTAAGCAAAAAATAAGTGAAAGTCACAGACTAATTATATACAATAGTATGATCCATATTTTTAAAATAAAGAAAAACTCTATGTGTGGTAAATATGTAGAAAAAGATCTTTAATCAGCAAACTGTTAACTGAGGTTGCCTTTGGGGAATGGGCTTAGTTGGGGAGCAGGGAGTGAGGGGAGATGTCACCTTATTTCTTACTCAAAAATTGTTGAGGCCTGGACATTTGAATCACATTTGAGTGGTCTTTCTAAGTGCATATCTGACCATATTACTCCCTTCCCTGCTCAAAGCCCTCCAGTAATTCCCCATGACCTACTGGATAAAATCCCAACTCTGGTGCATGGCATACAATGTTTTCATGATCTGAACCCTGCCTGCCTCTCTGTCTTCATCTCCGACAGTTCCCCCCTCAGGCCTACTGCTCATCAGTCACACAGCATGGTAGTACTTGGATTTGCTAAAATGGGCCATGATCTTTCTCATACTTCCATGTCTTTGCATGTGCTCCCTTTCCCAAGTAACTGGGCTGCTAAGGCAAATACCATGAGATTGGTCCGGTTAAATAATGGGAATTTATTTGCGTATGGTTATGAGGCTAAAAGAAAGTCCAAATCGGGAGGCGGCTGTGGCTCAATCAGTGGGGCTCCCGTTTGCCATATGGGGGGCCCCGGGTTCAGTTCCCGGGGCCTCCTGGTGAGGGCAGGCCCACCCGCACGGCGTGGTTGGCTGACCCAACGAGCACAAGCAGCGGGGGGGGATGGATGAATAAATAAATTTAAAAAATCTTTAAAAAAAAAAAAAAAAAAAAGAAAGTCCAAATCAAGGCATCATCAAGGCAATGCTTTCTCCCTGGAGACAATGGCATTCTGGGGCTGGCTGCTGGTGATTTGAGTGCCTGCTTCCCACATAGCTTGTCCACATGGCAATGCACATGGTGGCCTCTCCTGGCCTCTTCATTCTCTCTTCCAGGTTTCGTTGATATCACCTTCTTACTTCCTGTGGCTTTCTCTCTCTCTGTCTGAATTTCACTTCACTTGTAAAGGACTCCAGTGATATGATTAAGAATCGTATTCCTGAATGAGTTGTGCCTTAACTGAAGTAACCTCATTTAAAAGACCCTACTTACAATGGGTTCACACCCACAGGAATGGATTAAATTTAAGAACATGTTTTTCTGGGGTACATACAGCTTCAAACCACCACAGGAGGTCTCCAGGTCTCACCATCCTGATACTACGAATTAAGTTCAGATTACCTCTAATATGCAAATTACAACTCCAAGCCCCCATGTTGTGGACCATGGAAAGTCCATTTTCTTCCAGGTTGGAAGGTGCTTCTCTCTTCCCCTCAGCAAGTAATTTCAGGGTATCCTCAAGACGTGCTTAAATGTTGCAAAAATCAATCTTAGTTGTCCTTTGCAATCTCTGGCAGTTATTCTTTCCAAACTGCTGTGCTGTGGTGTGCTACAGGTTACCGCTTGCCACCTTTAAACTGTTAAAAAGTTTCTATTATGTAATATTTAATACATACAAAAGAATATGTGTGACCTGTAATTTGTGGAGCATAACAATAACACAAACAATCATGAACCCGTCATTCAGCTGAAGAAATAAAATACTACCAATATTTTTTAATCTACCCAAATTCTTCTTCCCCAGTCTCATCCCTTCTCTCCCCCAGAGCAATTGGCTCTCCTGGATTTTGTATTTATTATTTCCATTTGATATTTTAATAGTTTTACCACATTATACATCCCTAAGTTTTCCTTATTTTTTTTTTTTTTTTACATAGTATCCTCTTATGATCTATTTTATTTCTACTGGGTCAGTGATAATGTCACCCTTCTAATTTCTTTTTTTTTTTTTACATAAATATTATTATTTTTATATATATATGTATTTTAAAAGGTGCTTAGATTACCTTCCTTATTTTTTGAGCTTTGCAAAAATGTTATCAAAATGTATGTATGCGTCTGTCATTTGCTTTTTTCATGTGACATTGTTTCTGAGATTTATCCAGATAGCTGTAATTCACTCGTTTTTTTTCCAAATCTTTATACTTTTACATTGTATGAATATACTACAATTTATTTAGCCAATCTCTTATCAGAGAATATTCTCTTGCCATCCTTTGAAATCCACATCAAAGGTGAGGCAGACTAAGAACAGAAAATCCTTAGCATGTTTTAAATTACTTTCTCCTCTGGGCCACCACTAAACAGTTTCCATATCTCTGTTTATATTAGTATATTATGGTGCAAGTATCAACAACTTTTTTGTTCTTTAATGGCTTCATGGGCCATATTGTCTCTGTCACAACTACTGAACTCTGTTGTTTTAAGACAAAAGCAGCCTTAGAAAATATGTAAATGAATGGGCATGGCTATGTTCCAATAAAACTTTATTTACAGAAACAGGCAATGGGTCATATTTGGTTCACCGGCGGTAGTTTGCTGACCTCAGCTCTCTCTATATATGGTAGTATGTGCATCTTTGGTATTATCTTGTTAGCCCATGTCTTATTTCCTATGCCTCATCCCCGCCCACCCTTTATGGTTCTCAGCTTATATCCAAGGATTATTCAAACCTGTAGATCCAATTCCTGAACCAGTCTGGCTCAAGGCAAGAACTATTATTCAGTAGCCACAGCTCCAACAGCAGGCCTAGGAATTGCTGTGCCAGATATAAGACTGGGATGCTGCCTTGATTTCTCTGCTTAGCTTTCCACTTTCTCCTTAGGACTGTAGTCAAGCACTGGTAACTAGTCTTCCTGTTATTGCCTGACTATGCCTTATTCTCTCTCACCTTTAGGACTTAAGCGAACTGTTTTCCTTCTTTGTGCCCCCTTCTCCCTCCCACTCCCCTTGTTTGCCTAATTGTCACTCATTCTCCTTGGGATTTAGATTGAATTACTTTCTCTGGAAGTTATTCTTAACTCCCCACCCCCACCTTTCCTCCACCCCACCCTACCTTTGTAGGCTGGGCCAGGTTTCCCTCCTCTATGTTCCCATAGCAGCCATTGTCAGTTCTGTTCTGTAATTGTCTACCTCACCCACTAGGCCAATTGAGAACTGTTTGCGGGCAAGGGTTGTCTTTATATATTCAGTGACTGGATCTTAAGGGGTTCTATGGCAAGGTTTGTTCAACGTTTGCCTGACTTTGGCCAGGAGAAGGAGCTAGTTTATATCTCCTGTGAAAATCAGCCGCTGACTGAAGATCCAGCCTGGGAATGGACTGATTGCCTATAACCAAATTGCCACTGTCTCCTTGGATGTGTATTGTTTGCTACTGTGTCCTACCTGCTTGATGATGGCCTGAATTGCATCCAAGCAAGTTCTCCTTTAAGCATTGCAATTTGGCTCAGTTCAATAAAGGAGTTATTTTATTATTCCTTTTTTTTTTTCTTCTGGTAAGTGGGACTCAGAACATCTTTTCCTAACTTGCCTGCTCTTCAGACTATTTTATGGCATGTCTCCTTACTAAATTGTAAACTGTGGGAAGTACTGCATTTGGAGCTAGACAAGAACTGGGTTTAAGTCTGTGTGCTTTGGGACTGGCAAATATTTTAACCCCCTTCTGTGAGCCTGTTTCTCATCTGCAAATAGGAATGGCACCTGATCCATCTCACAGTGTGGTTATGAGAATGAAATAATATTGTATGTGAAAGTGCTTTGAAAATTATAAAATCAACCACGAATGGAAATTTGTACACTGTATTAGTTCTGTGTTCCCTCATACCCTTTAGCACGGTGCCTTGCCCTGATAGTTGCTCAATACATTTTTGTTTAGTGACCAAATGAATTGGCAAAAGAAATAATGCTATTGGTGTGAAGAAAGGACATTTAATAGAATCAGAAAAAAAAATAGATGAGACTTGGCAATAGAAAATACATATGGTGAGTGATAATTCAGAAGTTGGGCATTTATGGATAGTTTCAAACCTACATTCCTAAATGTCTGCTCTTTACTTTGCTTATAAAAATATTTAAATTTTCTTTTAACATGATTTTGGCAGCTGGGATAAGCTGTCAAACTTGACTAGATCTTCAATATGCAATCTTCACAAAGCAGGATTGGCCCTAGGCAATACTGTGAGGTCAGCAAATTGTACTCAGAAATCTTTCTTTCCTTGTTGGTAACCTTAGCCTTCCCTTTGCCTATCCCCCACTGCAGTACCTTTTCCTAGTTCTGTTTACCACACACATTTATAACTTTTGTATTGTCCTTTTTTCCCCAAGAAGAATTCACCTTATAGGGTTAGGAAATAAGTCCCCTGGCTAATTTGCATTTGAAGAGAGGATTCTTAGAAGAAGAATAGTTTTATCCAAAGGAGTGAATAAATAATTATGAATTTTCAGGCATTAAAGGGAATAGAAGGGTTTATCAGCTCCATTCAAATCAGTGTGTACTTCATCTACAACTGTGGTCTTTTAATCTTGGAGGAGAGCTTCTTAAAAATACCAGTAACTGAGGCCCCATTCACAGAGCTTATGATTTAATTGGACTAGGTTTGGGCCTGGGCAAAGGTGGTGTTTTAAAAACTGCTCAGGTAGGTGATTCGAATGTGCAATCAGAGTTAGGAACTGAGGATTTAAACTTAAACTGGCCCTGTTCCTGGAAAAAAAAAAGAGAAAAACTGGTGACATTAGATCAAACATTAAGGAGGGATGGGTGTGGGGGGACTGTGAGAGTCATTGATAAAGTAAAAAGAAGGTTAAAAATAGTCAAACAACTTGCTATTAGGCAAGTGCTTTGGCAGCATAAAAGGGAAACAATCTATGGCGGGTCCTGTGTCCCACCCTCAAACCCCCAGAAAAAAACAACCTGCCCCTAACTTCTAGTACTTAAATCTGCTTTGCAGATCGTGTGCAGATATGACAGGAGATTAAATCTCTAAGGGAAGAAGTCCTCAAATGATTGATGTACCCATCAGTAAATCTTCAGTTTATGAGATAATTTTACATAGAAGATATATGATTTTGTTACAAATATAAGATCCATGTTATTTATTTACATTTTACTTAGCACTTTAGGTTCAGCATTTATTACTATTAAGCTCCTTGCTTTTATAAATCAACTCCAGGATGGGAAAAGGATGAATTCACATTGTGTAGTTGGATCATCTTTACTTGAACCTTGGCCTCCTCAGTCATCCCATAGCAGCCTATTGCTGTTGATAGCTAACAAAGCCCTTATTATGATACAAGCTTTATTTTACTATCTCAGCACTGCTTGGCTTGCTGTCTCTGTATTTCCTTGTTTCAAAGACAGTCCTTCAAACAAGAAGACAGAGAAAATGGACTGCCTGTTGCCCAGAGATTATTTTTTCTTGATACATTCTTAAGCAATGCTTGCTTCAGAAACATCTTTGGTATTCTAAGCAAGAAGTATCTCCTTTTTAAAGGAAAATCCCAGCCAGTGGATTACAAGGCTTCCAGGATTGTCTGTCCACTGGCAAATCCCTGCTAGGAGATGTCTGGAGAGGACTTAAAACCAAGCACCCTGGGGAATCCCTGCAACCAAAAAAAGGAAACAGGTCACACTCTGCCTTTTTAAGGGAGATTCCTACAGAAATAGGGGGATGGAAATTAGAAAAATTAGTCCTATGTCTTTGTTTCAATTTCTTCCTTTATGCATGTATTTTATAAAATAGCTACAGATTTATTTATTTACTTGGTTAAAATAAGGCCAATAATAACTACACCTCATTTGGCAGCGTTGTAAAGTTTAATTAATGTTTCTAAGGTATGAGTTGAACTCACAAGATGATTCTATAAATGGAATATGTGTTAAGTGCTCAATCTAGTTTAGTCTGATGATGACTATAATTGTATGGTGTCCTATATTACACATCATGCTTATCATGGCTGCAGTGAGTTCAACCTTGAAAAATGTAGTTTAATGTTGAGAATGTGTTTAAAGTTGGTTGGCAAACATTTGGGGATATGATCTAGGTGTATAGAATGTTGATCAATTAGTTGATTCTTGAGGTAAAAGATGTTTTACAAAGCCACGTGGGAGGTCTTTCTTCATTTTAAATTGGTCCGAAGGTTTCAAAGTTCTTGTCCTTACATATCATACAGTAAATGTTTAATAAAAAAGCATTATTAAAATTATGTATCCATAGGGTACAGATGTAGCTCAGTGGTTGAGCATCTACCTCTCGTGTACGGGGTCCTGGGTTCGATCTCTGGTACCTCCTAAAGAAAAAAAAAGTGAAAATTATATATCCATATAAAGATGTGCTAAATATGTGAGGATTGACCTAGTACAAAATCAAAAGGAAGATAATTATTGATTAAGAAAATTTTTTTCCATATAACTCACTTAAGGATGTTTCATGGAAAATTTAAAGAGCAGGTTAGACCACTGAGTCATTCAAAGTGAGCTCAAGAACCAAGGATCTGTGCATTTAGAGCTAAGATGTAACTTGGAAGACTGAAGGGCTTAGATAACCATGTCAGATTGGGAGCTATCATTACTAGATTATAGTTGAATATTAACAGGACTCAGCTCTCCTTTAGGTTGGTATAAATGTTTATGTTTGTATGGCAAAAGCAGCTTTATCTTTGTCCATTCCCTTTCAATTGCACCAATATTTATAATTTTAACAATAGCTAGCACTTCCATACCTCCTTCTAAGGAATATAGCTACATTAATTAGAATAACCTTGTTAATTAAATCCTGAAAATTTGCCAGTTAATCCTCCCTTATAAAGACACAGCATTATTTTATTCTCATTAAATGAATTATTCAATCCCACAAGTATTTGCATTTTCACAGTTGTTCAGCATTGTGTGAAATGTGAGACACAATAAGGAAGGGGTTAATGTTTTAGGACATCTTCTCTGGGTAGCAAGGAATATACAGTACTTTCAAAATAAATAGGTGTGCTCCCATCTTCTCTTCCTTCTGCCTCTCTCTTCCTTCTGTGCAGCCTAGGGACCTAAGTTCCATTAGACTTGCTCTCAGCAGACAGTCATTAAACTGCTAAAGGATATTCTCTGATAATGCCCCACCCTACCTTTCCAGGAGGAAGTACATTTAAACAGGGACTTTTCAAGACAAAAAAAAAAGTAGACCTGTTTAAACAAAGTTAGAAAGTTTATTTATTCCCTGGGTTTTGATTTGCCTACCACAAACTATACCGCAAGGTCCTTTTACTTCACCCACAATCCTCTTACTCTTCTGCTTTTCAAATATCGGCTTGCTCTCGTCTTCCCAGTCACTGTCTATCATAGCCTACAGGGTAGACCCAAAAATTCTTGGCTTGGTGTAACCAGGCACTTCCGAGTCGCATCTTCCTTCATTCTCTACCAGCCACCCTTCTTTCCAGCCCCATTGCACATCCCCATGTTCCCATAAACAGACCAGGCCTTTTCACACTCCCTGTGTTACCCATAGTGTTTCCATTACCCAGAATGCCTTGCACCCTCTCCCCTCGTTTGGTTCTTTTTTTTTTTTTTTGTAATTCCCACTTTGAGACTCTTCCTGACTACTCCAAATTTGTTTCATTCTTTCTGTTCCCACAGCACTTTGTTCATTTGTTATAGTATTGTTATGGAAATTTGTTTTGAATCTGTCTTTCCCCACTGGTTTCTCAAGGGCAGGGGCCTGGCATAGTGTCTGGTATATAAAGTTTTTCTATACATGCTGGTTGAGTGTTCCTGAAGTTTGAATGATATTAGGTTGGCAAATTTAGTTTTATTTAACATTGTGTTCTCTCCCTTGAGAATACCTTGCAGTCAAATAAAAACCTCCCAAGAGGGAATTTACAAGAATTGTTACTATTTTAATCAAATTTAGAGGGTTTTTAAAAAATGAGTAACCAAATTAAAACTTCACCTCATGGAACACCCTTTGGTAGAAAACGTTGAGTTTTGCCAATATTGATCTCCTAACATATCTTGGAGACAAAATGTATGAGCTGAGATTTGATTAAAGAAGGAAGCTTTGTATAATCTATAAATTACCTGGTTAATGGCTGACTGGGGGTAGGAAGTGGTCCTGGGAATTGTACTTGATTGGGGCGGGGGTAGTTACCGTCCTGTATCTTGACCTTGGAATGCACCCTTAACTCTGGCCAGCCATCTTAGAAAAATGCTTCTTTTAGGAAGGTAAAAGGATTTGCAGCTACATTTCTGGGAAATATATCAAAGTTCAGGCTATATTTCATTGTGGGTCGGTGGTGTCCTTCACATAAAAGAGAAACAATTTTTAGGTGTACCAAGTAAAAAACTCCTTTTATTATCTAAGCTCCTTTTCTTCTCCTTTCCTATCTTACCATCGTGACATTCCTCTGTAGCAGCACGCATAATGGCATTACTATGTTTTCCTCTATTTCGGGTTACTCCCCTTACCTTGCAACCCCTTCTTATTCTTTTATCTCTTTCAAAGTTTCCATTCTCCCGTTCCCTTACTTTTTACTCCCTCCCTCCTCTTTTTTTCCCAGCTAGCTCACCCCGCCCCTCGCCGTCACCACCTTCCCTCCCCTGCAGGCTCCTTCCCGCTGCTTCTCCCGCCACCTTCCCCCCTCCCCGCCCCGTGCCGCGTTCAGAAAGCTCCAATCAGGAGCGCTGAAGGTGTCTGGAAGGCCCGCCCTCTCCTCCCTTTCCATTTCTCTCCCCCCTTTTTCTCCTTACCCCCTCCCCCTTCAAGTCCTGCGGACCGGGGGGCTTCGGGATCTGGGCGCTATGAAAAGTGTCTGCCCAGTCACTTCCGGTAAGGGCGCTGCTACGCCGAGCTTCCCGTGGGACCGTTAAGGAGCGGGTGGGAGTTACCGGTGGGCCAGGGGAGGAGGGTGCTGCCAGGGAAGGGGAGAGCGAGAGCAAAAGAGCAAGAGCGTCTGGGGCGCTCTAGCCGCCCTTTCCCGCCGCCTCACCACTCTTCAGCTCCCCCGCCCTCCCGGTGGTTGCAGTGCTTCTCTCCAACCCCCACTCCCGGTGAGAGACGCCGCCCCTCCCTCGGCGCCGCGTGACCGGAAGTGTCGCCATCTTTAGCCTCTTGTGCTATTGACAATAACAAGCTCTGGCTCTCTCCCCTTCTCCCCGCCCTCCCCCCGACAGCATCTTCCTTCTTGGAGAGAGGGGGAAAAAAGGAGTAGCTGCAGTCTCATAGACTCCGAGTCGCTTCTGCAGAAAGGGGGGGAGAGAGATTGAAAAGCAGGGGAGGGGGACGGCACGGCCGTTTACCTGTCTCCCTCCTCATTCGCTCTCCCCCCCTCGTTCTGCTCACTTCTGGTGTCAGCCTATCCGCCTTCCCAAACCCTCCCACTCCTCCGGTGTGCCCCCCCCCTCACTTTCCTTCTCGTCAGCTGTGTTTCTCCTCTCT
The DNA here is from genome assembly GCA_026826555.1 of Tolypeutes matacus. Taxonomy (NCBI): domain Eukaryota; kingdom Metazoa; phylum Chordata; class Mammalia; order Cingulata; family Chlamyphoridae; genus Tolypeutes; species Tolypeutes matacus. Next base: position 4,510,448 of record JAKSZT010053809.1, read on the forward strand.
TCTTTCTTCCCTTCCCCCTCTAGCATTTTATTGCCACCTTCTCTCCTACACGCACACAGGCATATAAACGTAGGTTTTTGATGCTCCTCTGCCTGTTGACCCCGTTATTTTCATGTTTCCAACAGGTTTTTCTTCCCCCAATCCCTCAGCTGCTGCTGCTGCTGCTCAGGAGGTCAGATCTTCCACTGATGGTAATACCAGCACCACTCCGCCCACCTCTGCCAAGAAGAGAAAGTTAAACAGCAGCAGCAGCAGCAGCAGCAGCAGCAGCAGTAACAGTAGTAACGAGAGAGAAGACTTTGATTCCACCTCTTCCTCCTCTTCCACTCCTCCTTCACAACCTAGGGATTCGGCATCCCCTTCAACCTCGTCCTTCTCCTGCCTGGGGGTTTCAGTGGCTGCTTCCAGCCACGTACCGATACAGAAGAAGCTGCGTTTTGAAGACAACCTGGAATTTGTAGGGTTTGATGCGAAAATGGCTGAGGAATCCTCTTCCTCCTCCTCTTCATCTTCACCAACTGCTGCAACATCTCAGCAGCAGCAACTTAAAAATAAGAGTATATTAATCTCTTCTGTGGCTTCGGTGCATCATGCAAACGGCCTGGCCAAATCATCTACCACCGTCTCTAGCTTTGCTAACAGCAAGCCTGGCTCTGCTAAGAAGTTAGTGATCAAGAACTTTAAAGGTAACCATGGCCCAAACCCATAATCACCTACTAAGGATTGAGTGGTCACGTGTTCTATTTATGTTAATATATTAAACAGTATAGAGGTGGCTTAATGTTTTATGCATAATCAATGAGGTGGAGGGAGGACCTTTTTTTGGTGGAGAGTTCATTTTCCAGGGGTGGTTAATATCCTTGTGCTGAAGCATACACTGGGTGTTTCTATGCCTAGTTTGAGGTCCTTTTCAATCCCTTATGTTTAATGTGTCATTTCTTAAACATCGAGAGTCAGTCTGATTGATCCGGATTTTACAGGTGACAAACTTGGATTCTAAAGAGGTTTATTTATTTCAGGTGCATAGTGAGCCCTGACACTGCTTGGATTTTTATTCCTATGCTTCAGTAGGCCACATTCTTCAGTCCCTAGAAATGCAGGTAGCAGTGGTGATCCTTTCATGCTCAGATAAGCTTTATAGTTAGATTTATAATATTGAATACTATATTTTTGACACTCATGGAAGCAATATTTGTTTAGACAGAAATATATATGGTCTCTATATTTCTTTCCAAAGATAGGATTTGGAAGTGAAAAATACTGTGTATACACAGAAATAGTAACTCTGTGTATCACTAAAGATAGAAACAATTACTATATCTATTTTTTCAGCACTAAAATGGGTTTTAAAGTACTGACTTGCAGCTTTTAGGAAATTTTGTTGTTGTGTTTAAGATGTGTGATTGAAAGTATTGTGGAAGCATTGATGCAAATATGAAATCAGCAAGCTTTAAAAATGTAAATGAGCTGAATTTTTATTTGTTGAATGTGTTCTGTTTTTCTGACTTATTCTTTCAACGCCCTTAACGACAGGTAATAGATATTAAAATGTTTATTAAATGGAGAAGCAAATGAATAAACTTAAATATTTACTAGATAGGTGCCTTAAGGGGTAAATATTAGTGTTAAATATTGAGAAAATTAGATTCTCCATGTTTGTGCTTTCAACATTAGTGTGGAAATTAGGAATATGTAGTATTTTGTCTCAAGTAGAGGGTTATAGTATTGTCTATTTTTAACCTTTTCTTTTTTATATTACTTCCCTCCCATCCCCAGGCTTCCATGAGTATTGTGATCTCATTTAATAGTTGAGCATTCTGGAGGGAATATGAATTGTAATTGGCTAATGTATTCACTATTTCATTTTTAAAATATCAATTTAATAGCCAAGGATTTTAAAAGAAATATGCTATGATCCTAAATGCATTTGCAAATTGGTTTCAGAGATTTTGTTGTTTTTTTTCCCCCTCCTCCCTAAAATAAAAACACATTAAGGTATTTGGATGTTTTGATTTTTTTAAAAAATTCACTTATTGTTTGTCAAGGAAGTTAAAGCTTAGATTAAGATGTTTCTTTCCATTTCTGAAAATGGATTTTAGGGTCATTTGGATGTTTTAATTTTTAAGAAATTTCACTCTGCTCGTTAAGATATTTCTTACCATTTCTATAGATGCTGCATGAATTTGGGAGTCAAAGAGACCTGGGTTAGAATCCCAGCTTTGCCAGTGACTAGCTATGGTAACCTTGAGCAAGGCTTACTAAATGAGTCTTTGAGCCTCAGTTTCCTCAATTGTAAATAGGGATAATAATACCTTCCTCAGGGTGTTTTGGGGAAGATTAAGATATTTATAAAGTACCTTGCACATAGTAGACACTTAGCCTTCTAAATTTCAGAGACAAAATTCATATTGGCTTAGGTTTTATCTATCATTCTTTAATCTTTGTTTTTTGAAGCAATATAATCCATAGGATAAAAAAACTCATCTTCAGTTTTAATAGGTGAGTTAAAATGACTTAAACAGTAGTGTGGAATTTCAAATTTTATTCTTTATACTAAGCTTAAATACAGTGGTTACTTTAATACTAGGTGTAATAAAGTTATAAAGATCATGTTTTTCCCTGAAAAAGTGGTTATGCTATTGTATAGTATGGATCCTTCAGTTAATATATCCTACATATTATTCTGATATCAGTCTTTTATGTATCAACTAGATAAGCCTAAATTACCAGAAAACTACACGGATGAAACATGGCAGAAACTGAAAGAAGCAGTGGAAGCTATCCAGAATAGTACTTCGATTAAGTACAATTTAGAAGAACTCTACCAGGTATGTATTAATGTGAATAACCAGATGTGATTAGCATAAATTGAGGTGGAATGTATATTGTTTTACTTTCTGACACAGGTCCTTAGGTAGACTTTTGGGTCCCTTCTAATGATAATTTCTTGATTAATTTATGCCCTTTGTTTTATAATCAAATCTTGCATTCTCATATAAACTATGAGTACAATCATATTGGTATAAGTTGGCCTTAGCTTGGACCCTTCTGATATGGGTTTACAGTTTGGAGTACCTTAGTATAATAGAGTTTTTACCTATAATGGAATCCCATAGCATGGATCCTAAAGATGATTTCTTGTGACATGTCATTGTATTATGATAATTCTTGCTTTGTGGTATTACCCATGCATAGGAAAGGCCTCAAGAAATGCAGATATTCTCCATATCCTTCATTCAATCTCCTTGCTATTAATAGCCTTTTTTTTTTTTTTTTTTTTTTTTAGATTTTTTTTTAAATTTATTTATTCATTTATCCCCCCCCCTGCTGCTCGTGCTCGCTGGGTCAGCCAACCACGCCGTGCGGGCGGGCCCGCCCCCACCAGGAGGCCCCGGGAACCGAACCCGGGGCCTCCCACATGGTAAACGGGAGCCCCACTGATTGAGCCACAGCCGCTTCCCAATTAATAGCCTTTTGACATGTCTTTTTCTTGCTCTTTATGTTTGTCTCATCTTCTGGGCTATAGGACACACCTTAGCCCAGAAAGGAGCAGCAGGTTGTAGCCCAGCAATTGGTCTGAGGTTCAGACTTGTTTCTTTTGCCTAAAAAATGGGTCTTTACTTGAAGAATTTATTTTAAATAAAACATCAAGGGCAGTTACTGATTTAGATTTCTTGTTACCAAGATATTTTGCCTCACTGTGTTTTGACACAACCAATTTGAGAAGTTACTTTTCATTATAGCATCAGCAGTTTTGTATTTTAAAAAATCACTTCAGGGTACAAAATAGCTTGAGCTTTTGTATTGGTGAGTACCTTGTAAGAAAATACGTTGGTTCAGTTTATCAGTATATGTAGTTTTCATCTGTTCATTTTAGTTGCAGAGGTAGTGTGGTGATGGACAAACCTTGGATTAGGAGTCAGAAGACAGAGGTTTTGAAACTAGTTTTGGCTATCATTATCCTTGTGATCTTTGTGCAAGGTACTAACCCTCTCCAAGCTTTAGTTTCCTCCTCTGCAAAGTGTAGAAAAGAATACCTGCCCTAGCTACCTCACAGGGTTGCTTATAAGAATCAAATAAGATAATGTTTGTGAAAAAACACCTTGAAGCACTATGATATATAAATACAAGATGATATTTTCACTAGTCAAGCTTTTCATAAACCAGTATGGCTTTTTCACTTGTAAAATGTCAATTGAGATCACCAGTTTCTGTTGCTGTGAGAATTTAAATGAGTTAATGCATGCAAAAAATACTTATAATAATGCCTAACACATAGTAATAATGCTATGTAATATTAGTAAGTATAATAATGCTCTCTAAGTACATTATTTTAGGCTAAAGAAATGCCTAGTAGTAGTACTAAGCTATTACTTAAGTATACACCCACCTTGTTTGGTTCTTTTGGTTGTTTACATATGTGGCTCCAGAATTGCCCAATGATATGAGTAGAATTATGGAATTAGAGTTGAAAAGGCCTTTAGAGATCATGTGGTCCAAAATCTTTCTGCGTATAGAGTGTGTGCTAGCCTGCAAAGCAGGTTCATCTTGTATTATCTCATTTAAGCATCACAGAAACCCTTTGTGAAGCAGAAAGGGCAAGCAGTATTATCTCCACTTGACTGATGAGGAAACTGAGTCCCAAATAGGGTTAAATAACTTGCCCAGAGTCATATATTGGCAGAGTGGGGACTCACTCCAAGATGCTCTCATTCCTAGTCCTGTGAACTTTCTACTGTCAGGCTGCCTCACTAATATATCACAGTTTTTGAATACTGCTGTAGTACAGTGTTAAAAACAAACAAATAGTTGTCTTTTTTTTTTTAAGATTTTATTTATTTATTCATTTATCCCCCCCTTGCTGCCCGTGCTCGCTGGGTCAGCCAACCACGCCACGCGGGCGGGCCCGCCCTCACCAGGAGGCCCCGGGAACCGAACCCGGGGCCTCCCACATGGTAAACGGGAGCCCTACTGATTGAGCCACAGCCGCTTCCCAATAGTTGTCTTTTAATCATTAAAGCAGTTAACAGTTTTTATTCATGCATTTATATGGTGTTTATTTGGATATGCTAGTGTACAGAATATTTAATTTAAAAGTGTTTATATATTTTATATTTATGACAGATGTTGATGGTAGTTGTTAATGAACCCTATTTACTTTGCCTTGAATATTTTTCCAGAGCTTTTAATTTGAAAATATTTTTCCGGATGTATTGGTTCTGTTAAATCCCTGTATGTTTCAAGAGCTCATAGCTTGTATTTTTTTGTGTTTTTCCTTTCTTGTATTTCAGAATTATCACCTGCTGTTCAGTTGCATTTCTTTAGCCTAAAATCAGGATTGTTGTAACTTTTGAGTGTTTGCATTTTTCATAGATCCTTACCATTTATGCTCTTATGAATTTGAAAACAGTTGTTTCTGGCTCCTTTATTGTTTAACCATAATTTTATAAACATTCCCTTGGATTGTCCTCAGACTATTTTGAGGTGTCCCAAGTTCAAAAAAGAGGATAAAAGGGTAAAGCGGGTAAAGTTATTTCATACTATCTGAATTTCAGGTACTTGTTTGATTTTGATTCACTGAAATTCAATTAAAATGTATTCTCTGAAAATTGAAACAATATAGTAGTATGTAATATGAAAAACAGAAGTCATCTTATCCTTCTATCCCATCCTCTTTCCCTTAAGCAAACACTTTATTTGGCATATGTCTGTCCAGACCTTTCCTCTATGCATGAAAAAACATTTTGCATTTAAAGTTTAAGCATGGAAATCCCTAGTGTGGGTTGCATGTACTGCTTATTACTAAGTCTTTAATTTCTAGAAAAGAACATGCTGTTCTGAGTGCATTTGCAATAAACAAACATTGACTTTTTAAAGTAATTTTAAATGAGAATTGTACCTGACTTCAAAAGTTATCTAACTTTAAAATCCTTTAAGAGCCAGGCAATGGTTAATGTTTTGGTTTGGTTTTTGTCTGAATGACTGATCTTGAACACAAATAGGCAATATGGTTAAATGCACTGAGTTTTGAGTTGATCAGCCTGCATTAGAGATCTGCTACTCACTTATGTAACTGTGGGTGAGTTACTTCTCTAAGCCTTGATTTCCTCATTTGCAAAATGGGGAGACTTAACACTACCTATATTACAGAGTTGTTGAATTGTAAATGAAATAGCAAAAAACTACTTAGTATAGTGCCTGCTGTGTATCGGTGTCATTAATGATAATAAATATTGTATCTTTAAAAAATCTTCATTTTAAAGTTATATTTTATTATTATACAGATCTGGAGCCACATATATTTTAAAATTCTAGATCTGCACTGGGCCGTATCAGCCGGCTGATAGATTACATTCCAAATATGCTTCAGTAGATGCTATTAGCCAAATTGAAAAGAAAATCATAAAAAAGAGAGGAACTTTTTATGAATAGCATCCTTTTTTCTGCACTTCTCCAGAATGTGTCCTTTCACATGTGGTATCTGAACAGTTGGAATTTTGATTTTGGTGTGAATTTTTTACTAGTATTTTAAATAATGGGATTATTTTCCTTATCCTAGCCTTTGTATGAATAGCTGCACAGGCAGCTACCTTTTTTGGAGCTGGTTGGAAATATATATATGACAGCATAACATTTATTCTTAACACAAATGTTCTAGGTATTATCTTTGAAGGAAGTCTAGTCCATACTTTAATTCTGATGAAAATAATTTTATCTGTCATTAATTACCCAGAACTTTTATTTGGTTAACTCTTTTTGAAATAAAGCTTAAGTAATGAACCTTTATGTTAAGGATTTATTTGTAGAGTAGTTGACCACAAACCAGGAAACAAATAGTATATCCCTCTCATAAAATCTGGGTGCTAAGGCAGTCAGTGGTTATAGGTAAGTGGTTAAATTCTTGCCAGTGTTGATGACTGGCTATTTGATTCCATGGAAGTTTGCTTAACTGCTGTTGCTTCGATTTTTATGTATTTCTGCCATTGCAACTTCTCCTGTTACATGTTCTCCTTTTACTAAATTGTTAATCAACACTATCCCTATTGTTAAAAAAATTATGCAACTACAAATTCTTCATCCTTAGTAATTTTCAATGACTTATTTAAAGCCCTTTTTATGAGATATAAAAAAAAAGTAATTTAGGCTTAATTGCATGGTTTCCTTCTGTAAATTCTTAGATTTTTATATATTGTCAGTATCTATTGTACCATTTTACCATATTTAAAAAGAGAGATAATTTCAGTTTTATTGCTATATCAGTTGTTGAAAAGTTTCTCGGTGTGTCTTCCTTTCTTTCTTTAAATATAGTTAACCCATTAGGCCGATCACCAAAATTCAGCATGCTTTTATTGTTTATAGTTGCTAAACCAAAAAAAAAACTTCTAGCTCGCCCCCCCAAAAAAGTTTTTCTATCTTGCACTCATTTTTTACTCTTATTTTAATCCTCCTCATTTTCTCTTCTAGTCTTAACTCCCACCCCCATTTCTACTCCTTGCCTTGCCCAGACTATAAAATTATATACCTTTTGCTATTTCTCAAATCTTTTATTCCCCAAAACATCAAATTTCATTAACTATAGTTTTTTATTTCATTTGCTATATGTTTATATGTTCTTTAGAGTGTTTCCCCCCCCAGACAAATGTGTTTTTGATGTGGCATGTGTGAATTTTGGAGGAGGGGCCTGGGATATGGAGGAATAAAGGTAAAAGTTTGCTAGAAATGTTTTTATTTTATACCTTGCGACCTTCAAAAAGGATTTAAGGCAGCAAATTTATCAATAATGATTAGGAGCTTAAGTAAAAAGATAGTTTTTTATTTAAAAGATTTCTAAAACTAACTAGAATCTGCATAATAGAAATAGTTTGCTTGTGAGACTAGTGGTTGTTTTAATAATAATTATACTAGAACAAACTTCCAGGGATTTCCAAAGTGTTTTATTTAGTGAAATGTAAGGTAATTAATACATTTCTCGAAGTCCATTTTAAAGATATAAGAGCTAGAATAAAAGAGATCTGATTTTAAATTCCTAAATAGTGATTGGGTACTTTCTTATTCATGTTTCTATCCCAGCACCTAATGGATGCAGAATATTTAGTAAGCACTGAATCTGGGGATATAGAGATCACTCAGCCCTTGCCCCTAAGGAGTTTATGCTGTAGTAGGTTCCTGTCAGTGGGCCATGAAATTAATTTAGAAGTTTGTAACCATTTTTTAAAGAAATAAAAGAAAATATCAGAGTGCATTGTACATAGTAATGATCTGTAGTTTTGTGGAGATTTTGTTTCAGTTACGTAAATATATTTTATGTACAGTGGATTGTGACATAAAATGTATTTCTTATTGTGGCTTGTGGTAAAAAAAAAAATTGAAAGTCACTGTTTTAGGCACACATGACTGCTTCAAACAAACATTGCTCAGAAGTGAGGAAAGCAGTGCTTAGATCACAGGATGTGAGGTAGGTTATAGTCAGAAATGAGACTAAAACGGTAAGATTGGACCTTGAATACCATGACAGAAAATGTGGGCAGGAGATAGAAAGGGTTTTATTGGGGAGGGGGGCAGGTATTTAAGTATGTAAGTTTTTTGAATACTTAATATATTCACCTGGTTCAAAACCCACAAAGTATTAAAGAACATGCAGTGAAAAGTCTCACTCCCACTGCATCCTCTCAACTCCCCAAGTAGTTCCCTTTTTTTTTTTTTTTTTTTTTTATTAAAGATTTTATTTATTTATTCATTTATCCCCCCCTTGCTGCTTGTGCTCGCTGGGTCAGCTAACCGCCATGCGGGCGGGCTTGCCTTCACCAGGAGGCCCCGGGAACCAAACCCGGGGCCTCCCATATGGTAAACGGGAGCCCTACTGATTGAGCCACAGCTTCCCAGTAGTTCCCTTCTTGACAGTCAATGTTACTAGTTTACTGTGTATCTTTCCAGAGATGTTTTGTTTGTAAAAGCAATTGTGTATTTATTTTTCTTCCTTTTTATATAAATAGTAGTATACCATGCACCACACTGTTCTGCCCTTTGCAAATTTTATTTTTTTTTAAATCTATTATGGGATTTCTCTAACAGTGCACGAAGAGCTTGATGGAAGGTTGTTGAAGAGGGGAAATTACTAGATTTGGCCTGTGTGTTAAGAAGCAGTTAAAGCTAAGTTAGAGAGGCAGAGTCTTCCCTTCCGACTTTACCTTTAAAACTCAGCTTAGATGCCCCTGCCTTTCTTGCCTCTAACATCTTAAAAACTAACCTCTAACTAAATGAAGTGAGACTGTATGCATAAAAAGTCTACTTTACTTCTCTATTTTTCATTATTTCCACCAGCCCTTTGCCCATTTCCTTCTAGGTCTTTGGGACTCCCCCTCTTTACTTTGCCCAGGAAGCCTTTCCTGACTTGCCCTCCCCTAAAGGCTGGGTTTGGGCCTCATCTATATGTTTGCTTGGCAGCATATGCTTTTCTCCATCGTAGCACCTAGCACACTGTATTGTTAATTATGTTTTCTGGCCAGTTTTCTCATTAAGCCCCTCCTATATGCAGGATACATTGCTAACTGTCATAGATACATATAGATTCATTAATGTTTTGAATACTTGATATATTCGCCTGGTTTAAAGCCCAAAAAGAACATAGATACATGGCCCTAAAGATACACGGATGCTCTCTGTCATTAAGAAGAGTTGGGGAAGACAGAATATACACGTAAAAGGTAAATAGCACGAACCCAGTGACAAGTCAGTGCGGAATGATCAGTGACAGTGCCTTGTGAATCACCAGTAGCTGAAGCAATTTAAGAACACTTATTGGAAGAAGTGGGACTTAAGCTGGGTGGTAAGGGAATATAGTGTCTTGTGTGAGATGATAGATAAGTTGAGAACTACTTTGTGGGAGAAAGAGGAACACAGCAGAAGAAATTGGGAGAGGTAGGGCTTGGAGAGAATCACTGGAAGTGTGAAATGTGGAGATTAAGTAAGCACTAAGTTGTGGGACAGATTCTAAGTTGGGCAATGAGAAATGTTGAGAAAATGAGATTTACTAAAAGGAGACACAGCGATACAATGAGGGGAATACTAAAGGAGAAAGGGCAGTCCATAGAAGACCCGTGTGAACAGAGAGGCACGGGAAATAAACATAGGTACATCTTAAGGTATTTGTGGCCTAACCCAAAGAAAGGTCCCTGCCAGCAGGCACTCAGCCCTCTTATTTATAGCTGCTGAGTCTGATCGGCCTGCTGCTTCCTGGTGAGGTGTAGTAACGTCTCTCCTATGACATAAGAGTTTTTGAATAAGCTTTCTTCCTTTCATTTGCTAATTTATTTACTGGACCTACATACTGGGAATGTGACTTTCAACTACTTGTTTATAAAATTCCACTCCAACCAACAGAACTTGGATTCTCCCTTAGAGTATTTTAATGGAATTTTTGCCTTCTATTGTGGCAAGAAAGAATACTTAAGTCATTACTAGTTGGAATTGCAGATTGCTGCTGTTTTCAACTCACTGAAATCTGAAGCTTTTCCTTTTGGGATCTGAGTATAATAGATCAATTAAACTATCAGAATGAAGTAAAAATGCAGTATTGTTTTGTAATGATTATTTATTCAGTTGTGCAAATTTTTATATCTCTATTTAAAATATTCTTAAACTGATATGTTGGAGAAAATTCCTTGAAATTTAATTATTTCCTACTCATTACAATATTGCTAGCAATACTTCTGCTTTGTGCTGTTCAGGAAAATCCAAGAAAGACTAAATAAATTTTAGTTCAGTTGAAGAACTAACTGCCTGACCCATCTGATAAACAATTGGTGAAATTAATTTTTAAGCTCCAAATGGAATTCTGCTTGTGACAATGATTAACATTTTGAAAAAGAAGACAACTTGTATATGGAGCAGTTCCTAGAAATTGGATGTCTTTGCAAGGGAGAACTTGACGTGATTCTCTCCATCCTTGACCTGTACAATCATAAGAAATATACTTATTTTTTTCCTTTATGATAAAGGACATTGGTTGTAAAAAAGTTCACCACCCATATTGATATATTTTGTTATTTTACTTTGTGTGTTAAATGGGTGAATAACCCCTTTTAATAACCTGATGTGGTTGAAAAATCAAACTAAGAGTGTGACCAATAATTAAGAAATCTCTCCTCCCCCATTCTCTCCTTAAGAATGTGTGTGTTTAATCTTGCAGGCTGTAGAAAATCTCTGTTCTTACAAGATTTCTGCAAACTTGTACAAACAGCTGAGACAGATTTGTGAAGATCACATCAAAGCACAAATTCATCAGTTCAGAGAATATCCTTTTAAAAACAAAAAATCTTATATTTTCTTCTCCCTCCCCATCCTTCACTATTTAACTCAGCTTGAAGTATGCCTAGGTATTTTTATTTATTTTTTCTTTTAGCTCCTAGAAAAAAAGAAACAGCTTTTTGATGTTTCAGTTTTAATTAGGTCCCAAATCTGCATGATGGTATAAGTGTAAATAATGAGTCCTTATGTCTTTGCCCTTTTTGTCCTAACAAATTTCTATTTGAAGGAAAATAATCTTATAAAGGAAATCATAAACTAAAAACATCATGCTCGATTATGTTTTGTTTTTTTTTTTTTACTCTTTTGGTACTCAGTTATGTTTAAGATTTGATTTTAAAGGTGTTTTTTAGTGAGATCTTGTTTTTTTACGTTTAAGAAATAGCATTGTGTTCTATAGTTGAATGTCATTTAGTTTCATTCAGTATATAGTATATTCCATATTTAAGATAAATGTGCTCCTACATTGTATATATTACTTTGCATTAAGCACTTTAAAGTATCCTTAACATGCATCTCATGGATTCATTGGATAGTGTTCTTTTTCTAAAGAAAATTGATAAATGCTGGCAAAATCATTGCAGACAAATGGTAAGTTAGAAAAGGTATTGCACTTCAGTTAAACGTTATAGTAAAAATAACCAAATTTCTTCAAGGACAGGAAGTTTTGGTTTAAAAGTTTTCCAGTACGGGGGACTGCCTCAATATCTGCTCTTGTTCTAAATTGGAAACTACATTTGGTTGAGTTTTGTATTTAAAATTTTTTAAGTTACAGGTGAATGAGTATTTCAGAATTACTTGGGCCTTAGGATCATTTGTATTTTGTCACACTTAACCAAATTTATTTATCTCATTAAAAAGTTATATTTTTATTTGTAGGTCTTGATGGATATCCTATCCCATTTGTAAGATTGCCTACTATTTGATTACCTGTGGTCCTGTATTTTAGCCTATTTAGATCACAGCCTTTTCCATTCTCTAGTTTGGTATTAGTTTATACCTTATATTCTGCAAATTAAAATTTTAAAATCCACCTTCCAAAAAACCTCACATGTACAAGTTAAGGCAACTTCACTCCTTAGTACTGTTGCTGAGGAAGAATTGTGTGTGTGTTTCCTTGATTCTCTTTTTTACTTTTACTTCTCAAATAGCAAAGAAGTCATTAAACCATTTTAAGTGTTTATTTTCTAGAAACCACAGTAAGGATTAGGCAATAGAATAGTTTAATGAAAATTGTATGGACATACAAATAAGAGAATATTCACTCATGAACTATAACAAATATAGAATACTAATATACATGGTATTAATAATAGGATGGTTTGTGGAAAAAATACACCAAATATAAGCTATGGACTATTATAGATAGCAGTAATATTGTGATGATGTTCTTTCATCATTTGTAACAAATGTGTCACAACAATGTAAGATGTTGATGGTGGGGTGATGTATGGGAATCCTGTATGGTATCCATGATTTTTCTTTAAAAACTTGAAATTAAAAATAAAATAAAATAAAATAAAATAATTTTTTTAAAAGCACCCAAGAATTCTTAAAAAAAAAAAAAAAAAAAAAAAAGCAATGAGGCTGGAATAAGAACAAATAAATTTGGATTTTCTTCCCTTCTTTTATTTATCTATTCTTTTAATTACTCTTTGAGCAGAGATGTGTTTATTATTCTTTTCAGAGTAATAACTCCAAATAACATGTTAAAATTATTGAGAGGATTTTTGTGGTTTTTCACTATAATGAAAATTTCTCTAAGATGATTAATAATTGTTAATAAAGTTGGATAAATTTTAAAAAACGGTATGGACATATTCTCAAGTAGATGCATTTATCTGCTTTTTTGATCCTAGTAGACTAGTATATATGCAAACCCTTCAATTGAATTATTTTATTGAGGGCAAATATTTCAGCTTCACAAGATATAAAAATTTTTGATATATATATTTTTTTCTTTGGCAGATCATGATCAGGAGCATTTTTTTGTTCCTGGATAGAACTTACGTTCTTCAGAATTCAATGCTACCCTCAATTTGGTAAGGATGCCAGAAAAAATTTATGAAAAGATTGTTATAAATCACAGTCAAATCTTAATTACACTAATGGTCTTCCATTAGAGAAAGCAATACTGTGAATATTCCCCTAAAATTCACATTTAGCTTCTAGACTTTTATTTATAGCAGTTTTTCCTTAATTATGTTTTGGCTTTGCTAATATTGAAAATAGCTAACATTCCCTGAGAATATATTAATTTATGAAGAAGTTTTTTGTTAGCCGAGGGGATTAAAATGTTTGCTCTGGAATGTGAGTGTGAATCATTTACCTGCTGATCATCAAGAGTTCATTCATTTTAAGATTGTTATGGAAAAGTTCATGTATAAATAAAAAAATCAAATAGTATAATGAATTTTCTCCCCCCACCATATGACTATCATCTATTTACAGCAACTGTCAGAGACTTCACTGATGTTTAAGTACTTAAATTAGTTGATAAGTAATCAAGCCTTCACTACTAGTACAGTGAAAAGGGCATTTTATGTCTTAACACTGTCTAAACTTTAGACTAATTTTATCTCTTGATTGAACAAGGAAGAAATCCACCAAAGAAAATAATCCAACAAAACTTTTATACATATGTAAAATATATATGTATGAAATAAATACTTAATTATGGAAAACAACAAGAATTTAGCTTTAGTTCCCATCAGACAAAATGAGTTTTCTGTGTACTTTAATCTAATAACGTTATTTATAATTATATGTGTGGATTTTATCTTTCTATAATTGCTGCTTCAAAGCCTGGAGCCTAATTAACATGTGGTAAGAAGTTAATTCTCTTCAGAAGTTGTCTTGTTAATAAATTTAGATTGTATATATATTTTTTATTTTAGGGACATGGGACTGGAGTTATTTAGGGCTCATATTATAAGTGATCAGAAAGTCCAGAATAAGACAATTGATGGCATTCTTCTCTTGATTGAGAGGGAAAGGAATGGTGAAGCAATTGATAGAAGTTTACTCAGAAGCCTTTTAAGCATGCTCTCTGATTTGCAAGTAAGTTAACTACTTCATTCACTGTAGAGCTGATTGCTATCCCCAGTTCGTTGTTTAAAAACCAAATTCATAGTGCTATTAACACAGCAGACAGTAGATATTTATTGAATAAATGAACTCCTTTATTTTGTTCCCCCTTTCCCCCAGATTTATCAAGATTCGTTTGAACAACGATTTTTAGAAGAAACTAACCGGCTCTATGCTGCTGAAGGCCAAAAATTAATGCAAGAAAGAGAGGTATTTAAAAATCATGATTAATAAATCCACTGTCTCTCACAATAGACCTTACTTTATAGATTATAAACTGCCCTTTGCATTTATCTTCCCAACATTGTGATGCTCTTCTCTCACTTAGGTGCCCCTTTCTTTTCTCTCTTCTTAAAGGCCAGCATTCTGGATCATAAACTCTGCCTATAATTTTACAAATGATTCAACCCTGTCACATTTGACAGGGCTGCTCCCAGGATCTTTTGGACTTGAAATTTTCTGAATGATTTATGGGGAGGAAAACAATAATATAAAAAAAACTATCTTTGTAGGTTCCTGAGTATCTTCATCATGTTAACAAACGTCTAGAAGAAGAAGCAGACAGACTTATTACTTACTTAGATCAGACCACTCAGTAAGTATTACTTGTTCAGCCTAATAGTCCTAACCTGTGTTGTTCAATCACTTAAGGCACTTTCAACATCCCAGACATGTTAGTAACTACTTTCAGGTATGATTTGAGATTTTAACAATTGTTTTCATAATAATGCAAACTTCAGGTTATTTTCCCTTGTTCATTAGATTTAACCAAGGATTTGATTATTGGGTGTTTGTGTGTGTCTTAGTTTCCTTGCAGCTAAAACAAATAACATCCAATGGGTTGGCTTAAACAATGTGAATTTATTGGCTCACAGTTTTGAGGCCAGGAGAAGTCTAAAATTGAGGCATCTGCAAGGTGTAATGCTTTTTCTGTGAAGACTGACATTCTGGGGCTGGCTGCTGGAGATCCTTGGGTCTTTGGCTTTCCCCATCACATGGCAGTGCACATGGTAGTGTCTTTTTTTTTTTTTTTAAAGATTTTATTTATTTATTCATTTATCCCCCCCTTGCTGCCTGTGCTCGCTGGGTCAGCCAACCACGCCGCGCGGGCGGGCCCTGCCCCCACCAGGAGGCCCCGGGAACCGAACCCGGGGCCTCCCACACGGCAAACGGGAGCCCTACCGATCGAGCCACAGCCGCCTCCCCATGGTAGTGTCTTTTTCTTTCTTCCTGGTTCTCTTGACTTTCCACCTTGGCTTTGTCTTCATAAAGCTTCTCTAGTAGTAGGATTAAGGCCCAACGCCATTCCATTGGGCCACACCTTAACTAAAAATTACATCTTCCAAAGATCCTATTTACAATGTGTTCACACCTACAGGAATGGATTGAGATGAAAAATATGCCTTTTTCTGGGGCATATAATTCAACCTACCACTGTATGTGTGTATGTGTGTATGTGTGTGAGAGAGAGAGAGAGAGAATGCATATGTGTGTGTTTAGGACATAATTAAATATATTAGAGACTGATAAGATCTTTGAAATCTTCAGGCTGGTTAAAATTCAGTGGGTGTTCATAAGAAAAGTCCTGATTCTGTGTTTTCCTAAATAGTACCAACCAAGGGGTTCCTGTAAGTAGCACATAGGTAAAACTTCTTAACCTTCCTAATGAAAGCAGAAAAACTTGGAAAAAGCCAACCATAGTAAGACTACAGAAATATTTGTATCATGATGTATATCAAATTCTGAAATATGCTCTTTTTCCCTGCTCCCAGACATAAAGCAGAGTAACTGAGCACCAATAAATTTATACATAGGATAGGAATATTGAAATTAGCTGTCTGGTTTTTTTCCCAGATGAGGCTTTAAGTATTCAGGAAAGTTGAATGTCAATAATTCTAAACATTTTTTTTTGTAGGAAGTCATTAATTGCTACTGTAGAAAAACAACTTCTAGGTGAACACTTAGCAGCAATTCTTCAGAAAGGTAATTGGCAATTTGTAAATAAGAGTATTTATTAAAAGTGGTAGTGGCAAATAAGTATGATATTCGCTAAAAATTTACCCTTTTTAGATGACATGTGGCAGCATTTCTGAAGATAGACGCAAACCCTTTTTCCCTATTCATCACAGAAAACTTTCAGGAAGGTGCCTCTTTCCTTAACTGAAAGACACAGGAACTGAGATGAGAGTGGTCTACCCACACCAGTAAAGAAACAGTGGGAATTCTTGACTTAATATGTAGGATCACAGAAAAGAAAGGCATTCCTTTCTGCACTACATTATGTTTTTGTTCATAGCAGGTAAACCAAGCACTTCTGCTACTTCTGACTGATCTTAGAGTATACCCTGAGATTTACTGTGACAGTGCCACAAATATGCAAAAGCCTTTCCTTTCTTTCCAATCATCTTGTCTTTTGTACAAAATGAGTATATTTTAGAACTTTTATGCAATTATATAATATTATTTCATTCTGAAAATCAAATATATTAGAACCTAATTTAAACTTGAACTATTTATGCATGACTTTAAGTATCCAGTACTCTGAAACATAGTTATGTACACAATGCTAGATACAATATGTCTACTGCATATGTGAGGTATTTATGTGTATTTCTGTAAACCAGTTTTTATAAATGTAGAACATCTGTCTCAGTTGTTATTCATTATTTTTATAGAGATCAAAGCTGTATTTTTCACCTATACAGGCATACCTCAAAGACATTGCAGGTTCGATCCCAGACCACCTCAATAAGACGAATATCTCAAAAAAAGGTCACAAATATTTTGTTTCCCAGTGCATCTAGAAGTTAGGTTTACACTGTACTGTAGTCTAAGTGTACAATAGCATTATGCCAAAAAAAACCCACAAACAATGTACATACCTTAATTAAAATGTGACCCAGAGAAATTAAATGAGCACATGCTGTTGGAAAAATGGCACCAATAGGCTTGCTTGAAGCAGGGTTGCCACAAACCTTCAATTCATAAAAAATACAGTATCTGCGAAGTGGTAATAAAACAAGGATTGCCTGTAAAGGTGATTGCCTATTTGTGTTTATTTCAAAGCAGGGTCTCTACATTACAACTTACATGTAGATTAGGCATAGTTCAGTCCAATATCAGAATAATAATTAAATTCGTTAAAATATCTGCCACTTTTGTCCACTACTTTTTAATACCAAAATGTTTCAAAATTCAGGTTTAAATAATCTCCTTGATGAAAACCGAATTCAAGATTTATCTCTCCTGTATCAGCTCTTCAGTAGAGTTCGAGGTGGAGTTCAGGTTCTCTTGCAACAGTGGATTGAATACATCAAGGTATTTGTAATTTATCTGTGTCCCCTACCCCATGGCTTATAATCTGCAGCCAGAGTACATATCAGAAAACATTTCTTACTTGTTAGATACAAAATTTATTTTAAAAAGTAATGGCATTTTGAGAGCAGTCAGCCTGGGAATAATACTATGTGGCAAATTAGCAATAAAACAGTTGTCTTTTTGATGTTCTGACATGATTTCTAGCTGCATCATCTATAGCAGTGAATGTGGAAAAAGAGATCTTTTTGTGGAATCAAAATTTCTTTCCTTCTTCACTCTTAGACTGATAATACCCTGCTGTGATATTGTATACCCAGTAGTCATTTCTTATTATTTTTATGATTATAGATGAATGGTATCAGTCTGGATGTTTTGTTAGTTTTTTTCTTCCCTTCACTTTGAAACTTTATTTTTTAATATATTTTTATTACAGTAGTTGTGAACTTACAAAATAATCATGCACATATGTAGAATTCCCATACAGCAACTCTTCACCAACACACCACACTGTTGTGGAACATTTGTTACAGATTATGAGATAATATCATCAGACAATTACCACTAACTATGGTCCATAGTGCACGTTTGGCATATTTTTTCTATACCCCCCTATTATTAACACAGTACATTTTTGCAGTTGATGCAAGAATATTACAGTATTGCTGATAACTATAGTTCATAGGTTACATTAATTGTATTTTTCCCATGCTTCTCCACATTCCCACCACCCTGCAATAGTCACGTACATCCATTCTATCACAGAAGGACATTCTTGCATTTGTACTATTAACCACAATTCTCATCAACCTCTGGGTTCACTGTGTTATTCAGTCCCTAGCTTATTCTCTAGCTTTCTTTCAATTGGCATTTACATCCCTAGACTACCCTTTTCAGCCACAATCCCATTTATAAACCAGCTGCTGGGAGCAGATGTGGCTCAAGTGGTTGAGTGCCTGCTTCCCATATGGGAGGTTTGGTTCCCGGTACCTCCTAGAAAAAAAAAAGCCAGAAACAAACAACAAGCAAAACCAATGAAAAAACCAACTCAGGGGAGCCGATGTGGCTCAGTGGTTGAGCACTGGCTTCCCACATATAAGGTTCCAGTTTCAATCCCTGGCCCCTGGTACCTCAAAAAAAAAAAAAAAAAATCAGCTGCTAGTCACTGTAATATGTTACCATCAACTCTATCCATTTCCACACATTTACAGTCAAGTTAATTCAAACTTTTACATACATTAAACATCAGTACTCCTTCACAGCCCTCCTCTTACCTCCTAATCACCTATACTCTAGGTTTTAACTCCATGTGTTTATTCTTCAGAGTTCATATTAGTGAGACCATGCAATATTTGTCCTTTTGTGTCTGGCTTATTTCACTTAGCATAGTGTCTTCAAGATTCATCCATGTTATATGTGTCCCAATTTCATTTCTTCTTACTGCAGCATATTATTCCATCGTATGTATATACCACATTTTGTTTATCCATTCATTGGTTGATGGACACTTGGGTTGTTTTCATCTTTTGGCAATTGTGACTAACACCGTTGTGAACATTGGTGTGCAGATGTCTGTTCATGTCACAGTTTTCAGTTCTGCTGGATATATTCCTTGTAGAGGAATTGCTGGATCATATGGCATTTCTATATTTAGCTTCCTGAGGAACGGCCAAACTGTCTTCCACAGAGGCTGCCTATCTTACAATCCCACCAACAGTGAAGGAGTGTTCTATTTCTTCACATTCTCTCCAGCACTTATTGTTTTCAGTTTTTTAAATAATGGCTGTTCTATGCTGCGTGAGATGATATCTCATTGTTTTCTTTTGCATTTCCCTTATAGCTAATGATATGGAACATTTTTTTCATGTGCTTTTTGGCCATTTCTATTTCCTAGTTGGAGAAATGTCTGTTTAAGTATTTTGCTCATGTTTAAATTGGATTGCTTGTTTGATCCCTTTATATAGACTGGAAATCAAACCTTTATTGGATATATGGTTTCCAAATATTTTCTCCCATTGAGTGGGCTGTCTTTTCACCTTCTTGACAAAGTTCCTTGAATCACAAAAGTGTTTGAGTTTGAGGGGGTCCCATTTATCCACGTTTTCTTTCCTTGCTCATGCTTTTGGAGTAGGTTTTAAGAATGCACCACCTACCACCAGGTCTTGAAGATGTTTTCCTACATTTTCTTCTAGGAGCTTTATGGTTCTAGCTTTTATATTTAGGTCTTTGATCCATTTTGAGTTAATTTTTGTGTAAGGTGTGAAATAGGGCTATTCTTTCTTTCTTTTCACTATGGATATCCAGTTCTCCCAGCACCATTTGTTGAATAGACTGTTCTTACCCAGCTGGGTGGGTTTGACAGGCTTGTCAAAAATCGCTTGACCATAGAAGTGATGGTCTGTTTCTGAACCACCAATTCAGTTCCATTGGTCTGTGTGTATCTTTATGCCTGTACCATGTTTCTTTTTTACCATTCTAGCTGGGTATTATGATTTAAAGTCCTCCAACTTCACTTTTTACTTTTTAAGATGTTTCTGGCTATTCAGGGCCCCTTACCTTTCCAAATAAATTTCATAATTGTGTTTTCCATTTGTTTAAAAAATGTTGGTGGAAATTTTAACAGGATTGCATTGAATCTGTATGTCAATTTGGGTAGAATTGACATCTTCATCATATTTAGTCTTCGAATCCATGCGCATGGAATGTTCTTCCAATTATTTAGGTCTTTTTAAATTTCTTTTAGCAATGCATTGTAGTCTTCTGAATACATTTGCTTTACATCCTTGGTTTATTCCTAAATAAGTGAATTTTTTCCTAACTGTCTTCTCAGATTGTGCATTACTGTTGTATAGAAACACCACTGATTTTTGCATATTGATCTGTATCCTGACACTCTACTGAAATCGTTTATTAGCTCTAGCAGTTTTCTTGTAGATTTTTAGGACTTTCTAGATATAGGATCATATCATCTGCAAATAGTGAAAGTTTTAATTCTTCCTTTCTGATTTGGATGCCTTTTCTTTTTCTTGCCTGATTGCCCTAGCTAGAACTTGTAGCATTATGTTGAACAACAGTGGTGACAGTGG
Organism: Tolypeutes matacus; assembly: GCA_026826555.1. Taxonomy (NCBI): domain Eukaryota; kingdom Metazoa; phylum Chordata; class Mammalia; order Cingulata; family Chlamyphoridae; genus Tolypeutes; species Tolypeutes matacus. Next base: position 4,531,240 of record JAKSZT010053809.1, read on the forward strand.
GCATCCTTGTATTGTCCCTGATCTCAACGGAAAAGCTTTCAGGCTTTCACCCTTAAGTACAGTGCTGGCTGTGGGTTTTTCATATATGGCCTTTATCAAGTTGAGAAAATTTCCCTCAATTATTATTTTGTCAAATGCCTTTTCTGCGTCAATTTGATAGGATCATGTGATTTTTCTTCTTTGATTTATTAACGTGTATTATGCCGATTGATTTTCTTGTAGTGAACCACCCTTGCATGCCTGGTATAAAACCCACGTGATCATGATGAATAATTCTTTTAATGTGTTGTTGGAATTGGTTAGCAAGTATTTTGTTGAAGATTTTTGCATCTTTATTCATTAGGGAAATGGGTTTGTAATTTTCTTTTTTTGTAACATCTTTACCTGGCTTTGGTCTTAGGGCGATATTGGCTTCATAGAATGAGTTTGGTAGTGTTCATTCTTCAGTTTTTTGAAAGAGCTTGAGTAAGATTGGTATTAAATCTTCTTTGAATGCTTGACAGAACTCACCTGTGAAACCATCCGATCTGGGCTTTTCATTTTGCAGAGTTGTTTGATGACTGTTTCGATCTCTTTACTTGTTATTGATTTGTTGAGGTCTTCTATTTCTTAGGGTCAGTGTAGGTTATTTGTATGTTCCTAGGAATTTTTCCATTTCATCTACATTGTCTAGTTTTTTGACATACAGTTGTACGTCAACTCTTATCTCTTTTATATCTGTGGCGTCAGTAGTAATGTCTCTGTTTTTATTTTTATGTCATTTATTTGCATCTTCTCTCTTTTTTCTTTGTCAGTCTAGCTAAGGGTTTGTCAATTTTGTTAATCTTCTAGAAGGAACCAACTTGTGGTTTTATTAATTCTCTCTATTCTTTTTTTGTTCTCAATTTCATTTATTTCTGCTCTGATCTTTGTTATTTCATTCCTACTACTTGCTTTGGGAATAGTTTGCTGTTCTTTTTCTAGTTCCTCCAGCTGTGTAGTTAGGTCGTTGATTTTAGCTCGTTCTTTTTTAATGTAAGCAATGAGGACTATGAATTTCCCTCTCAGCACTGCCTTTGGTGCATCCCATAGGTTCTGATATATTGTGTTCTTGTTTTCATTTGTCTCGAGATATTTATTGATTTCTCTTGAAATTTCTTCTTTTGACCCATTGATTATTTAATAGGGCATAGTTTAATCTCCATATATTTGTGAATTTTCCCATTTTTTGTTTCTTGTTGATTTCCAGCTTTATTCCATTATGATCCAAAAAAGTGCTTTGCATAATTTCAATTTTGTTGAATTTATTGAGATCAGCTTTGTGACCCAACGTATGGTCTATCCTGGAGAAAGATCCATGAGTATTTGCAAAGAATGTATATCGTGCTGTTTTGGGGTGCAATATTCTGTCTATGTCTATTAGGTTTAGTCCATTTATCATATTATTCAAACTCTGTTTCTTTATTGATCCTCTGCCCAGATGTTCTATCCAATGTTGAGAGTCATGTATTGAAATCTCCAACTATTATTGTAGAGATACCTATTTGTCCCTTAAGTTTTGTCAGTAAAACTTTATTTTATTTTAGTTTTTAAGAATTTTAAAAAAGTATACCAATGTTAAATATGATTTTAAATTATTCTCATGGTAGATAATCCAAGTACAGTAAAAAATTGTAATTTTTGTTTTTTAGGCATTTGGCAGCACTATTGTAATTAATCCTGAAAAAGATAAAACCATGGTTCAAGAATTGCTGGATTTTAAAGATAAGGTTGACCATATAATTGATATCTGCTTTCTGAAGAATGAAAAGTTTATCAACGCCATGAAAGAAGCATTTGAAACATTCATTAACAAAAGACCAAACAAACCTGCTGAACTTATAGGTACTTTTCCGGTCCCTTTTCCCAGTTCTTTAATGTTTTTCTTTTATTCATAAAATTTCAGTTAATCTTAAATTTTGGCAAGGTTGTAGTATACTAACACCTTATATTTGGAGTTACTTAATTGGTAGTATCAAGTGTGAAAAATGTTTCTATGAACCTAGATAAAAGGATTAAAATACTTCAAACTAAAGAGCATCTCAAAGCCTTCATGTCAAACATGATTTGCTTTTTTAGTTAGTGCATTAGGCTCTATTTACTTTTATTTATAATAAGCTTGAATATTTATTTTCTAAGCCTGCACAGTTTAGATTTGGGGGAGAGTGCTATTTCTAAAGGCCAACACTTAGGGCTACATGAAAAAGGGTATCAAGAAATTACAGTTGCCAGTGAGAAAAGAAAAAGTCCAGTGGGAAAATAGGCCTCATGGTCTGGGCCTATTTATGTAAGGGTGTGGCATACTACTGTTCTTCTCAGGTTTTCCCACCTAGGTGTCCCTTAAGGTCAGAGTAGAGGTACCCTGAGAAGGTCTGGGGCAGGGGTTCTTAACCTTTTTTGTTTCACGTACTCCTTTGCCAGTCAGGTGAAAACCAAGGACCCCTTCTCAGAATGTAGCAGCAGATAGTTTCATGACACTGAACATCAGCATGTCTTTAAATTAAATATTAGGATTATTCAACTTTCCCATAATTTCAATACCTGATGACGTAACACAATTCAGTATCTGTTCAAACGGTCATTTTGGCTAACATTTAGAAATTCGAGTTTTCCCACAGCATCATAAAACTATCTCCACCACCCTTACCAATCTTTTTGCAGGCAGTTATCCAATGCACTCAGAACATACTACATCAAAATAAAAATCATACTAAGTCCACACTCTACTGTGTATTATTTAATAAGTATATCATACCCGCACAACATGTCCCCACAAGAATAATATTTTTAAATGCATAAAGTAAAATTACAGAGGAAATTAGTTACATATATTGAAATACAGTTACTAAAATTAAAAAAACCATATAATACTATACTTATGTGCTTCTTTCTTAACACATTAAATAATACATAAAAAATATAGAGAAAGTTTAAATTTTATATTTTAAAGACATGTCAACGTGCATACTGTTGTTATTTATCTTGAGTAAGAACATTAAACTGTGGTGTAGTATTTGTACAAGGCAACACGCATATCATGTTGGACATCTGATTGAGTTGGTTTTTTTTCAATTCAAGCTTACAGACCCCCTAAAATCTTTCCATGGACCCCTTGGGGGTTCGTGTACCCCTGGTTAAGAACCCTGGTCTAGAGTCTCCTAGGATGAAATGTCTTTGAAGTCTACTGTTTATCCTTAAAATTCTCACAAAATTTGCCTTTTCCTTTGTGATATATCTGGTTTATTTTGATAGAAAAGTAATGTTTGAGATTGTTTACCATCAGTGTAAAATGGACACTCCAGTACAATGTGCCATGTTTTTCACTGGCTTTGTTTACTCTGGCACAGGGCTGTATTCCCCCACCAGGATATCCATACCCCATTTTAAGAAGCATAAGTATAGTGGAAAATATATTAGATCTAGAGTCAGAAGACTGGGTTTGACTTAAGGCACTGATATTTATTAGCTCTTTGGCATTGAACAAGTCACTTATCTCCCTGTATTTAGAGACTTTAAAAAATGCATCTATACCTTTTAAGCATTGAAAGACTGAATATATGACACTCCTGTTTAAATATGTGTAATGCCCAGTACCTCATGGATAGACATGATTATTAAACAATAAACTTTTCCCCCATTTTAGCTAAGTATGTAGATTCAAAGCTTCGTGCAGGCAACAAAGAAGCTACAGACGAAGAACTTGAAAAAATGTTGGATAAAATTATGATCATATTTAGATTTATCTATGGTAAGTATTTGTTACTATTTTACTCTTTTTCTTTTAAACTAAAGCACTCAACAGGAACTAGCAAGTATATTCAACCTGAAGAGAGAATTTATTGGGGGGTTAGCGATTTAAAATTATATTTTATTCCTTTCACTTAATTTATTGGAGATACTTGAAGAGAGGAATGTTACTTAATTGGCTTGTGCTTTGACTTTTATACTCTAAAGGGTCTTGATTTTAACTACTTGATTTAATTTCTAGAGTATTGGCATGAAAGCTACCCATCAACTAAAGCTTTCCTAAAGAAAAATTAATGCATCCTTAATTCTTTAAAGAACTCTTGAAATGCTTGGCACAAAAGTCTACCTCTAGGGAGCAGATGTGGCTTAAGCAGTTGAGCTCCCGCTTCCCACATGGGAGGTCCTGGGTTTGGTGCCTCCTAAGAAAACAAACAACAAACAAATGAAAAAGCCAACTTAAGGGAGCCAGTGTGGCTCAGTGGTTGAGTGCTGGCTTCCCACATATGAGGTCCTGGGTTCAATCCTCTAATTTAATATTTCTTGTATATAACCAACTTGGATAACATATACAAAGTAAAATAACTTGGAGTAATGGTGTGGTTTATTAAATACTTCAAAGCAATTTTGCCAGATCTTTTTATTGGAATATTATGAGAGTTGTGTTTTATTATTTAACATAGGCAAGGATGTTTTTGAGGCCTTCTATAAGAAAGATTTAGCCAAGCGCTTGTTAGTTGGGAAGAGTGCATCTGTAGATGCTGAAAAATCAATGCTGTCCAAACTTAAACATGGTATGTTTCCCATTCTTTCTGTTCCTTTTCTTAGATTTCTGAGGGAAAATGTTAGTTTAATTTTTACAATTGATTGCTTCTTTTGTCATCGTTGTATGTATGTATGATGAAAATTTAAATTGAACAAACTCCTGAGGTTTCTAACCTATTGTCATATCTAGAGCTGTTGTGTTTTTGAAATAAAGTATATTGTCTTTGTTTTTACTATTTGTATAAAAATTTCCCATTTATCTTATGCCTAAATAGTAGATAAGGTTACTACAGGATTAGAATTTGACTCTGAATTAGTGGGGCATACACTTTGGGGTAAGGATATCTTTTTATTCTTATGAATAGTTAAAGGTCATATTTCATGCTAAAGTAAGTTTTACAGTTGATGTTTTCAATTTTCAATTCTTTGTTTTTACTACTTTAAAATATTATAAATGTACAAACATCTTTAATAGAATGTGGAGCTGCTTTCACCAGCAAACTTGAAGGAATGTTTAAAGACATGGAACTTTCTAAAGACATCATGATTCAGTTCAAACAGGTAAAAGTGAGTTAAACTCTTACTTAATTCCTTGAACTTAAATATATTGTCTTCTTGCTGTGGTTTATACTGAAGAGGATAAATAGAAACACGTATTTTCGTAAATACTTCGTAGCAACTTACATGTTATTCACAATAGAGAAAAAAATGACCAGTGGAATGTAAGTATATTTGATCTACTTCAGGATTTATGCTGGACTGAAGTCAGCATGAGAAAAGTTGTAGCCAAGTTGTGGGAATAGGAATTTCCTCAGCATCTAATTGATTTGCATGTTGATGATTTGCATGTTTACAGCTGGCAATGGGGAGGGAGAAGAGGTGATAAAGTGGTTGTATAAGGCCTTTGGGGGTATGGGGAATGAAAAACTAGATCCCAGTTTTCAAGATACAGATAGAAGGTAGTTTTGAAATATTTAAGAACATAGGTAATAGTGATAGCAAATCTGATTTTCCTCTTTTGGTGTTCTAGTGGTGACTTGTTTTATTGAGGTGGAAAATGAGAGTGAAAGACACAAGAGAAAGATCAGGGTCAGTAGGATCATTGGTCCTGTAGTAGTTAAAGAATAGGGTTTATTTGCTTTGCCCTTTCCACCCTCTTCTTCCTTCCCCGCTTCAGGTCACCCCCTGCAGACAGGCAGTGAAGCCAGTGAAAAACCGGAGACTTGGGCTGGCTGGTGGGGTGAGGAATGGGGTTTGCTGCAAGGTGTTCCAAGCCATAGGGGTCTCCACAGGAGGGGACTCAGGTGGTATGGGGCAAAAGAGTGGAGAAGAAATCCTTTAAGAGCCCAGTTGTATATAAGAAATTATTTTAAGTTGGTAACGACTAGAATGAAGTCACATGATCCTTGGTTTACCTGAAATTCTGTGCCATTGTAACTGTTAACCCATATACTTTTCTAGTGCATTTAACATAGGCTTCATCTATGGTCCTTCTAATAGCTGCCTTTTATTTTAACGGTGGTCAGTATTCATGTATGATTTTTATAATGGGAAACTTCTTGGGTCATTATTATGATATAAAATGCATGTAATTTTATTATAAGATCTTACTTTGTGTGTTGATCTTCTTTTAGTATATGCAGAACCAAAATGTACCTGGGAATATTGAATTAACTGTGAATATCCTGACAATGGGTTATTGGCCAACATATGTGCCTATGGAAGTTCATTTACCACCGGAGGTAAGAGTTACTGTTTAGGACTTGTTATAGGCATGGGAGTATATGACACTTCTGTTGTGCTTGTCATTTAAAAATAGATAATTTTAAAGTATTTGTGTCAGTAAACACATCAACATCAAATGCCAACTGTTTTAATATTTTACAATTGTACTTATAGTTTTATGTCTAGCTTAGAGCATAGCTAATGATGCCAAGTTTGTGGTTTTAGGGCCAATTTCCCTGACTTTTCTTTCATTTCCCCAGATTGCATCACTCTGCCCATGAGTCACCTGGGGGTAGGATTGTTGAGTGATGAGTGCTTGAGCAAGTCCATCATAATTCCTAAGAAAATGTCTAAGTCAGGACTGAAGCATAGAAAAGAGGTTAAGGTTAGAGAGATAGATATTGAGAGTCCTCCACAGAGATGATCACAGAAGCCCCAGGAATAAGTGAGCTTATTGAGGGAGAATAAAGAGAAAAGGAAGAAAAACGGGCTGAAATTTTCCAGAACTTTGGAAAAGAGTCATGTTTAGCAGGTGGTAGGAAAAGGAACCTGTGAAAGAAACCATTGCAAAAGCAACAGTGAGATAAGGGAACTAGCATATTGCAAGAGGTGCAAAGACACTGGAGGTGAATGTTTCAAACAATAGTATGGTTAAATGTTGCAGAGAGATTAAAGAATATAACGACTGATAAATGTCATTAGATTTGGTGGTTGGGTGATCATTACCTTATATCAAAGTGATCAGCAGACCTACTTGCTGTAGTCTTAAAAACTTACAGAAATATTACACATAAGGTAATTTAAATAGTGGTGAGTGAGGTATTAGAATACAGAGTGTAAATAAAGCTTTATTTCATTTACTTTAGATGGTAAAACTTCAGGAGATTTTCAAGACATTTTACCTAGGCAAACATAGTGGTAGGAAGCTTCAGTGGCAGTCGACCCTAGGACACTGTGTACTAAAAGCAGAATTTAAAGAGGTAAGTGGACGTTGTCAAAACTTAGTTTTTATCTTCATCTTTAATATTCATCATCCCTCTTGACTTGAAGATTTAAGCTCTTGTTTTATAAATTTATCCTAAATATCTGCATGATACAGTGATAGCTTTTCATAGCTCTGTGAGATATTCCAGTATATTTTAATAATGTGGTCCTTTCCACAGTTGATTTGGCCCTGCTTCAGAACCAAAAACAATAACCCTTTCCCCACCTGTGGATGCAGAATTTGGATTGCCACTTTATGATAGGAAACATCTTTTCTTGATGCTGGGGGTGGAGAGAGAGAGAATAGAGTGGAAGTTAAAGTGAACAGGGCCCTTGTCTAATTTTAAAAAACTGCAGCTTTTCTTGACTAATCTGTATCAAACAATTTGAAAATGCATTTGAAATAGTGATTTCTTGCTGCTTATGAAATAGCACATAGAGATGAGTTATTAATTTTCATTATTTTGTTGTTCTATTTTAATTATAAGGCTTATAAAAGGACCTGTAAAAAGGTTACCTAGTCTTTCCCCCTATTTTAGATAGGTTCACACTTAAACCCTGCACTGAACATACTGTATTACCACCTCAGGTAGCCTTTTCTGGATAACATTAATCTGTTATCCAGAAATTTAAATCCACTAACTGAAAAATGCTTTTTCTATAAGAGATTAGTCATTTAATTAATTTTCATATGTTTTTTAAAAAATGATGGCTAAACACTGCTGTTTCTCCAACAGGGTAAAAAAGAACTCCAGGTCTCTCTTTTTCAAACTCTGGTGCTGCTAATGTTTAATGAGGGAGAGGAGTTCAGTTTAGAAGAGATCAAGCAGGCTACTGGAATAGGTTTGTGTTGAATCAGTCGATTAGCAAGCATTATTAAGCATCCACTATGTACACACCACTATGTTAAGAGCACTGGGGGATGCAAAGGAATAATCCCTCGCCTCAGTACTCTTGATGTAACCATGGGAAATGGGGGAAATAACACTTGAAGCCATTGAGTACCACTAATTACCAATCTGTGGTCCTGACTAGAACTGTGTTAGGAGTTCAGTGAAGCAAGAGATCACTGTGGACTGGCACAATTGGGGAAGCCTTCGTGAAGGAGGTGGGACTTAAGCTGGACCTTCAAGTTTTGGTTAGGGGGAAGGCATATGCAGCAAGGGGAAAGATTGTGAGAAAAGCTTTAGAGGTACAAATGAGCACAGTGTGGGCAGGAATCATGAAGAGTTTAACTGTAGCACAGAATAGTGAAAAACAAGGGTAGATAGGTAAGATAGGTAGAGCCTGATTATGGAGAGACTTGAGAAATTTGGCAAATGAAACATACATTATAGGGTCTCAAATATGTGACATAAAGGAAATGACTTATTTGGACAATTTACCTGGAATCAATATGAAGGGAAGCTTGGAGGATGAAGAGATTCCAGGCCAGAATCTATTGGGATAATTTAAGCATAAAGCATTAAGGAGCTTAGACTAGATTGAGGTCAATGAGAATGTAGAAGAGACATCTCTAAGGAACCCACTACTAGATACATGGGGGATGAAGGAGAAAGAAGAGTTAGAGATGATTTTAGGCTTTCTTGCCCAAAATAGTCTGAAAGTATCACCACTAACAGTTGGAAAGAGGATACAGTTTTATGGGGAAAATGAATAAAATTTTAGACCTACTGGAGTTCATGATGGTGAAACAGCCAGGTAGAAGTGTCCTTTAAATGTGAGATAGGAAAGAAGCGAGAGGTCTTTTTTGAAGGTTTGGTCATTATACACATAGCATGATAATTGAAGCCTTTAAGAGGATGGCTAGCGGGGGGCGGCTGTGGCTCAATCAGTGGGGCTCCCGTTTACCATATGGGAGGCCCCGGGTTCGGTTCCCGGGGCCTCCTGGTGGAGGCAAGCCCGCCCACACGGCGTGGTTGGCTGACCCAGCGAGCACAAGCAGCAAGGGGGGGATAAATGAATGAATAAATAAAAATCTTTAAAAAAAAGAGGATGGCTAGGAAAAAAAAGCCATTGGATAGGGCAAAGATGAGGTCGTTGATAATCTTGGTGGGATAAAGTTTTAACAGGGGTTAGGAGGAGAAGCTAGATGAGGTTGAATGTAGCTGTTGATGAACCTAGTGACAAATAACTAAACTGCTTTCTTCTTCAGAGGATGGAGAATTAAGGAGAACACTGCAGTCATTGGCCTGTGGCAAAGCTAGAGTTCTGGCAAAAAATCCAAAGGGCAAAGATATTGAAGATGGTGATAAGTTCATTTGTAATGATGATTTCAAACACAAACTTTTCAGGATAAAGATCAATCAAATCCAGATGAAAGAAACGGTATTTCTTTTGCTTTCTCCCAGTCCTAATGCACTGGAATTATGTGTTCATAATAAATTTGTAAAGAAGATTTTATGCTCCTAACACTACCACTTCCATTATCATTTTCTATGCAAATATCTAGCTAAATATATTCCAGTATTTAATTTTTATTTGGCGGGGGGCACTTGATTGGGCTGATAATCAATAGTTTTATATCCTGCTTTGTTCATTTAATATTAAATCTTTAGAATTTTTCCATGCCATTAGATATCTTCAAAAAATGGCAAATGTCTGCATAATATTCTTTTAGTCAACCACTGTCCATTTTTGGGCAAATTCATAAGTTTTTAGTATTATACATTTTACAGCAAGAAACATCTTTGTACCTAAATCTTAATCTCTATGATACTTTCCTTATGATAAATTCATGTGTGTCAAAGGGTGTGACATAATGTGTTCCAGAAGAGTTATACCAATTTATATCCTGTCCAGCAGCAGATGAATGCCTGTTTTACTGTGCCTTCACCAGCACTAAAGATTCTTTTCTTTTAAAAATCCTTGCCAATTTACTTGGCAAAAATCAAAATGATTTAGTTAGTATTTCTTTGATTAATAGTGTAAGTGAGGGGGACGGATGTGGCTCAAATGGTTGGGCGTCCGTCTCCCATATGGAGGGACCCAGGTTCAATCCCCGGGACCTCCCGGTAAAAAAAAAAAAAAAAAAAAAAAATAGTGTAAGTGAATTTTTGTTTTTGCCATTTGAATTTGTTAGAGACTTTTATTAAGGAAATCAATAACTGCAGCATTTCATAAACCAGTTGGTTTCAATTCCAACAAGGTTTAATGCAGAATTTGAGAAACTGTTTTAATGTGGGACAAGATTCAGTATCTTCAAACTAGTTCCTGCTTTTTTTCCACATATACATCAATGGCATGATACTCCCTTAAAAGATTACTGTGTCCTTATTTTTTTTCCCAAGAGAAAGCTTTAATTTTCTGCTTTCACTTTTTAAAACTTTTTATTTTGAAATAATTTCAAACGTACAAGACATTTGTAAAAATAATAGAAACATAGAACATACCTCCACCCACCCAGATACCCAGACCCACCAATTTTAACATTTTCTTACCTTTGCCTTATCATTCTATCTACCTATCTCTAGCAAGCTATCTCTATGTATCTATCTAATCTATCATCTTTCTATTTTTTGAATACTTGAGAGCAGGTTGCATACATCATACTCCTTGAATACATAGTATTTTCACATGCATTTCCTGTGAACAAGGATATTCATTTAAATAATTACCCTAAGTGCAGTTATCAAGTTCAAGAAACTTAACATTGATACAAAGCATCCATAGTACATTCTGATTTTTCTTATGTCCCAATAATGTCCTTTTGAGCCTTTTATCCTCCATTTTATTTGTGGAAACATATCTAAAATATAAATCTTCCCAACCCAATCCCTCCCAAGCATATCATTCAGTGGGATTAATCACATTCACAGTTTTGTAGTACCCTCTCCACCATCCATTACTAGAACCTTCCCTTTACCCCAGAAACTCTACACTCATTTTGCATTAACTCCCCATTGCCCCTGCCCCTCACCCCTGGAAACCTGTACTCCACTTTCTGTCTCTATGAGTTTGCATATTCTCTGATATTTTTTTGTGGTTAGCATGGAGCTCAAATTAAACATCCTAAATATTTAACAATCTCATTTGTTTGATACCAACTTAACTTCAACAGTATATATAAACTATGTTCCTATACCCCTCCCTCCCCCACCTGTATGTAATTTTTGTCACAACAAACATTTATGCATTGTGAGCCCCAAACCACTGATTTATTATTACATTTTATACCTTTTAGATCCAATAGGAAGTAAAAAGTAGAGTTATAAAGAAAAAACTAAATAGTATTGGCATTTATATTTAATCATGCCATTACTGTTACCAGAGGTCTTTATTTCTTCATTTGGCTTTAATCAGATGGCTCATATCCTTTCCTTTCTACCTGTAAAACTCCCTTTATAATTTCTTGTAGGGCCAGTCAAGTGATGACAAAGTCCCTCAGCTTTTGTTTATCTTGGAAAAGTTTAATCTCTTCTTCATTTTTGAAAGACAGAATTCTTGCTTGGCAATTTTTTCCTTTGAGTACTTTAAATATGCCTTCCCACTGCCTTCTTACCTCCATGGTTTTCTTTTTCTTTTTTTTTTTTTTTTAAGACATAAAGTGACTTTTATTTAAGCTTAAATTTTCATTGATATTTCCAGTGTACTTTGCCCCAGTTGAGAATATGTAAGTCCCCAATCCATGAAACATATTGTCCTTCATAAACTGCTCCTGAAAAATGCTGAAGTCTTCCAAAATGATTCATCTATTTGGAACAAAGGGAATGGCTTCAGTAACAAATCATCAGTTTCCCTAGAACCTTTTAAAATGTACCATATAAGTCTATCATCCATTTAGTTATTAAACTACTATTTTATGTTTGGTTGGTTGGTTGGTTTTAGGAGGTACTGGGGATTGAACTCAGGACCTTGTACATGAGAAGCAGGCTCTCAACCATTTGAGCTACATCTGCTCCCCTGCACGTTGCTTTTGACCTCATTTCCTTTTTTTGTTTGTTTCTTTTTCCTGTTGTTTTGTTGTTGTTGTTTTCTTTTAATCTTTTTTTTTAAACTTTGTACATTTAATAATTGAAAATATAAACAATTAGAAACTAAAAAGTAAACACAGATGAATAAATATACACATTTCTCAAATGTACTGGATATATATAAAAAAGTTTTTGAATCAAACAATATGTTACATAGTATATTTGGTTCATAGTAACACATTCATACAGTATTTGTCCTTTTGTGTCTGGCTTGCTTCGCTCAACATAATGTCCTCCAGGTTCATCCATGTTGTCATATGCTTTATGACTTCATTTCTTCTTACTGCTGCATAATATTCCATCGTGTGAATAGACCGCAGTTTGTTTATCCATTCATCTGTTGATGGACACCTGGGTTGTTTCCAACTTTTGGCAGTGGTGAATAATGTTGCTATGAACATCGGTGTGCAGGTGTCTGTTTGTGTCACTGCTCTCAGTTCTTCTGGGTATATACCCAGTAGTGGTATTGCAGGGTCACGTGGCAAGTCTCTATTCAACTTCTTTAGGAACTGCCAAACAGTCCTCCATAGTGGTTGTACCATTCTGCATTCCCACCAACAGTGAAGAAGTGTTCCTATCTCTCCACATCCTCTCCAACACTTGTAGTTCTCTGTCTTTTTAATAGTGGCCATTCTGATAGGTGTGAAATGATATCTCATTGTAGTTTTGATTTGCATTTCCCTAATCATGAGTGATGTTGAGCATTTCTTCATGTGTTTTTTTGCCATTTGTATTTCTTCTTCGGAGAAATGTCTATTCAAGTCTTTCGCCCATTTTTTTAATTGGGTCATTTGTCTTTTTATTGTTGAGCTGTAACATCTCTTTATATAACTTGGATATTAGACCCTTATCAGATATGTGATTTCCAAATATTTTTTCCCATTGAGTCGGCTGCCTTTTCACCATTCTGACAAAGTCCTGTGAGGTGCAAAAGTGTTGAATTTTAAGGAGGTCCCATTTATCTATTTTTTCTTTTGTTGCACGTGCCTTGGGTGTAAGGTCCAAGAAACCGCCACCTACTACAAGGTCTTGAAGATGTTTCCCTACATTTTCTTCTAGTAGTTTCATGGTCCTGGCTTTTATATTTAGATCTTTGATCCATTTTGAGTTGATTCTTGTATAAGGGGTGAGATAGGGGTCCTCTTTCATTCTTTTGGTTATAGATATCCAGTTCTCCCAATGCCATTTGTTGAAGAGACTGTTTTTTCCCATTAGCATGGGCTTGGTAGGTTTGTCAAAAACCAGTTGACTGTATAGGTGAGGGTATATTTCTGGGTTCTCAATTCTATTCCACTGATCGATGTGTCTATCTTTATGCCAGTACCATGCTGTGTTGACCACTGTAGCTTTGTAATATGTTTCAAGGTCAGGCAGTGAAATTCCTCCCACATTGCTCTTCTTTTTTAGAATGCCTTTGGCTATTCCGGTGCACTTACCCTTCCAGTCTCCATGGTTTTCAATGAGAAATCAGCACTTACTCTTATGTGAGGCTCACATATATGTATCACATTGCTTCTACCTTGTGGTTTTCAAAATTCTCTCTTTAATCTGTGGCAGTTAGAAACTTTGATTATAACATGGTGTGGTGTGGGTCTATTTGGGTTTATCCTGTTTGGAGTTTGTTAAGCATCTTAGATGTGTATATTCGTGTCTTCCATTAAATTTGGAAAGTTTTTAGCCATTATTTCTTTGAATATTCTCTCTGCCTCTTTTTCTCTTGTCCTGGGACTCCCACAATGCATATATTGGGTGTGTCCTTATTTTTATAACATTTATACTGTACCAGAAAGAAACTGCCTGAAAAAAGCCCAAACTATTCTTTTAATTTAGTTTTAACTAACACTTTTACTTTACCATCATGTTTGGTAAACTTGACTCTTAAACACCTAAATATTTGTAAGTCTTGATTGAATGTAATCTAATCTATAGATTAGAACAGTATGCATTTCTAATCTATATTTACAAAATTAAAATAAATTTTCAAAAAGAGTTTGGCTCTAACTAGTTAGTACCATACTTTGAGTTGGAGGTCAGAGTCAATTATTTTATAGATAAGCTGATCTCACATAGAAATCTGGTCAAAGACCCCTTGTGACTGACCCATACATTTAGAAGATTTTGAGGACAGAGTAAAAGAAAATGATGAATTCCTCACTAACCATCTCTACTTCTAAAAAAGCTATTCAAAGATTGTGATTTCCTGTTAACTAATATTGGCATCATCTTCATTGTTACGGGACAGTATAATTAGACCAGAAAGGAGTTCAATTTGTAATGTTTTTTTTCCCTGTCATTGTCTGTATTTGTAAAATCCTATTTAGAGAATTCAGTATTTCAACATGAACAGTTTCATGTCCCTAAAATCTAAAATTTGTCTTAAGTAATCAAGTTTACAGTTCAGGTACAATTCTTAACTTTAAAACTTTTTTTTAGGTGGAAGAACAAGCAAGCACTACAGAAAGAGTATTTCAAGACAGACAGTATCAAATTGATGCTGCAATTGTTCGAATTATGAAGATGAGAAAGACACTTAGCCACAATCTCCTTGTTTCAGAAGTGTACAACCAGCTGAAGTTCCCAGTAAAGGTAGATACTTCTGTATTTTCATATTGAACGTATTATAAAAGAGAATACATTGAGTTTTCAGATATAAAGCTTAGAAATATAGATTAAAGCCTCAATCATTTCTCAGCCTTTTGGCTAAGATCAAGTGTAGATTAGAGCCTCAAGAGCATTTGGAGGGACAGTAGTTTTAATTTCCCATGCTTATGCTATGCTTAGGCAATTTTGGCATATGTGGGTAGCTGTGACTAAAGGAGAAAGTAATTTATTAAATTACTTTACCTGAAAGTCTAGCTGCCAAAATGAGTCTTAAAATTTTTTTAAGCTTATTTTTTTCTTTTGAACTTCTTTATTTTTTTTTCCTCATTGAAATATCTTGGTATTTGAAAGATTTGGTTATTTTAGGTCGTTAAGTTCTTCTACCATGAACTGTATACTTACAGCTAGCCATCATCAGACATCTTTTAAAAAAGTTAGCAATAGTTCTAATAATCTGAAATTGGTCATTAAATAGATATGTTCCAATGTAAATGCCTAGTAATAAAGAGACTTAGATAATGTAGTGTTTCACCATCTTGTTTCCTACGGTTTAGAAGATTCCCAAACGCTTGTGATCATAAACACTTCTTAAAGTTTGGAAGGTTCTTACTATAGCTTTGGACTTAGGTAAATTACTTTGCCTTGATGAGCTTATTTCTTCTTTTGTAAAATGGAGTTAATAGTACTTACCTCATAGGGTTTTTCTGAGACTTAGATGAGATAGTGCATGTAATAAACTTAGCATTGGACCTGGCATATAGTAAGCTCTCAATAGCTATTAGTTATATAAGGTATACTTTCTCTCTTCTCCAAACCTAATACTCCCTCCTCCTCACCACTCTTATCACCCTCATGCTCTGCCTAACAACCATTTCAGCTCCAGCCAGAGAGATTTAATGCTAAGGAAGTTAGGGGATCACTAATAAATATGCTGATAGTCTAGGTCTTCTACCATAATTAAGATAAAGTCATTTGATTTTCAAACCTTGGGATTACTGGTAAAATTGTGATTGATATTTTGGCTGTCCTGTCAGACTGCTTCCCTCTATTCCCCTCTTGATCAACTGGCTATTTTACATATTCTGAAAAAAGCTCTATTGGCAAGCGAGATTGTATTCTTTTTGTAGGCTAGGTATAAAAGACATGTAGTAGAATCCTGACATCCAAGAGCTAAGAATGCAATCATGAAGTCAAGCTACGAGCCCCTCTCCATGCTCTTTAAACCACAAGTAGGATGCAGAAATTGAAATCACTTACAGTAGGTAACAGTTAAATCATACTTTAAACCTGAAATATGAGGATCTGAAATTGAGATTATACTTCATTTTATCAAACTATTTGTTGTAGTAGTTCTTTTAAATAGTGATTTCCCAGTACAGTTTTTTAAATAAATCAATTTCATTGATACATATTCATGAAGCATAAATCCACCCAAAGTGTACAGTCAGTGGTATTTGGCATAATCACATAGTTGTGCATTCGTCTCTTCAGTCATTAATATAGCATTTTCATTATTTCAGTAATAATAAAAACCAAAAACAGACAAAAAAATTCATTACCTCTCAATCTCTCTGTTTCTCCAGTACAGTTTTTAATTTATAAAATTGCAGCCTTAAAAAAAAAAAAGAATAAAAAAAGACAAAAAAATAAAATTGCAGCCTTACTTGCAGAACTAGGTTTTTGCCCAAAGTAAAGTTTTACTTATCTCTCAAACTATCCTGACAAAACTAAATAGCATTCTGTTTCCCTAAATTATAATGTGTTCCTCCTGTGAAGTTATGATAGTTTGGTCTTTTTTTATTTAACTGTGCAGAGGATAGCTTGTTCTGAGAAGACCTTTTTAAAACAGAAAAGTAATGGAAAATATGACAAGAGTGTGATCAATTTATGTATAGTATATAGTATAAAGATCTTGGTTAACCTGGTTTATTTTCTTTACACTTTACTCTAAAAATTAAGGAGATTTAATATATTAAATCTAATATGGGAGGAAGAATACACCAAATGTAAGATATGTGCTATAGTTAGTAGTAATACTTTGACAATGTTCTTTCATAATTTGTTACAAATTTTTCACAACAATGCAAGTATTGGTGGTGGGGTAACGTATGGGAGCCCTGTATGATATGCATGTGTTTTTGTTTTTGTTTTTTGCAAGTTCACAACTTTTACTATACGCTTACTGTTTTTTTTTTTTTTTAACTTTATTTTGTACATTTAATAATTGAAAACATAAGCAATAAAAAACTAAAAAGTAAACACAGATGAATAAATATATACATTTCTCAATTAAATGTAATGGTTACATGTAAATTTTTTGTTTTGTTTTGTTTTTTGTTTGTTTTTTTGGTTTTTTGTGTGTGTGAATCAAACAATACATTACACAATATATTTGGTTCATAGTAATGCATTCATACAGTATTTGTCCTTTTGTGTCTGGCTTGCTTCACTCAACATAATGTCCTCCAGATTCATCCATGTTGCCATATGCTTTATGACTTCATTTCTTCTTACAGCTGCATAATATTCCATTGTGTGAATAGACCACAGTTTGTTTATCCATTCATCTGTTGATGGACACCTGGATTGTTTCCAACTTTTGGCAATGATGAATAATGTGGCTATGAACATCGGTGTGCAGATGTCTGTTCGTGTCACTGCTCTCAGTTCTTCTGGGTATATACCCAGTAGTGGTATTGCAGGGTCACGTGGCAAGTCTATATTCAACTTCTTTAGGAACTGCCAAACAGTCCTCCATAGTGGTTGTACCATCCTGCATTCCCACCAACTACACTTACTGTTGATGTATGTTCATGTATGAGTGATAAACGTCAATGAATTTTTTTAAATGAAAGAAAAAAGTATACATTAGGATGTGAGGGAATGAAATCACAGTAAGAAAGAACAGCATGAGCAAAGATGAGGAGGTAAAATGTACAAGGGAATTTTAGGAGGTGACTAAATCCGTGCACTTGGGTGTTTAGAGGAACAGGGGAGAAAAGTGAAAAAAAGAATCTAATATGGTTTCTCATGTAAAACATTTTAGATTTAATTGTTAAGCAAGCCAAAGTTACCTGGAAAATGTTCAGTGAGTCAAAACTTGTTTTTTTAATGTGCTGTTGGTAAATGGACTTGAGCCAATGACTATGAGCTTTCCACTGAACATTTGCCTTCTCTTACAGCCTGCTGATCTTAAGAAGAGAATAGAATCCTTAATTGACCGGGACTACATGGAAAGAGATAAAGAAAATCCAAACCAGTACAACTATATTGCATAAAATGTTGGCCTTGGAGCATTTGGTGTCATGTGCAGTAGCCAGTGGATAAACTAACCTGTTGATCCTATATTATTTGACTACTTTTATACTACCGATGACCAAATGAAGCAGTGTAATGGAAATAGTTGAGTGGACTTTTTCAGTGGTTAACATGCCTATTTAAAGAGTAATACTTACCTTTAAGAAGAATGTTGTTGAACTCTTTGCATGTTATTTAGTATGATGTGGAGAAAACTCTTAAGGAAGTACCTGGTCTTCATGATTCCTCTTTGGAAGTGAGGAAGAAGTCCCTATGGCAATTTAAAAAGGGGGGTGGGTTGGGAGGATTCTTATACACCATTAACTATGAAGCAAAAGATTAATTTGCTTAAAATGTCATTTAAAGATACTTAAACTGCATGCAAATTTTATTTACTGTACAGAGTTCTGGATGTATTTATCAAATAGAAAAACCACCCTTGGACTTGGTTGTTCACCTGTTTTGTGATTTTCCCTTGAAAAATAAGTTGTCATAGCTATTGCTATTTTACTAGTTAATGTTCTGTTACACGGAAAGGGAAGTTGTGTTTTTTGTTTGTTTGTTTGTTTTTTTAAACTTATTTGAAAGCAAGTTTTCAAGTAGGAGGACAGTTGCTTACATAATATCTTGTAAATACACATCCTAAAATTTTCCATTTGAGTGTGGGATGTGCATATATGGCTTAGCCCTGAGTTTACTGTGCTGATTAACAGGTACTTGTAAAAATAGCTGAAATAGAAAATTGCCGATCATTTATACTAGAGGAACATCATAGGAGAGACAAATCCAACTCTTTCTTCATGTTAAAAATGAATACAATATGGAAATGCAGAGAGACCAAAATTAACATGTTTTTTAAGTTATTCCAGGAGCAAATTCATCTGCTAGTTTTTGACTTACTTTAGCCTCTAAATGTTGTTTGAACAATTTTGTCTTTAACTTGGACCAATTGTAGATTGTTACAGGCTTCCTAGGGTTTAGCATTCCTATTCTCTCTACCAAAGTTTTTCAGAAGCATCCCAGCTCTCCTCTTTGTTGGCAAATGAGCCTTTTTTTTTTTTTTTTTTTTTTTTTTAAATCATCCTTATTCTAATTCCCTAAAACTGGAGATACAAAAAGTCTTCACTCACCTCGCAGGGCCCCTAGTTGGGGAGTTTAAATTCTGTATCATGCTGATCCTCTTTACAAAATTGCTTGAAGTTAAGAGTTCTCAAATAGCCACTGGACAGCTACTTTCCTAAGGAATGGCCCGGGATTGTTCATACATAGAAAATAGCAAAAGTATTGTTCTTCAAACTGATATTTAAGTACAAGGTGTCTCTCTACCATCAGTGTTTTTGTTTGTTGTTTTGTTTGCTTGTTTTCCCTTGAAGCTTTGAAGGGAATTGATGTTGGAGGAGCAGCAGAAATTTTTGTTTTTTTGTTTTTAAAATCTGAACTACAATGCTTTTTGTAACATATATTTCCTTGCCTGTGTAGAGCCATTAGGAAGAATACCTAAGCCCTAACCTTTAACTGAGGAGACTTGACTCTTGTGTCTGCCATTGATTGTTTTCTTGAGTTCTCAAAGACCTTCTGTGGCCAGCAATTTTTAAAATGTTGCCGTTTCTTTCTAGTTACATCTACTTGTGTACTGTTGTCTAGCTATATGTGGTATTTAGAATTCCTTCCTAATTCTTTTTGAGCAGCCATTGCTATATTTTCTCAGCTTCTCCCTCGTTTCCTTACACAAACTCTTCTGACAAGGAAATGCAGCTATTTTGTTTGCCCTCCCTTTATACTGGACCATCTGCACCAGTGTTCTAACTCATCCCTGGTGGTCTCAGAAATGTGTAGACTATTATGCAAGACTCAATAGTTTAAGCAGTTTTTAGGTAGAGTTGGTCCTGTTAGGTGGAGAATTTTTTTTTTTTTTTTTTTTTAAGGAGGTACCGGTGATTGAACCTGGGACCTTGTACATGGGAAGCAGGCACTCAACCACTCAGCTACCCCTGCTACACCTCCTTCCCAGGTGGAGACTCTTGATGCCACCTTCACTATCTTGAAAGTAGGTCCCTTCCCTGAGGCTCTTGATTTTTAAAAATTTGATGCTGTTTCAGCTGAAAAATTGGCAAGACTACTAAAAAACAAGTTAAGGGGAGCTACTTAAGAAATTGAAAAGTAATTGCAAACAATATTGGATAATTGT
The DNA here is from genome assembly GCA_026826555.1 of Tolypeutes matacus. Classification (NCBI taxonomy): domain Eukaryota; kingdom Metazoa; phylum Chordata; class Mammalia; order Cingulata; family Chlamyphoridae; genus Tolypeutes; species Tolypeutes matacus. The sequence continues at coordinate 4,551,535 of JAKSZT010053809.1, forward strand.
GACTTTGAGTTGTTCTGTATCAGTTGAATTTTTGTGCGTTCTTTCCCTGTGTACATGGTGGTTCTATTTTTCTCCAATAAAACTTTTATTTAAAAAAAGTTTCTGGAGAAGATCTTTAAAATTTCAAATATAAGGAAGTTATGAAACCGCAGGATCTAAAATGTTCCTAGTGATTTCTTTTAATGAATTTGCATTTGCCTTTTTTTTTTTTTTTTTTTTTTTTTAATTTCCCTTTGTTTTTTTGGCGGTTTGGTGATAATGAGGTAGGAATGTGGAGAGAGTATGGTAAAGGTTGAGTAAAATTCACAGGAATCCTCAAGGTGGGTGTTTATTCTTAAATGTCATATTCTAGAAAAATCAAATCAAATACAGGTATAAATACTGCTTCACTCAAATCCTCAAAGTCAGATGGTTTCATAAAATCAGTATGAATCTAGTCTAGATTTAAGTTGAAGGAGAATAAAAGATTAAATGCTCTTGTTTTTCTTATGGCGCTTGATCTGCCCTTTCTGTTAATACTTTTAAATTCTGGGTCAAATACTTTTCATAATAAGAAGCTCCTCGAGAACCTTACATTATTTATCAAACCAGAATTCAAGACGCATTCTTGAACCCTGTTCCTAAGTCTGTTGAATAGTCTTAATATGCTGTCTAGCCATACTCTTGAAATTCTTATCTTGTACTTGGGTGTACAATTCAGGAAATCACTTTATTCTACTTAGGCATTTCTTTCTAAAAGTTTTGAGAAGTTTGTTTTTTAATTTTAGTATCTATAAATCTTTTTTATGGTGGCTGTTTTTTGTATGTTTTAATGACTACTCTGTTTAGTGCTGTGAATGCCAGGAGTGTTATAAATGTGTTCTCTACTCTCATTTACATAAAATTGCCAAAACAAATTGTTCGTTAAAAGAGCAGTACTAGTGGGAATTTGCTTAATTATGTTTTATATAGTATCCTTGCTAATGCTTCATTAATGGTTTTTTTTTTTTTTTTCAGTTTCCTACATAAAACCTTGCTTTTACATTTGAATAGTGAACAGATTTGTTCACCTGGAAACATTTGGTTCAAATTTAACTCTTCAATTATTTTGCTTATTTTCCTTGCTATAAGAAAAAAAGGATTTATTTTTGTTGAATGGATAAAGTTTTAGAAATATAGCCACACTCGCACATAATGTACTTTTTATATTTTACAACCTTAAGAGTTCTGTCTAGGATAGTAGGAAAAAACTAACCTTTCTATTCTGGAGCTTTTTTAATTTGATGTAGAATATAAGAATGTGCTGGGTTGTCACATTAGAACTTGCAGGCTACAAAAACAACAGGTCCTTTCATTAAATGCTGTAATTGATATAAAACTTAATTTAAAATTTATTGCAGTAAATGCACATAACATAAAATTTACCATTTAAACTATTTTAAAGTATACAATCCAGTGACATACAGTATAATTTTGTGCAGCAATCGCCACTGTCTAGTTCCAGAACATTTTCATCACCCCAAAAGGAAACCCCATACCCGCTTAAGCAGTCACTCCCTATTTCCTTCTCTACCCAGCCCCTGGTAACGATTAATCTGCTTTCTGTTTCCATGGGTTTACTTATTCTGGATATTTCATATAAATGGAGTCATACAATGTATGGCCTTTGGTGTCTGGCTTTTTTCACTCAACATGATGTCTTTAAGGTTCATCCATGTTGTAGCATGTTTCAATTATCATTCCTTTTTTTCCTTTTTATAGTTAAATAAACCATTGTATGAATATACCACATTTTGTTAATCCATTCATCTGCCAATGGACATTTGGGTTGTTTCTAATTTGAGGCTACTGTAAATAGTGCTGCTATAAACATTCTTGTACAAATTGTTATTAGATAGATTACCTACTTTCAATTCTTTGGATATATGTCAAGGAGTGGAATTGTTACATCATATGGTAATTCTACATTTACATTATTGAGGAACCACCAAACTCCTATAGCAGTTGCACCATTTTACATTCCCACTATCAAAGTCCAATTTATCCACTTATTTTCCTTTTTTTATTATTATTATACCATCCTAGTGGGTGTGAAGTGGTATCTCATTGTAGTTTTGATTTGCCTTTCCCTAATGACTAATGTTGAGCATATTTTCAAGGGTTCATTGGCCATTTGTATATCTGTGGAGAAATGTCTATTCAAGTCCTTTGTCCATTTCTTAATTGTTTTTTTTTTGTCTTTTTGTGGTTAAGCTGTAAGAGTTCTTTATATCTTTTGGATGCTAGACCCTTATCAGATGTATGATTTGCTAATATTTTCTCCCCTTCTGTAGGTTGTCTTTTCACTTTCTTGATACTGTCCTTTGATGCACAAAGGTTTTAAATTTTGAAGGATTCCAGTTTATCACCCTTTTCTTTTGTTGTACTTTTGGTGTCATATTTAAGAAACCATTGTCAAACTTAAGTTCATGATGATTTATTCCTATGTTTTTTCTAAGAGTTTGATAGTTTTAGCTCTTATATTTAGGTCTTTGATCCATTTTGAGTTAATTTTGTATATGGTATGAGTAAGGGTCCAACTTTATTCTTTTGCATGTGAATATCCTGTCGTCTCAGCAACATTTGTTGAAGGGGTTATTCTTTTCCATTGAGTAATCTTTGCACTCTTGTCATCAAAATCAACTAACCATAGATATATGGGTCTATTTCTATACTCTCAATTCTGTTTTGATTACTGTAGCTTTGTTGTAAGTCTTGAAGTTGGAAGTGTGAGCCCTCCATCGTTGTTCTTCTTTTTCAAGACTGTTTTGGCTGTTTGGGGTCTCTTGCAAGTTCATATGAATTTTAGGATCAGCTTTTCCACTTCTGCAAAATAGTCCATTGGGATTTTGATTGGGATTGCATTAAAACTAGATCACTTTGGGGAGTATTACCATCTTAACACTATTAAATCTTCTAATCCATGAACACAAATGACTTTCCATTTATTTAATTTCTTTCAGCAGTGTTTTGTAGTTTTCACTGTACAAGTCTTGCACATCCTTGGTTAAATTTATTACTAAGTATTTTATTCTTTTTGATGCAGTTGTAAATGGAGTTTTCTTAATTTCCCATTCAGATTGTTTATTTCTTGTATATAGAAATATATCTGGTTTTTGTGTGTTGATCACGTACCCTTCAACTTTGCCAAATTTATTACTTCTGTGGATTCTTTATTGTTTTCTATATATGGAACATGTATGTCCTCTGCAAAGAGAGAGATGCTTCTTTCTTACCAATTTGAATGCCTTTTATTTCTTTTTCTTGCCTCATTGCTCTGGCCAGGCTTTCCAATACAATGTTGAACAGAGTTGGCAAAAGTGGGCATCCTTGTTTTGTTTCTGATCTTAGGGGTAAAGCTTTCCCTTCACCATAATATGATGTTAGCTGTGGGTATTTCATAAATTCCCTTTATTGTGCTGATTTCTCATCTGTTCCTAGTTTGCTGAGTGTGTGTGTGTGTGTTTTTACCATGAAAGTGTGTTGGATTTTATCAAATGCTTTTTCTGTATCAATTGAAATGATCCATGTGGGTTTTTTCACCTCATTCTTATTACTGTGGTGTATTACATTGACGATTTTCTTATGTTGAACTACTCTTGCATTCCTGCAGTAAGTCCCAGTTGGTCGTGTTATATAATCCTTTAAATGTACTGCTAGATTCAGTTTGCTAGTATTTTTTTGAGGGTGTGTGCATCTATATTCATGAGGGATATTGGTCTATAGTTTTTCTTGTGGTGGTTTTGGCTTTGGTGTCATGGTAATGACCTCATAGCATGAGTGAGGAACTATTCCCTCCTCTTCTGTTTTTTGGAAGAGTTTCAGGAGGATTCGTGTTAATTCTTTGTTTGGTAAAATTCACCAGTGAAGCCATCTGCCTGGGCTTTTCTTTTTCGGGGAGTTTTTTTTTTTTTTTAAATCTTTTAAATATATTTTTATTACAGAAGTTGTGAACTTACAAAACAATCATACACATGTGTAGAATTCCCATACAACAATCCTTCACCAATACACCACACCATTGTGGAACATTTGTTACAGATTATGAGATAATATCATCAGACTATTACCACTAACTATTCCATAGCATACATTTGGTGTATTTTTTTCATACCTTTTTGGGAGGGTTTTGATTACAGATTCAGTCTGTTTACTTATAGGTATATTCAGATTTTCTATTCTTGGTCAGTTTTGTAGATTGTGTGTTTCTAGGAATTTGTCCATTTCATCTAGATTGTCTAATATGTTAGCATACAGTTGCTTCTTATGCTTTTTATTTCAATAAGGTCATTAGTGATGTCCCCACTTTCATTTCTGATTTTAGTTATTTGAGTCTTTTTTTCTTGGTCAGTCTAGCTAAAGATTTATCAATTTTGTTGATCTTTTCAAAGAATCAAATTTTAGATTTGTTGATTCTGTTGTGTTCCTATTCTCTTGTATCTGCACTTTAACCTTAATTATTTACTTACTTCTGTTATCTTTGGATTTTTTTTTTTTCTAGTTCTTTAAGGTATAAAGTTAGGTTATTGATTTGAGATCTTTTTTAGTGTAGCAATTTATAGCTATGAATTTCCCTCTGAGCATTGTTTTTGCTGCATTCCGTAAGTTTTGTTACATTGAGTTTTCATTTTCATTCATCTCCATGTATTTTCTCATTTCCCTTGTGATTTCTTCTTTGATCCACTGGTTTTTAAGAGTATGTTATTTAATTTCTACATTAAATATGTGAGTTTTCCTTGTTATTCATTTCTAGTTTAATTCCATTGTGGTTAGAGAATATGGTTTGTATGATTTCAGTCTTTTAATTTACTGAGACTTGTTTTGTGGCTTAACATATGATCTGTCCAGGTGAATGTTCCATGTGCACTTGAGAAGAATATGTATTTTGGTGTTTTAGGGTGCAGCAGTTCCTTATTGATCTTCTGTCTGTTATTGAAAGTGGTGTATTGATGTCTCCAGCTTGTTTTTTTTTTTTTTTGAGGTACTGGGGGCTGGAGATTGAACCCGTGACCTTGTATGTGGGAAGCTGGTGCTCAACCACTGAGCTTCACTGGCTGCCCTGAGTTTATTTATTTATTTATTTATTCATTCATTCCCCCCCCGCCCCTGTTGTTTGCATTTACTTTGTCTGCTTGTTGTGTGCTGGTCTTCTTTTCAGGAGGCACTAGAACCTGGGACCTCTGATATAGGAGGGAGGCACCTAATCCCCTGGTTGCCTCCACTCCCTGCTTTGTTGTGTCTCTCATTATGTTTTCCTAGTGTTTCTTATTGCATTAGCTTGCTGCGCCTGCCTGGCATGTCAGTTCACTGTCTTGCTCGTCTTTAGGAGGCACCGGGAACCAAACCTGAGACCTCCCGTGTGGTAGGCGGGAGCTCAATTGCTTGAGCCACATCCACTTCCCCTGATTTGGTTTTTTCGTTTGTTTTCCTTTTTTTTTTTTCTTTTTTAGGAAGTACCGGAAACTGAACCCAGGACCTCCCATGTGGGAAGCAGGTGCTCAACCGCTTGAGCCACATCTACTTCCCCTCCAGCTATTAGTATAGAACTATTTCTCCCTTCATTTCTGTCCATTTTGTTTCATATATTTTGGGGCTTTGTTGTTTATGTTTATATTTATTTTATCTTTTTGATCAAATATAATGTCCTTCTTTGTCTCTTGTAGCAGTTTTTTTTCTTAAAGGTCTGTTTTGTTTGATATTAGTATAGCTACCCTAGCACTCTTTTTGTTACTATTTGCATGGAATATCTCTTTCATCCTTTCATTTTCAACCTATTTGTGTCTTTGGATCTAAAATGAGAGTCTTGTTGACAGCCTATAGTTAGATCATGTTTTATTGTGTTTTTTTTTTTTTAAATCCATTCTGCCATTCACTGCCTCTTATTGGAAATTTTAATCCTTTAACACTTAAAGAAATTACTGGTAAAGAAGGACTACTGTCTTGCTCTTTGTTTTCTATATATCTTGTATTCCTTTTTGTCAGTTCCTCCAGAGCTGCCTTCTTTTGTGCTTAGCTGATCTTTTGTAATGTACCATTTTGATTCCCTTCTCATTTCCTTTTTTGTATATATTTGCTTATTAGTGGTTATCCTGATGATTACAATTGACATGTTAAATTTATAGCAAACTACTATTAATTAATACTAACTTAGCCTCAATAGTATATAAAAATCCTGCTCCTATATATCTCCTTCCTTCCCTATTTATGTATTGTCACAAATGACATCTTTATACATTGCGTCTCCATTAACAGAGAAAATATTTAAATTTTTTTTTTTTTTTTTTTTTTTTTACTGGGAGGCCCTGGGGATCGAACCCAGGTCCCTCCATATGGGAGACGGACACCCAACCATTTGAGCCACATCTGTCCCCCTTAATGTTTTCTAATCTGTCTGAAATAGGTATTCCTAAGTTGGGAAGTAATATAAATATCATATATACAAATAGTAGTCTGAAAATTCTTAAGAATGACTAGCATTGTGCCTGAAAGGGCAGTATGGAATTTGCTGGATTTTTTAAAGACAACATAAAAGAAAAGCAATGGCAAGTTTTCTTAGAATCAGACCTGCCTGATGAGTGAGGCTTCTGTCCTAAAACACTAGCTGCGATTCAGTCTGTGGAGTTGGCATTTTTAAAGGTTTGTTTCTAACTCCTCTGAGTTAAGGAGCTCAAATCTTGAGGCAGAAAGGTACTTCACATTTTCCCCTTTAAAGTCTTAATATACTTTATAATTTAAATTTTTTTTAGGAATCTCAGGTATCCTTTTTAATCAATGTGGTTTTGCATTTGACTATTTTAAAAGAGGAAATTAGATATAAACAGGTCAAATATTTTAACCAAAGGTAACAGTAGCAAGAAAGCCTTAAGGCTCTTTAAATGCATGGGTCCTATATTAGCCTTCACTTCCTACTCTTAGGTAGACATAGGGTCACTTCCTTCACAATTGAAGCAGACTAGAAAAATTGGCTGTTCAAGACCAGTATCTGTAATTCCTACAGAAAACAGATCATTAGTTTTCAGAAAGGTACTATTTGTTTCTGTCATTCAAGAATGAGTATTTTGTGGATATCTGTTTCCATTTTAATACTAGAACATTTTGTTCATTTCGTTTCTAGTTTATTGTTCCAAAGCAGGCCATTCAAATGTGCTTTGTAGAAGAAAGAATGGGATACAAGAAGCAATGGTGACCAAAGAAAGTGTTGAAACATGTTGCTATATCTAAGCGTTAACTAAAAATGATTAATTTTATTGGTTAAGGTAAATATAATACTGGAACTAAAATACTAGACAAACTAACGGAATTGGAAGGAAAGAGTTTGGAGTTAAAATATATTAAGGTCCTTGTCTTGCTCAGAAGGAGAATAAAGATAATAACTTTGGACTCTTATTATGCATATTAAAATTTAATGGTACCCAGTAATACTACTCCCAGCTATTTACCAAAGAAATGAAAATTTATGTTCACTCAAAATCCTGTATGTAAATGTTTATGACAGCTTTATTCATAATCGCCAAAACATCAAACAACCCAAATGTCCTTCAACTGTGAATAAACTGTGGTAAACTGATGCACTAGAACACTAGTACTCCATAAGAAAAAGGAACAAACCATAGTTACATGTAATAACATGAATAAATCTCCAGTGCATTATGCTAAGTGAAAGAAGCCAGAATTAGGTATAATTCCATTTACTTTACATCCTGCATTAGGCAAAACTAGGAACAGAAAACTAATGGTTAGCAAGTGTAGGGTTGGGAGGAGGAGGGGTTGACCACAAAGGGATAGCAAGAGGGAATTTTTTGGGGTGATGGAACTGCTCTGTGTCTTGATTGTGGTGGTGGTTACACAACTATGTATTTTTCAAAACTCAGAACTGTTCACCAAAAATGAACTAAAATATAAATTGTAGAGTACTTTTAAGGGTAACCCTAAAAGAATAGAAGCAGGATGCATAATATCCAAACCAGTAGAGTGGGAAAACATCAATCTAATAGAGGCAAAGAAGGGGGGGGCAAAAAAGAAGCTTAGAAAAAGCAAAGTTTTATGTAATATTTTATGTAATCTAAGTCTCTTTTTAAAAAAAATACATAAAAAAAAAGAAAAAAAGTAAAGTTGATACAAAGCACAAACAATGGTAGAAGTTTCAAATATAACCATAATCAGAAGTCCCCATAGGGAAGTGGATGTAGCCCAGTGGTTGAGTGCCTGCTTCCCATGTACAAGGTTCTGGGTTCATGGGAAGCGGGCACTTGTACATTTTTAAGGGGGTTAAAAAAAATCCCCATTAAAAAAATGAGATAGTTCCCACCCAGACTTGGGAAATAATATTCACAGTGCACATAATCAACACAGAGAATATAAATGTTTTATGTAAGTCAATAAGAAGAACATAGGTAACTAAAAAATGAGCAAAGGATAGGAATAGACAATTTTCAGAAGAGAAAACACAAATGGCCAGTAAGTTTATAATTACTGGTGATAAAGTTAATGCAAAATATAAACTAAGGTATTATTTTCACATGCATCAGATTTTCACAAATGGAAAAGTCTCAGTTCTAAATGATGGTGAGCAATGTAAACACATCTACAACTGGTAAGGAAATAAAATGGCACAACTACTTTGAGAAGCAATATGGGGAGCAGATCTGGCTCAAGAGGTTGAGTGCCCGCCTCCCACATTGAAGATCCCGGGTTCGGTTTCCAGTGCCTCCTGAAAAAACAAAAACACCAAGCAAAACTAATAAAAGCAACTCAGGGAAGCCAATGTGGCTCAGTGGTTGAGCCCCAGCTTCCCACAAACGAGGTCCCAGGTTCAATCCCTGGCCCCTGGTACCTCAAAAACAAACAAACAAAAAAAAAAAAACCAATATGACAATATTTAATAAACATGCACAAATGACCAAGCAACTCCAATCCAACATATATATCCTAGAGAAATTCTCACACTTACGAACAAAAAGAAATGTACAACAATGTGTCATCTGTAATTAGTAAAAAAAAAAATTTGAAACTTATGGATAAATTGTGCATTCATAAAATGTTACATAGCAGTTAAAATGAATGAACTAAGATGTGTGTCGGCACAGATGAATCTTAAAGACATAGTGGTAAGCAAAAAAGGCAAGGCACAGAAGGATCATCCAGTATGATGATACCATATATTTTTAATTTTTTTTTTTACTGAAAGTGAGTACGCTTATTTAAAATTTAGATATACACTACTTTATGTTTAAGGATGTCACACACATACATATACATATACATTTGAAATAGTAAAAGAAAAAAATTGCCTTAGAATGAGAAACACCACAGCCAGGATAGTGATCTCTAGGGGAGGAGGGATGAGAATAAGATCAGGAGAGGGGCACACAGGGAATTTGAACTCTATCTGTAGTGTTGTATTTCTTGGAAGTAACGACAATCAAATATGGCAAATATTTCACATGTATAAATTCTGAGTGGTGGACACACGGTGTTTGAAATATTGACCTCAGCACTTTTCTGTATGTTTGAAATGTTTAAGAATTTTTAAGAAATGCTTTGAGAAATAGAGATTGAGTAACATCTCTAAATCCCAAAGTGAGGTGCTTTTCAATTAAAATTCCCTCAGTATCTCTGAATTGCAGGCTTTTACATACATTTCTTGACTTTAGAATAATTTGGTTAATATTGTCACTCTTTGGTGAAGAAGTCCAAACAATGGCTTTAGTCTGCTTGTGAGTATTCACAATCTAAATTTTTTAGGTGCGGATGACCTTAGGGTCATCTAGTCTAATTCCCTCATTTTACAGATCAAAAACCGGACTAGAGAACTTGTGGGTTTTTCAAGGTTTCACAACAATAATTGGATGAGGAATTGAAATTGAACTCCAGTTCATTGCAGTTTTGCCTTATACCATCCTGCCTTCAGCAGAGCAAAGTATTAATCTTGGAAGAAAAAAGGAAAATTGAGGGAGGTTACATTTGTGTAGTACTTAATGATTTTTAAAGCACAGGTGTTAATACTAGTTTGGGGTGGATTTCCTCTCTTGAAAAAATCTGCCTCACTTTCTGGTTTATGAAGACAGCAGGAACGTGCGGATGACTAATTTTGTTTTGCACATTTTGTTCCATTTAAGTCACTTAATATGGCCACCTTAAATGGTCCTGGGCTCAATCCCCGGCCCCTGGTACCTCAAAAAAAAATGTTAACTTGTCCCCCAACCCCACCACACACACTGGTGATTTCCTCACCCTGCTCTTCTTTTTCTCCCTATCATTCGTTACCTTTTAGCATTCTCTGCAGTTTACTTGTTTAATATGTCTGTGGTATATTATCTGTTTACTTCACTAGAGTAGAGATTAAATTCCATTAGGGCAGGTCTTATATATTGGTTTTGTTCATTGATGTATCTCAAACAGAGCAATGCCTAGCACATAGTAGATGTATTAGTTTCCTGTGCTGCTGAAACAAACTTGGTGACTTAAAACAACAAGTTGATTCTTCCACAGTTCTTGAGGCCAGAAGTCTGAAATGAGCTTCACTAGATCAATGTGTCAGCAGGGTTGTACTCCCATCATAGGCTTTAGGGAAAAATCTGCATTCTTTACATTCCTTGGATCATCTTCCATCTTCAAAGCCAGCTGAATACATCTTCTGTCTCTCACGCTGCTTTCCTCTGCTTCCATCACATGGTCTTATCTTTTATCTGTGCCATCTCCCTCTGCCTCTCATAAGGAAACTTATGATGGCATTTGGGGCTCACTTAGATAATGTCATCTCAAGATCCTTAATCACATCTGCAAAATCCCTTTTTCCAAGTAAGGTAACATTACAGGGTCCTGGGATTAGGACCTGGTTTCTTTGGGGGGCCATTACTTAGCCTACTATAGTAGGTGTTAAATACATGCTGAATAAATGAATAATTTATACAAGATATAGATTTATTTACATATTCACCATTTTTTTCCTCACCATTCCTTCTGGCATCTCAGAACGCTTTTCTCAGTTAATTTTCTTTCCTCCTGAGGTATATCTTTTAGAAATTTATTTGGTGTAGGTCTACTGGTGTAAATTCTATCTTGAAGTATTACTTTCTAGCCACACAATTCTTGGTTCCCTGTTATTTTTTCTCAACACTTGTAAGATATTCCACTGTCTTCCTCCAGCTTCCATTATTGCCATAAATAATCTGCTGTCAGTCTGATTTTTGTTCCTTTACAGATAATGACTTACCATTCAGGTTACCTTTAAGAGCCCCTCTTTGCAGCAGGTGTTCTGCAGATTCACTTAAATAGGCATGTGGATCCTGCTTGGTATACATAGTGCTTTATTTGTTTATAGATTCATGTCTTTCATCAGTTCTGGATTTTTTTTTTTCCAAATACTGCCTCTCCATTATTTCTCTTCTTTCCTGCTGGGACTACATGAGACGTATTAGTATTTCTCATATTTTCCTCTGTGCCACTTACATTTCTTTCATATTTTCCTTCCCTAAGGCTGCATTCTGGGTAATTTCTTTAGATCTATTTTCCTGCTAATTCTATTTTCAGTATCTAAATCTACTGACCTTTTTGTTTTAATAATTATATATTTATTTCTAAAAGTTCCATTTGCTTCTTATATAAATCTGGTCATTTTGATAGTCTGCTGTTGCTTGCTCATTGTTGTGGTTTTTTCTTGTAATTATTTTTTCTCACATTAATAATTTTATATCCTATATCAGATAATTCCAATATCTGAAGGGCTTGTGGGGGGCATAAATTTGGTGTTTATTATTTCTCTTGACTCATTCATGATGGTTTGTTTCCTTGTATGTTTATTAGTCATTGTCATCCCCATTGTGGTTTTGGTTTGCCTTTCCCTGATTACTAATACTGAGCATCTTTTTTTTTTTAAAGATTTATTTATTTACTTTATCCATTTTAAACCCCCCCCTTCCCCATTTGCTGTTTTGTGTCCATTTGCTGCGCAATTCTCCGTGTTTGTTTCCTGCCACCTCTTCTCATCCTCCTCCTCCAGTCTTCACCAGGATTCGATCCTGGAGACCTCCGATGTAGGAGAGAGGTATTCTGCTGCCTGCGCCACCTCAGCCCCTGGCTTCTGGAGCTTTTGGAGCATCTCGTCTTGTCTCTCCCCTGTTACGTCATCATCCTGCCTGCTGCCTGGCTCCGGGGCCTGACGGCTCAGCGGCACACAGAGCCTGGCAGCCCATGCGCCTTCTATACATATATATATATATATATATATTTATTTATATTTTTTTTTTTTTTTTTTTTTTTTTTAATTTTACCGAGAGGTCCCGGGGATCGAACCCAGGTCCCTCCACATGGCAGACAGACGCCCAACCACTTGAGCCACATCTGCCCCCCTGAGCATCTTTTTTTATACATTAATTTGGTCATTTGAATTTCCTCTTTTGTGGTGTTCCTATTCAAGTCTTTTGCCCATTTTCCTAATGGGTAGTCTGTCTTTTTCTTATTGTTTTATAGGCGTTCTTTATATATTCTAGAAAAGCACTAGCCAATAGAAATATAATGCAATGTGTAATTTTAAATTTTCTTATAGCCACATTAAAAAAAATACAAAGAAAGAGATGAAATTAATTTTTATATTTTATTTGACCCAATATATCCAAAATATTTTTATGTCAATATGTAATTGTAGTTGTTGGGCAATTTGATGTAATCATGAATTCCAAAAATATAATTGGATCATGCTTGTAAACTGATCTGTTAATCTGGGCATGATTAAGTTATGATTAGGGCGTTGACTGGGCCAAGTCAGTAGAGCGTTGAGCCCCACCTCTTGGTGGGTGGGGGAAGAAAATATAAAAGGCATCACAAAGAACAGAGTTGCAGCTGGTTTTGAGAAGCAGTTTTGATGTTGGAGTTTTGATGTTGGAGAGAAGGCCCCAGGAGAAGAGAAGTGAGCCGTTCGCCTGATAGTCTACAGCTGACTTTGTGGAGGAACCAGAGGAGCTAAGCCCGGAGAGAAACACAGCCCCGGGAAGAGAGGAACCCAAGAAGCCTGAACCCTGGCAGACGTCGGCAGTTGTCTTGCTCCAACACGTGGCAATAGACTTTGGTGAGAGAAGAAACTTAATGCTTTTTGGCCTGGTATCTGTGGACTTCTACCCCAAATAATTACCCTTTATAAAGATCAACCCATTTTTAGTGTTTCACATTAGCACCCCTTTGGCTGACTAATACAGAATTTGGTACCAGAAGTGGGGTAATGCTTTTGCATATACCAAAATGTTGGAATGGTTTTATAAATGGGTAAGGGGTATTTTTTGGAGGAATTGTGAAATGCTTGATGGAAAAGTCCTAGATTACTTTGAAGAGACTGTTGATAGTAATATGGACGCTAAAGAGACTTTCTATGATGCCTTAGAAGTAAATGGTGAAACTACTAGTGGAAACTGGAGGAAAGGCGATCCATGTTTTAAAGTTGCAGAGAACTTAGCAAGATTAACTCCTGGTGTTATATGGAAGACAGAATTTGAAAATGGCGAACTGGAGCATTTAGCTAAAGAACTTTCCAAGGTAAACTCGGAGAATGTGGCTTGGCTTCTCTTTGCAGCTTATAGCAAAATACTAGATGAGTGAAACACATTAAGGACTGAACTTTTGGGCACAAAGAAAACAGAAACTGATTCTGGAACTTCCAAGTTTCTGGAAATCAAATTCCCAGATGAAAATGCCCTATTTGAAGACTTTACTAAACTTGGAACTTGTAAATCAGAATTGAAGATGCAGTTATCTCGGAAGGACTTGTGGAAAGTCTTCTTGTCTGATGGCTTGGACCCCTGCTTCTTGCATGCTAAACCAACAATGTTTTTGAGAGTGCTTTATGAACAAAACCACTGTCAGCTTGGACAAAAGAGGACATGGAATGGAAAGATTGAAGGAGAAACAGCTTTAAGAAGAAAATCATGGAAGTTGAGATCTGGAATTAAGACATCGCCTTGGGCCAAGAAAGGAGTCCCACCCCTGTGTGCAGAGAGGGTGAGTTTTCCCCAGCAGTTGAAGAGGGTGGATGTCCCCACCCGATGTTCTGGGAAAGTTTTGCCATCCCAGGGTGCAGGGAGGGTGGAGCACATTCCTCAAGGATTAGGGTGGTTAAGGTCAGCACCCCATAGGTCTGAGAGGAGTGGACCTGTCCCCCATGGATTAGAGAAGGCCAGGTGGTCAACTTGTTGCTCTGAGAGGGTTGAACCTGTATGCCAAAGGCTAGGGGGAATGTTGTCTTCACCTCACTGTACTAGGGGGGCTAAGACTCTAACCCAAATATTGGGTAAGGTGTGGCAGTCACCCCAACACTATTGGATGGTGAGGTCTGGAGCTTGGTTGACACCCAGATGCTTGATGAGGATGGAACCAAGAAAATGGCCATTGGGCAAGCCTGTGGAAAGGATGGGTTCCCATGTGGCCCCAAGGAGAAGAAACCATCCTCTTAAGAATGACTTTCAGTTTACATCAATTTTAAATTACAAAAATAATACAGGGAGAACTTCTGATCTAGGCAAGATGGCAGTCCAGACAAAATAGCATAGATTTATCTCTCTTTGTTCATCTTCACTAAATACAACTATAAATCCTGAAAATAACACAATTTGACAACCAAAGGAGAACTCTGAAATGTTGTAGGAAGAAGGTAAACTTGTTCTCCAGGATCAGAGGAACAAACAGTGGCAGGGCACCCAGTTCCCACCTAACAGATTGAAATCGAATGGAGGATGTCGTGTAGGTTTACTGAACTGTAGGGGATCCATAACTCATGTTTAACATCCCAATTTCTCCTTATGATAATGAAAATGTTTATCCTTTGTCTTTCCATTTGTGTATTGGAAGCAGTTAAATTGTTTTGTAAGTTTCAGAGGTCTATAACAGACAGGACTTTGCCACAAGATGAACTGTATTTCCTTAAACTGATTATGATATGATTTTGTACTTGCATTGTTACTGATTTAAGGTTTTTTGAATATTGTAATGTATTTTTGGAATTCAGAGGGTGGAGTGTAGCCGTTGGGCAATTTTATGTAATTATGAATTCCAAAAATATTATTGGATCATGCTTGAAAACTGATCTGTTAATCTGGGCATGATTAAGTTATGATTAGGGCGTTGAGCCCCACCCTTAGTGGGTGGGGGAAGAAAATATAAAAGGCGTCACAAAGAACAGAGTTGCAGCAGGTTTTGAGAAGCAGTTTTGATGTTGGAGTTTTGATGTTGGAGAGAAGGCCCCAGGAGAAGAGAAGCGAGCTATTTGCCTGATAGTCTACAGCTGACCTTGTGGAGGAACCAGAGGAGCTAAGCCCGGAGAGAAACGCAGCCCTGGGAAGAGAGGAACCCAAGAAGCCTGAACCCTGGCAAACGTCAGCAGCTGTCTTGCTCCAACACATGGCAATAGACTTTGGTGAGAGAAGAAACTTAATGCTTTATGGCCTGGTATCTGTGGACTTCTACCCCAAATAATTACCCTTTATAAAGACCAACCCATTTTTGGTATTTCACATTAGCACCCCTTTGGCTGACTAATACAGTAATCAACATAAAAATTATTGAGATATTTTACATTTTTTGTACTAAGTCTTTAAAACCCAGAGTGTATTTTACACATACAGCACATCTCATTTTTGATTAGCCACATTTTGTGTGCTCATTAACCACCAATGGCTAATGACTACTGTATAATACACTGTGACTTGCCTTTTCATCTTTAATGGTATATTTTTTTTTTTTTTTTTTTTTTTTTTACCGGGAGGTACCGGGAATCGAACCCCGGTCTCTCCACATGGTAGACGGACACCGAACCTCTTGAGCCACATCCGTTTCCCAATGGTATCTTTTGATGAACACACATTTTTAATTTACTTTAGCCCAATATTCTAAGTTCTTAGTTATTTGTTCTTAGTTATTTCTCCTGATCTATAGGTTGCTTTTTCACAACCTTTCTGGTGTCTTTGATGAGCAGAAGTTCTTACTTTAGTCCAATTTATTAATCTTTTCCTTGAAGGTTACTTTTTTTGTGTGTCTTGTTTAGGAAACCTTTCCCCATCACAAGATCTTGAATGTTTTTAAAGAAGCTTTATTGTTTTAACTTTCACATTTAGATCTACAATCCACTTGGAATGAATTTTTTGTCTGTATGGAGTTATGTATGGAGTTATGTGGGGTCAAGTTTGATTTTTTTTCCACACGGATATCCAGTTGAGGACTATTGAAAAAAAAAAAAAACGGTGTTTCTCTCCTGACTTGCAGAGCTACCTCTGTCATAGATAAGTGTCCATATTCATGTGGGTGTGTTTCTGGGTGCTCAATCTGTTCCACTGGTAAATTTGCTCTCTATGAACCATAGCATTATGTTAAATCTTGATATTGGGTAAAGCAAATCCTCTCACCTTGTTCTTCTATAGAACTGTTTCTCAAAGTGTGGTACCCAGACAAGTAGCATCAACTAGAAATTTGTTAGAAATTCACATTTTCAGGCTCCATCTCAGATTTACTGAATTCTAAACTCTGGGGGTGAGGCTGAGAAAATTGTAGTTTAACAAGACCTCCAGGTGATTTTGATGCACCCTAAAGTTTGAGAGCTACTACTGTTCTAGAACTGGAGTCAACAAACTATGGCCTGTAGGCCAAATCCAGCCTGCCATTTGTATTTGTACCTCAAGCTAAGATCTTTATAAAATTTTATAATATTCTCCATGAAGACCTTATACCTCTTTTGTTAAGTTTAATTATATATAGATACTTGATTTTTATGCATTGTTTATGCTACTGTAAAAGGATTTTAAAATTTTCATTTTTCTGTTTGTGGTCGGCATATAGAAATACAATTGACTTGTCTGTTGATTTGTATACAGCAATCTTGCAAACTTTAATATTTATTATATTCTTTTAGATGTTCTACTTTCACAATCATATTATCTGTAAATAATAAGAATATTGTTTCTTCCTTCCTAGTCTATAACTTTTATATATTTTCTCTGTCTTGCACTGCTGGCTTGGGTTTGCAGTACAATGTTGAGTAGAAGTGGTGATAATGGGAATCCTTTTCTTGTACTTGATCTCAAATGGAAAGCTTGTTGGTCAACAAATGCTTCTGTAATTCCTATACTTTTCATGATTCAGCGTCCTAAGCTACATTTATTTTGATATAAACTACCTCCAAATCCTTTATATTTTGGCATTCCTTAGGACTGTTATTACACTTCACAGATTAATGGGGAAATTTCATTTGTTCTTAAGGCTTCAGTTTACATCAATTTTAAATTACAAAAATAATACAGGGAGAACTTCTGATCTAGGCAAGATGGCAGTCCAGACAAAATAGCATAGATTTATCTCTCTTTGTTCCTCTTCACTAAATACAACTATAAATCCTGAAAATAACACAATTTGACAACCAAAGGAGAACTCTGAAATGTTGTAGGAAGAAGGTAAACTTGTTCTCCAGGATCGGAGGAAAAAACAGTGGCAGGGCACCCAGCTCCCACCTAATAGAAGAAGGAGATCCAGGCCTTGCCTTTCCTGGCCCCTAACCTAGAAACAGAAAGTAGACCCTAGGCTCATTCCTTCCCCAAACTGAATGGGAGTCCTGCCAGCAGTACCAAGCAGGCCCAGCATAATGGGCAAGGGAGATGATTGGAAGCCCTGCTGAAAATAAGCAGCCAAGGGAAACACTCTCCTTCCCTGCTGGACCTCAGGATCTGCTCCCCCACCCAGAGAATTTGCATTTTGGGGGCACCAGCTAAGGGGAACCCTTCATAGCAAGAGGAAGCTGCTGGGGAAGCGCTCTTCTTCCTTACTGGACCCAAAACTCTCCTCTCCTACCCAGAGACACCATGTGGCCAGGAAACATTGGCAAGGGGGATACCACAACAACCAAGTACCCAGCCTGGGAAGCCACTTTATCCTTGCAGTACTGAGACTCCCCTACCCCACCCTGAAGTGCTGTACTGGCAGGGAGCATACTATGACAAAAGTACCCAGCCAGGGAGGTGCTTTTCATCCTTGCAGATTGGGGAATTCCCCCCCACACACACCTAGAGGCACCAAGAAGCACAGTCAAGGGCCCCAGGAACATAAGATAAAGCAAGCTAACCAAAATAGCACTGCAAAGTTTCTGAAAATTAGATTGTCATTGGAACCAAAGCTCTCAAATGTAGGCCAGGAACTGTGTGCTAAACCTAAACAAGGTTACTGCCTGCTATAAAAAAATATATAGGGGAGCAGATGTAGCTCAAGTGGTTGAGTGCCTGCTTCCCATGTATGAGGTTCCATGTTCAATCCCCAGTACTTCCTAAAAACAAACAAATGAAAAAAAACAACTCTCATTGGAGAGTGGATGTAGCTCAATGGTTGAGCACCTGCTTCCCATGCACGAGGTCTGAAAAAAACAACTCTCATTGGGGAGCAGATGTAGCTCAGTGGTTGAGTGCCTGCTTCTCATGCACAGGGTTCTGGGTTCAATCTCCAGTGCCTCCCCCCCCCCAAAAAAATATATATATCTCAAGAGAAGTGAATGTGGCTCAGGCAGTTGGGTGCCTGCCTCCCACACGGGAGGTCCCAGGTTTGATTCCTGATGTCTCCTAAAGAAGATGAGCAAGATAGCTGATGCAACAAGATGACACAACGAAGAGACAAAACAAGGAAAAACAATGAGAGACACAACAAGTGGGAGCGTAGGTGGCTCAAGTGATCGGGTGCTTTCCTCCCACATGGGAGATCCCAGGATTGGTTCCCGGTGCCTCCTACAAAGAAGATGAGCAGGGGGGCGGATGTGGCCCAAATGGTTGGGCGTCCGTCTGCCATATGGAGGGACCTGGGTTCAATCCCCGGGACCTCCCGGTAAAATTAAAAATATATATATAGAAGGCGCATGGGCTGCCAGGCTCTGTGTGCCGCTGAGCTGTCGGGCCCCGGGAGCCATGCAGCAGAATGATGACGTAACAGAGGAGAGACAAGACGAGATGCTCCGAAAGCTCCAGAAGCCAGGAGCTGAGGTGGCGCAGGCAGCAGAATACCTCTCTCCTACATCGGAGGTCTCCAGGATCGAATCCTGCTGAAAACTGGAGGAGGAGGATGAGAAGAGATGGCAGGAAACACACACAGAGAATTGCCCAGCAAATGGACACAAAAACAGCAAATGGGGAAGGGGGGGTTTAAAATGGATAAAGTAAATAAATAAAATCTTTAAAAGAAAAAAAAAAAAAAAAAGAAGATGAGCAGACAGCAAGTGCAAACAATGAGGGGTGGGGGCAAGAAATAAGTAAAATAATTCTTTAAAAATAATATATATATCATAAGAGTCAAAATGTCCTAGATAACAATAGAAAATTACTCATCATCCAAAGAACAAAGAAAATCACAACTTGAATGAGAAAAGAAAATCAACTGATGCTAACACCAAGAAGAATCAGATGTTGGAATTATCTGACAAGTATTTTAAAGCAACCATCATAAAAATGATGCCACAAGCAATTAGAAATTCTGAGACAAATGAAATAGAAAATCTCAGGAAAGAAATAGAAGTTATAAAAGAGAACCAAATAGAAATTATAGAACTGAAAAAAATGCAAGGATATCCTTTGATATAGGAATCGGTGAACTTGAGGAGAGAGCAATAGATTCACTCAATCGGAACAGTGAGAAAATAGAATTTTAAAAAATGAAGAGCCCCAGATAACTGGGACAATAACAAAAGATCCAACATTCATCAGAGGCCCAGAAAGAGAGGAGCAAGAGAATGAGACTGAAAGTGTATTTGAAGAAGTAATAGCCAAGAGGTAGAAGCAATCCAAGTGCCCACCAACAGATGAATGGAAAATCAAATGTGGTATAAACCTAAAATGGAATTTACTCAGCATGGAACAGAATGAAGTTCTGATGCATGTTACAACATGGATGAACCTTGAAGATACATTGCCATGAAATAAGTCAGACCAAAAAGGGACATATATTGTATCATCTCATTGATATGAAATAATTAGAATAAACAATTTCACAGAGTCATAAATGAGAATATAGGTTACCAGGGGCTGGGATGGGGGTAGGGAATGGGGGGGGGTGTTAATGCTTAAATTGTACAGAGTTTCTATGTGAGGTGATGGAAAAGTTTTTCTAATGGATGGTGGTGATGTGGTAGCACAACATTGCGAACGTAATTAACAGCACTGATTGTGGTTAAAAGGGATAATTTTAGGTTGTACCTATGTTAATATTTTTAATGAAGCACCATAGGCCTGTACAACACAAACAGTGAACCCTAATATAAATTATGGACTATAGTTAACAGTGCAATTATAAAAATGATCAATTGTAACAAATGTACCACACTAATGCATGGTGTTAGTAGGATGGTTTATGAGAACTCTATTTTCTGCATGATCTTTCTGTAAACCTACAACGTCTCTAATAAAAAAAAAAAAGAATTATTGGACTCACTCAGGACAACTAACAAGTAGATGATGATGGACAATGACCATCCCAAGGATGACAGAGTCTAAAACTGCAAGCAAGAGAGTCCCATCCATCTGCCCCATGGGATCGAAGCCCTCTCTCAATTAGAGGTGGAGTGGGCATCACCATCCCAAAGTCCTCAGGATTGGGGAATGAACTATGGACTAAAGTAGACTTACTGGTATTCTACTATAGACTTATTGTGATTCTAGCTATGGAAGAAATTATATCATTGATGTGGAGGCAGTGGCCATTGGAGGTTCTGAGGGCGGGAGAAGGAAAAACAGGTGAAATATGGGGGCATTTTTGGGACTTGGGAATTGTTCTAAATGACATTAAAATGACATACAGGCCATTACATATCTTGCCATAACCTACAGAATTGGGTGGGAGAGAGTATAAACTACAATGTAAACTATAATCCATTCTTAGTGGCAATTCTCCAAAATGTGTTCATCAATTGTAATGAATGTACCACACTAATGAAGGATGTTGTTAATGTGGGAAAATGTGGGAGGTGTAGGGAGCGGGGCATATGGGAATCCCCTATATTTTTATGTACCATTTATGTAATCTAAATATTTTTTTAAAAAAATAAATATATTAAAAGAATTAATGACTGAAAATTCCCCAAATTTGGCCAAAGACATAAACTTACAGATTCAAGAGGCTGAATAAAACCCAAATAGGATAAATCCAAAGAAATCCACGCCAAGAAACATCGTAAGTAAACTTTATTTATTTTTTTATTTTACCAGGAGGTCCCGGGGATCAAACCCAGGTCCCTCCATATGGGAGATGGACGCCCAACCATTTGAGCCACATCCGCCCCCCAAAAGTAAACTTTAAAAACTAAAGACAAAGGAGACTCGGAGAGATTGACAACAGTGTCCATGGCCACATAGCTGAGAAAATAAATATTGATGTTCCTCCCAAACAAGCCTGTGTCCTCCGAGCTGTTCTATTACAGCTACATGAAGAAGTGCCACTCAAAATTCCTGATGAAATCTTACAAAAAGTTAAGACTGGAGATGACCAGACCTCACAGACTAACCCCTAGTGAAAGCCGATCTCGAGATGTTCACAGACGGAAGTAGCTTCATGGACCAGGGACTCAGAATGGCTAGTATGCTATAGTAACCCTCCACAAAGTCCTAGGGTCAAACATACTTCCTCCAGATGTACCTCTTCACTGCATAAGTCCAGGAGACTGGGTACTTCTTAAAACTTGGAAAAATCAATGACCAGAAGACCAACTACAGCCCCACTGGAATGGGCCTTATGAGGTTTTACTAATTACCTGTGTTAAGCTAGGGAAAGAGGCCATGGGGCCATCGGTGAGTTAAATTAGTTCCTCAGGATCAAGAAGATAGCCCCAGGCCCACCTACCGGGACCAAAGAGGTAATAGCCTTCACAGACAGCAGATCATTTCTGTTCGGCAACAGCAGAACACTGGATGGACATACTCCCCCACTAATAATTTTTTTACCTTATAATTTTCCTGTGAACCCATAACCGATCTTGAACTGCTTTTTAAGAGGAACCAAGACCCAAAGGCTAAGGTATAGATTGCTGTCGCTATGTTCCCTCTACTTTTGCTCTTCACTGTCCTAGCTGATTATGTCGGCCTTATCCACTCTCAATGAGCCCCAGATAGTAATGCTTTCCTTCAATGGGCACACTCCTGTGCCATGTCTGTGAATCAATCTAATTGCTGGATATGTGGTCAGCTCCCATATTCTAGTGTTTCTGGCCTACCCTGGTGTATCTCGTCCCTCCAGGGAAGAGTCTGGATAGCCTTAAGAAACTTAATTAAGGAGGAACAAAAGCAATAGCTGACCTTTAACTCTATAGACATAACTAACACCAACCCAAACAGTTGGCCCAATGATCTTAATGCCCCTGGACATATGGTCAATTTTTCCTACAACATGACTGTCAAAATGGCCATGCAACAGGCAAAACAATCACCTAGGGATAAAAACTTGAGGGTTAGGGAAAAGGAAGAACATATACAACTCTGGGATGGCATGATATGGTTGACCCCTGCATATGGCCAGCTGAGTCAAAAGGCCCCCCTTTCTTGGGAACAAAAAAATCATTCCAAGTAGTAGGATCCTTATGGTACGTAAAAATGAGCTGACTACTCCCTAAACAATGCCACTAAACTATGGTATTTCAAGAGAATGACTGGTTTGGTACTGATTGGTCAAGATGTCCCGGCACTTATGGGACAACTCCAAATGGAACCCAATGGGCGTGTGGCATCAATCAATCCATGGCTCTGGTTGCCCCCAGACTGGCTAGGATGATGTACATTAGGCCTGCCATGGACCCGTGGGACTATTCATAACACTCTGCCCCCTTCTGCTAACTTACTGTGGCAGTTTGATATTATTTATGTATTTCAAAAAGAGATATTACGTTTGTAAACTGGTCTGTTCCTCTGGGCATGATACTCTTTGATTGTATTAGATTCAGATGATATGCCTTTGATTAAATTATGTTAAGATTAGGGCTTTGATCCAACCACATCATTAGGGCGACTCAGTTTGAGTCCCCGCCCCCTTTGTAGGCTATATAAACGGACACTCAATCAAGAAAACAGACAGACGCAGATACACAGAGGAATAGCAAGAGCTCCACAGACACTGAAGAGGCTAGAACCCATCAGCTTTGATCCTGGGGCCCCGGGAAGAGAGATGAGCTATTCGCCTGATAGTTTATAGCTGATTTTATGAAGAGAACAGAGTAGCTGAGCCCAGAAAGAAATGAGCCCTCCAGCCTACAGCTGTGATCGGAAGAAGCTGGGCTGACGGAGCTTAAGAGGAAAGAGGAAGGCTGAACCCTTGCAGAGATTGGCAGCCAGCTTGCTTCAAAACATGGCAACAGACATTTGGTGAGAAAGTACCTCTTATGGTACCTTGAGTTGGACTCTTTAGGGCCTTGTAACTGTAAGCTTCTACCCCAAATAAATACCCTTTATGAAAACAAACAAACAAACAAAAAACTAAAGACAAAAATATTGAAAGCAGCCAAGAAGAAATGACATGTTACCTATAGTAGGATATCAAATGACAGTGGGTTTCTCACTTGAAATCATGGAGGCCAAAAGGAAGTGGCACTTTTTTCAAATGCTAGAAATGCCAGCTACAAATTTTATATGTAGTGAAACTGTTCCTTCAGGAATGAAGAGAAAATAAAGATATTCTCAGACAAAGAAAACTAAAAGAATTTTTCCCTAGCAGAACTACCTTTAAATAATGGGCAAAGAAAGTTCTTCAAGCAGAAGGGAACTAATAAGAGAAGGAATCTTGGAGTAGCAAGAAGGAAGAAAAAAATAGAAAGAGTAGAACTACAGGTAAATACAAGAGACTATCCTTGAGTTTTCTAAATCATAGGTGGTGACTAAAGTAAAAATTATAAAACCACCTATACTCAAGACAATTATAGGGAAGCGGCTGTGGCTCAATCAGTAGGGCTCCCGTTTACCATATGGGAGGCCCCGGGTTCGGTTCCCGGGGCCTCCTGGTGAAGGCAAGCCCGCCCGAACGGCATGGTTAGCTGACCCAGCGAGCACAAGCAGCAAGGGGGGAATAAATGAATAAATAAATAAAATCTTAAAAAAAAAAAAAAAAAGACAATTATATTTATAAGTGGGTATGGTAATGGTATCTAAATTGAAGTAAGGTTTCATTCCAAGTGGTAAAACAATGCCAGTAAACTGTGGTAAGCCACATATGTGTATTGTAATACCCTGAACTGCTAAGAAAAGTATACAATGTAATACACCCCAAAAACACTATAAATAAATCAAAATGTAATTCTAAAAAATATTCAAGTAACAGAGGAAGGCAGAAAAAGAGGAGCAAGAAAGAGGTAAACAATAATAAAATGGCAGACTTAAGTCCTAACATATAAATAATTACCTTAAATATAAATGGTCTAAATACACCAATTAATAGGCAGAGATTGGCAAGTGGATGAAAGAACAGGACCCAACCATATGTTGTTGACAAGAAACTCACTTCAAATTCAGCAGCACATGGGGAGCAGATATGGCTCAAGCAGTTGGGTGCCCACCTCCCACATGGGAGATCCCAGTTCAGTTCCGGTACCTCCTAAGGAAAAGGAGCTGACTAATGAGCAGACAGATAGGGAACCATGGGGGCCAGGGGGTGGGGGACAGAAATAAGGATAATGAAAGCTGAGTCCATTAATTCAACAGCATAGGTAGGTTGAAAGTAAGAGTGGAAATAATATATGATGTGCCAAGTTCATATATTAATTTTTTTGTATATTAATTTTTAAAAGGCAGGAATGGCTATATTAATTTCAGATAAAGTAGACTTCAGAACAAAGAAAATTATTAGAAACAAAGCGGGACACTCTATAATAAAAGAACTCACCAGGAAGACATACTGAGCCTAAATGTGTACACATCAAACAACAGAGCCTAAAAATACATGAAGCAGATTCTGCCCTGCCCTGGAACCCTCGAGTGCTGTGCCGCCTCGCGGAGAGGCGGGCCGGGCAGACCGAGCCCCTACCACCTCCGCCGCCCCCGCCGCATCAGCTGCTCCCGGGCCTGTAGGTGCTGCAAGCAGCACACCCACAACACCGTCAAGGCCTAGAGGGTCCGAGACCATCTAGAAGATGCAAGTCACGTGTACATTTTGAAAAATGCCTTTGACTTTGAAAGCTCATCTGAAACCGCAAACCTCATCACCATCACCGTAGGCAACTTTGAAGGCAGCCGTGTCTCTTCATCTCTATAGGGGAGGCAGAATTTTGCAAGGTCACTGAATTCCTTTTGGAATCATCTTTGGTGGAACTGATTTAAATGAGGATGTTAACCAGGGAGAAAAACACAGTGATGGGAAAAGTTCTTGAAGAAGCCAGATTCACTGTTGCTTTCACAGAGTCAATAAAAGAAACGGCACAAATGCGGTGGCCACATGCTAAGGATGCCGTCCAGAGTCAAGGAATCACAATACCAAAGGACATCTTTAACTGGAACATCTTTCTTTCAGATTCAGGGATTAACCAAAGTGCCGATAATTTACACTTGTTTCTTTTGATATGCGGATTTCGATAAGTGAAAGACCCTCTTTATTTGGTGGATGCATTTTCAGAATGGCATCAAGAAGAAGCCCAACGTTTGCCTGGTAACTAACTGTAGGTCCTGAAATTGATCCATGTTTACAAGGGAAGTGAAAGCCAAAGTAAGAAAGACAGCTGGGGTACGATTGATAGAAGAGATGTCTCCAAAAGACCTCCATGCAGTTGTGAAAAATTACTTTGTGGTGGTGAGTAGTTCTGTTTCTGAAGGCATGTCAGCTGCAATTCTGGAGGCAATGGATTTAGAAGTTCCAGTGTTGGCAAGGACTATTCCTGGAAATGCTGCTGTGGTGAGACACGAAGCTACAGGGTTATTGTTTACAGATCCTCGGGAGTTTGTTCAGCTAGCAAAGAGGCTGGTCAGTGATCCTGTGTTCGAGAAATGGATTGTGGCCAGCTGAAGGCAGTACATGAGCGCGTATCGTTCCTGGCACTCAAACAGAGACACCTGTCAAAGCCTCATCCAGAGATTTGAGGGGAACATGGATGACTGAGAGCACGCGCTGGCACTCACTCCTGTGCTGTTTTACACCCGCTATCTGAGCTCAGCCCTGGACCACTACCCAGACATGGGTGACTTGTCAGTCGGGTCTGATCCAGTACAAATCAACCTATTTTCATCTCAGTCGTGGAGGTATTTGTCGTAAGGCCATCATTTGCCCCCAAGTAACACCAGGTTCATCCAGAACTTTCCATGTTTTCATATAACACCTGGAATATTCTTTACCATCGGTCCTGATGGAGATTCAGAGGCTGTGGGTGGGGGAGGGATAGCTGGTTTTAAGGTGAATTGGGGAGAGATTTTGATTAACTGCTTCAGTCAAATTCCACATGGAGAATAGAGGCTTGTTTTTAAGCAATCAAAAATTCAGACACCTCTCACCTGTCTTCCCAATGGGCCATACCCATCACTGTCAGTTCAAGAAGCAAAATCAAAGGTCAGACATGACAGCTGTACAGAAAAAAGTATAGCTGAGTGCAGCCTTGGTAGTAGTTTTAATGTGGTACAGCAGATCTTGGGGCTCTGGCAGTAGCAACTGTTTGGTCTTTTAACAGGCACATGATGGATCCACCCCATTCCAGCAGGTACTCTTCTCCAGTCTCCAGGAATAGGGATCAGGTGAGTTCCTGGGTGGTGCATCTTACCCTTCAGTGATGTGGTTGAGAGACATCCACTGGTATCTAGGATAGCATGCAGGCCACTCCCCTAGGCCTTCCTGTGTCTTGGTGAAAACTGGGGTGGAAATCAGGCTGGAACAATCAGCATGCTGCTATTAGCCTGGAAAGTTGTCAGGTGCCCAGGTTGAGGCCTGGGCCTTTGGGTCCAGAGCTGGCCTTCCTTCTGCTTTCGGTGTGGGGGGCTGGGGCAAGTATGGAGTAAGCTACCGACTTCCAGGGAGCTGTGCCTGCAAGTCATTGAAGACACGGCTGGGTCAGTCCCACAGTCATGGTGATGCTCACCTGCCCAATCAGCAGTGTTCCTTTTGGGTCAACACATCCCCAAAGTAGTGTTCATTCACCTTGGAGCTGTGTTTGCCTGGGAAACCCTATGATTAATAGCGAAACCATCGTGTGCCAATGGCCATGCTGCTGCACTGTAAGGGGAGTGAAATGTTCATGTGGGGTGGGAAGCAAGAGGTTTGGAGGGGCCAGAGAGTATAAAGCAGACTTCAGAGCCCTTAAAGTATTTGTTCAGAAGCTTCCCCCAAGAGGGGAAAAGGCAGCATAATGAAAAGAACCAGCCTTGCTCTAAGTTCTAGGCACCTTGGACTTTTTTCTTCCCAACAATCATATTAAAAAAAAAAAAAGTTGGCAAAACCTCCATATTGTTTTTAAAAGAATATGCCTCAAATTAAACTTCTTAATTTTTGATCACTTGGGGATGAGAACAACATGCTTAGATTCCATACCGTGTTATCTGATGTTTAGTTCTGCCCACCTCAGTCACAGAACTGAATTGCTTTCCAGAGGCAGTTAACTGAAGCAGCAGGCACTCCTCGAGCTCTGAGGATTTTGAGGTCTCCTTTTTTGGCCCCTTATGGGAACATAGGATCACCACTCCCCTGTCCTGGCAAAGGGAGGATAGGGAGCTGAAGCCCTGAGCCCTGACAGGAGGGTATTTCTAAACCAGGAATTAGCAAGGCCACCCTAAGTAAAGGTACCACTAGACCCAGCATCATCTTATAATGTGCTGTTCATAAAATGCTGTATTTTTGGGAGCTCAACTCTGTTCCTCATTGAATGACACCGTAGATGCCTGACCTCCACTGTATTTTGACATCATTCATTTGTTTTTATATAAAAATGCACACATGCTGAATGCACTTTGAGAAAGGGCATGTTTTTAAAATAATAAAGTGTGTCAAAGAGAAGCAGGAGGCAGCAGGGCAGGTTCAAAGCCAGCCAAGATCGAATGGTGAAAAGTGCCAAGGTGATCTTCCGGGAAGATGGCAGACTAGTAAGAAACGGGAATCTCTCCTCCAGAAAAATAGCTAGAGGACAGGCTGAAATAACCCCAAAAAAGATCTTCTAGGGTTTAGGACAGCAGGTGAAAGGCTGCACACCACCCAGAGGAGAGAGGGACAAAAGATGGAAATAGCGACAACAGAACCGTGAGTTGGAACCAGCAGTGGCTGCTGCTACCGGCACCCTCCCCTACACTCTTTAGAATTCTCGGGCCTCTGGACCTGTGACTACAGACAAAGGGGGCTCCAGGGATCTACTGCTCCAGGAAAGGGGAGCGAGAGGGACACAGCCTAAGGCTGACTCAGGTTCTGACCCACAAATTTGGGCTGAAGAGCCCCACAGACCCTTCCAGGCCAGGTGGGACCACACAGTGGTTTGCCCTGGGAGCCTACGAAGGACTGGAGAAATCCAACCCTCTCAATCTCCCTCTCTTCTAGCCTAGACTAATTGTTGAGGACTCCACAGGAGAGGGGAGAGAGAGCCTGGGGTTGACTTGCTTTTGACTCGCAGGTTTGGTCTGCCATGTCCTGAGAGCCCTTCCAGGCTGGGTGGAGCTATGCCATTGTTTGCCTTGGAGCTTGCAAGGGGCTAAACATATACAAACTTCCCAATCTCCTCCTCTACTAACAGGGACTGATCGTTGAGGACTCAGAGGGGAGTGGAAATATTTCCTAGCTGGGAAAAGAGAGGGGGCTGCCAGAGAAGACTGGAGAACTGTCTCAAAAAGTTTGAATTACAAGGATCTTAGCCCCCAGACAGGAAGCGCTATCACATTGATCTGGTCTGTGTCACAACAAATACACTCTGACCAGGCATTGAATTGAGAGCTGCCAAAGAGTGCCGTCTCCTGGCAGAACAAGGATGTGCACATAAGAAAATAAAAAATAAGTAGGAGAGGCTTTTCCTGGCCTCTATAGTCTCCCTGCCCAAGGCCCTAGGAAACAACTCTACAACCAATTACTGGGTCCAGTGCCCAGTTTTGAGCAACCAGCAGGACAATCCTAACAATCCAGGTCGAGCCAAAAATCAAAGAGCTGTGGTAACTCTCAGCCTTCTGCCACTAAATCCCTATAAAAGAGAAAGAGATTGAGCATCTGAGTAAACTACATCCTAACCAGATGCCTAAACACCAGCAAAAAATTACGAGCCATACTAAGAAAATAGAAGACATGGCCCAAGAAAAGGAATACATCAAAGTCCCAGAAGAGATGCAGAATTTGAGAGAACTAATCAGCGAGATGAGCACAAATTTCCAAAATCAAATTAATGAGATGAAAGACAATATAGTTAAAGAGATAAATGACATCAAGAAGACATTGAGCAAATGCAAAGAATTTGAAATCCTGAACAGAAAAGTAACGGAGTTCATGGGAATGACAGATACAATAAGTGAGGTCAAAAACACATTTGAGGCATACAACAGCAGACTCGAAATGATAGAAGAAAGAATAAGTGATACCAAAGACAGAGCAGCTAAAATTGAAGAGAGAAAAGAACAGAGAGAGAAAAGAAAGGAAAAAATTGAGCAGGGGCTCAGAGAGTTGAATGACAACACAAAACACAACAACATATGTGTCATGGGAGTTCCAGAAGGGGAAGAGAAGGGAAAAGGGGCAGAAAGAGTATTTGAGGAAATAATAGCTGAAAATTTCCCAACTCTCACGGAAGAAATGAGCTTACATGTCCAAGAAGCACACCATACCCCAATCAGAATAAATCCAAATAGACCTACGCCAAGACACATACTACTCAGAATGTCAAATGTCAAAGATAAAGAGAAAATTCTCAAAGCAGCAAGAGAGAAGCAAACAATCATGTACAAGGGACGTCCAGTAAGACTTAGTGCAGATTTCTCTTCAGAAACCACAGAGGCGAGAAGACAGTGGTATGATACAATTAGGAAACTTAAAGAGAAAAACTGTCAGCCAAGATTTCTTTATCCAGAAAAACTGTCCTTCAAATATGAAAGTGAGTATAAAATATTCACAAACAAAAAGAAACTAAGAGAGTTTGCAAAAAAAGAACCCACCTCTGCAGGAAATATTAAAGGAAGCCTTAGAACCTGAAAGAAAAAGACAGGAGAGAGAGGCTTGGAGGAGAGTATAGAAGAAAGAAAAGCAGAAAGGATAACCAAAAGAATAAAAAGAGAGACAAAAATAAGATGACATATGAAAACCAAAGAATAAAATGGAGGAAGTAAATAGTGCATTTACAGTAATATCATTGAATGTGAATGGATTAAACTCCCCAATCAAAAGATACAGGCTGATAGAGTGGATAAAAAAACATGAGCCATCCATATGCTGCTTACAAGAAACTCACCTTAGACCCAAGGATACAAACCGGCTGAAAGTGAAAGGTTGGAAAAAGATACTCCAAGCGACCTCTCTCTAAGCCAAACTCAGCATATGATTGCATTACCTTCCCCCCAACGTGGGACATGACTCCTGGGGATGAGCCTCCCTGGCAACGAGGGATTAATACCAAGTGCCAACTGGCAACACAACTGGAAAAAGACCTTGAATAAAAGGGGGAAATGGTAAAGACAAATGAGTTCAAGTGTCTAAGAGACTTCAAAGAGAGTCGGGAGGTCATCCCAGAGGTAACTCTTACGCACACCTCAGTAGGAGCTCATAGAACATCTAAGTGCCTATCACCCCACTCAGTGGGGTTCCTGAGAGCTCCGGAGACACCCTGGTCCTATATAAGGGGAGATAGCCCCAGAGACTGATGCCTTATCAGTGGGTTCTATTTTGGAATCTGTGCTCCTGAGAGTGACAGAATTAGACTCAAATAAGTCCTCCTTGCACATGGTTCACCAGTCCCTTCTATTCAAACCTATATGTGATGCTGGAGTTTTTAGGTATACTTCCAGAGACTGGAGCATCCCGCCTACCTATGTGCCAGGTGTGCATGAAATCTGGGTGGAGCTGCAACTCCTACCCTACAGCTCAATGGACTCATCCAAGTCACCTGGTGAGGAGACAACGATGGGCAACGGCCATCCCAGGGAATGGAGAGGGCCTGCATCGGCAGGCAGGATCATCCCACCCACCATATCCATGGGATATAAGCCCTCTCTCACTTGGAGTTGGAGTGGACATCACCATCCCAGTCCCCTCAGGATTGGGGGAAGAACTATGGACTAGAGTGGACTTGAGGGTATTCTCTTGTTCACATATGGTGATTCTAGCAATGCAAGAAATTATAACAATGAGGTGGAGCCAGTGGCAACTTGACACTTTTGGGGTAGGGAGGGGATGAGCAGTTGAAATACAGGGGCTTCTTTGGGAGTTGGAGGTTGTCCTGAGTACTGTTGTGGCAAAGGATGTAGGCCATTTTAAATCAGCACACACCACTCAGAACTGAGTGGGAAAGAGTGTGGTCTACAGTGTGAACTGTGGTCTATGGTTGGTGGCAAGGCTCCAGGATGTGTAAGTTCATTGAGGGTGGTGGGCCACACTTGTGGGAGATGTTTGTGTGGGATGTGGTGGGAGGTGGGCAACATGGGAATCCCGGTGGGTTCCGTGTAATATTTTGGGTAATCTAAGCACCTCTTAAAATATATGTGTATATATATATATAAATAACATTTTTGTAAGCAAATACACATATATGCATATATATTTATATATCATTTTGCAAATGTTTGTATGTATTGTGAGAATTTTGATTTTTACCCATAATTAAAAAAAAAAAAAAGATACTCCACGCGAATAGTAACCAGAAAAGAGCAGGGGTAGCTATACTAATATCAGACAAAACATACTTTAAATGCAAAAAAGTTATGAGATACAGAAAGCCATTATATATTAATAAAAGGGACGATCCACCAGGATCCTTTCTTCTGTTTACTTTGGGTTTATCTTGCCTTTCTTCATCTAGGTTCTTGAGATAAGTACTTAGATTATTTGAAACATTTCTTCTTTTCTAATATATTTTGTGTTAAAACTTCCCTCTCAACACTACCTTAAATGTATCCTACATATTTGAATATATTATATTTTCATTTTCATTCAGTCTTATGTATTTTTAAATTTCCATTGGAGGACTTCCAGGAAGATGGCGGACTAGTAAGACACGGGAATTTCTTCTCCAGAAAAATAGCTAGAGGACAAGCTGAAACAGCCCCGAAAAAGATCTTCTAGGGTTTAGGTCAGCAGGTGAAGGCTGCACACCACCCAGAGGAGAGAGGGACAGAAGAGGGAAATCGCTACTACAGAACTGTGAGTTGCAAGTAGCAGCTTCTGCTGCTGCTGGCACCCTCCCCCACACTCATCAGAATTCTCGGGCCCCTGGGCCTGCGACCACAGACAAAGGGGGCTTCAGGGATCTGCCACTCCCAGAAAGGGGAGAGAGAGGGACACAGCCTTAGGCTGACTCAGGTTCGGACCTGAAATTTGGGCTGCAGAGCCCCACGGACCCTTCCACACTACGGTTTGCCCTGGGAGCCCGGAAAGGACTGGAGAAATCCGATCCTCGCAACCTCCCTCTCTTCTAGCCTGGACTAATTGTTGCGGACACCATGGGAGAGGGGAGAGAGAGCCTGGGGCTGACCCTGCTTTGGACTCCCAGGTTTGGTCTGCCCTGTCCCGAGAGCCCTTCCAAGCTGGGTGGGGCTGCGCCATTGTTTGCCTTGGAGCCTGCAAGGGGCTAAAGATATACAAACCTCCCAATCTCATCCTCTACTAACAGGGACTGATTGTTGAGGATTCAGAAGGGAGTGGAAATATTTCCTAGCTGGGAAAAGGGGGGCGCTACGAGAGAAGTCTGGAGAACTGTCTCAGAAAGTTTGAATCACAGGGCTCCTAGCCCCCATAAAGGAAGCTCTATCACATTGATCTGGTCTGTGTTACAACAATTACGCTCCGACCAGGCATTAAATTGAGAGCAGCCAACAAGCGCCATCTCCTGGCAGAACAAGGAAGTACACATAAGAAAGTTAATAAGTAAGAGAGCCTTTTCCTGGCCTCTATAGCCTCCCTGCCTAAGGCCCTAGGAAACGACTCTACAACCAATTACTGGGTACAGTGCCCAGTTTTGAGCAACCAGCAAAACAATCCTAACAATCAAGGTTGAGCCAAAAATCAAGGAGCGGTGGTAACTCACAGCCTCCTGCCACTAAAACCCCATAAAAGAGTAAGAGATAGAGCATCTAAATAAAATACAAACTAACCAGATGCCTAAGCACCAACAAAAAATTACGGGCCATACTAAGAAAATAGAAGACATGGCCCAAGAAAAGGAATACAGCAAAGTCCCAGAAGAGATTCAGAATTTGAGAGAACTAATCAGTGAGATGAGCACACATTTCCAAAATCAAATTAATGAGATGAAAGAGAATATAGTTAAAGAGATCAATGACATCAAGAAGTCATTGCGTGAATGTAAAGAAGAATTTGAAATCATGAACAGAAAAGTAACGGAGTTCATGGGAATGAAAGACACAATAGGTGAAGTAAAAAATACATTTGAAGCATACAACAGCAGACTCGAAATGATAGAACAAAGAATAAGTGATACTGAAGACAGAGCAGCTAAAATTGAAGAGAGAAAAGAACAGAGAGAGAAAAGAAAGGAAAAAATTGAGCAGGGGCTCAGAGAGTTGAATGACAACACAAAACACAAGAACATACATGTCATTGGAGTTCCAGAAGGAGAAGAGAAAGGAAAAGGGGCAGAAAGTGTATTTGAGGAAATAATAACTGAAAATTTCCCAACTCTCACGAAAGAAATGAACTTTCATGTCCAAGAAGCACACCGTACCCCAATCAGAATAAATCCAAATAGACCTACGCCAAGACACATATTATTCAGTATGTCAAATGTAAAAGATAAAGAGAAAATGCTCAGAGCAGCAAGAAAGAAGCAAATGATCACGTACAAAGGACGTCCAGTAAGACTTTGTGCAGATTTCTCTTCAGAAACCATGGAGGTGAGAAGACAGTGGTATGATACAATTAGGAAACTGAAAGAGAAAAATTGCCAGCCGAGAATTCTTTACCCAGCAAAACTGTCCTTCAAATATGAAGGTGAATATAAAGTATTCACAAACAAACAGAAACTAAGAGAGTTTGCAAAAAAGAATCCATCTTTGCAGGAAATATTAAAGGAAGCCTTAGAACCTGAAAGAAAAAGACAGGAGAGACAGGCTTGGAGGAGAGTATAGAAGAAAGAAAAGCAGAAAGGATAACCGAAAGAGTAAAAAGAAAGACAAAAATAAGATGACATATGAAAACTAAAGAATAAAATGGAGGAAATAAATATTGCATTTTCAGTAATATCACTGAATGTGAATGGATTAAATTCCCCAATCAAAAGATACAGGCTGACAGAATGGATAAAAAAACATGAGCCATCCATATGCTGCTTACAAGAAACTCACCTCAGACACAAGGATACAAGCCGGCTGAAAGTAAAAGGTTGGATAAAGATACTCCATGCAAATAGTAAACAGAAAAGAGCAGGGGTAGCTATACTAATATCAGACAAAATGGACTTCAAATGCAAAAAAGTGATAAGAGATGCAGAAGGCCATTATATATTAATAAAAGGGACGATCCTCCAGGAAGATATAACAGTCATAAAATTCTGCGCACCTAAGCAGGTTGCCCCAAAATATATGAGACAAACTCTGGCAAAACTGAAGGGAGAAACAGGCATTTCTACAATAATCGTCGGGGACTTCAACACCCCTCTCACATTATTAGATAGAACAACTAGGCAGAAGATCAATAAGGAAACAGAGAACTTGAACAATATGATAAACAAGTTAGACCTAACAGACATATACAGAACACTGCATCCAAACTCAGCAGATTATACATTCTTCTTAAGTGCCCATGGATCTTTCTCCAGGATAGACCTCATGTTAGGTCACAATACAGCTCTCAATAAATATAAAAAGATTGAAATTATACAAAGCACCTTCTCAGATCATAATGGAATGAAACTAGAAATCAATAACAGACAGGAAAAAAGGAAATTTGCAAATGTGTGGAGACTGAACAACACACTCCTAAATATTCAGTGGGTCAAAGAAGAAATTGCAAGTGAAATCAGTAAATATATTGAGACAAATGAAAATGAGAACACAACATATCAAAACTTATGGGATACAGCGAAGGCAGTCTTGAGAGGGAAATTTATAGCCCTAAATGCCTATATTAAGAAACAAGAGGGAAGCGGTTGTGGCTCAATCAGTGGGGCTCCCGTTTGCCATGTGGGAGGCCCCGGGAACCGAACCCGGGGCCT